>CM040243.1:36365617-36965617 GCA_022545495.1 Chrysanthemum lavandulifolium
ATGACTGTCCTATTGTTTCTATAAAACCATTTTTCTTGAAAATCTCTCAAAGTTTTTATGATTATAAAACATGATTTATTAACACCTTGAGAGTTTTATATTTTCAGAAACACTCCCCCTTCACATGTGCTTATATTGTTTTAACTTAAATCTGCACAGAGAGGGAAGAGTTCGCACTTTTTGAATTGATCGACTTTCAATGAACAAGACCGATTCGAGACACGTTTACATCACTAGAGAACTAGCTTGAAATTATTACTCGGCCTGGTCAAATCCAAAGAAAGTTTCTCCAAATGGTACATTCTCATCGAGACAAGTCCTATTCGAGACACGCTTACATCATTTGGTTAGACCGACTTGAAATTATTACCCGTCCAGAACAAGTCTTTTCGAGTCTTCGACTTTATTTTATCGTCAATTCATTGGTTCCGACCGAGTCGAGCTCTTTTGAGATTCAAACACCGATCATTAAACAATTTTGATCACATTTTAATCACGTTTCTCCCCAAAAAATAGCATATCTATGATGTTTTGAAACAAAATGATTAAAGATATGTTTTTCAAAAAGCATTTGAGAGAAACCGATTTAGCATGAATTTTGGAACAATTTTGGTTTTATACTCCCCTTAACGAAAGCATATTTTTCATACAGAAAATTTAGAATCAATTAAGGGTTTAGAGGGAGTTATCTTGGTACCAAATGTGAGAGATTTTGAAAATTTTTTTTGAAAAATTTCGAATCAATGGTACGCAAGATGTGAAAAAGATTTTGAAAATCTTTTGAAGATATTGTGGAAGAATTATCTTCATTTGATTTAGGATAAGTGCTCGATATTTATGAAAATCGATTTTGCGTAGCACTTTCCTTTCTTTAAAGATCGGGTTGCAAGCTGAAATGCTTACAAGCCATTGTGATTTTTAGGAAAAGTGCTTGAAAAATATTTAAAACCTTTGTTTGGTTAAGCACTTTCCTTTCTTTGAAGCACGGGTCCTGAACTGATGTGTTCAGAAGCCATTATTTTGAAGTCCGGGTTTCGTACTGAAGTATACGAAAGCCATTATTTTAAGAAATTTTTGAGAAACGACATGTTTTAGAAAACATTTAAAGAACTCTCGCTCAAGCATCTGTACATGTCCGTATCATTGTTGAATGACATTTCTAGAAATGTACAGAATATCGATTATACGAGATACATGTCGTGAGAAGAATATTTTTGAATTTTTTATTTCGTATTGTTTTTGTATTTTTGAAAAATTTTATATTTTTATATTTTCGTTTTGTTGGTTTTTCAAATTTTGTATTTTGTTTTTCAAAAATATTTACATAAAAGATTGGAAGAAAGAAGATATTAAGATTGGACAAGTAAAAGTGGAGTTAAGAGTGGAATAAGAAAAGGATTTCCACATGCGATGTTGGCATAAAGTTATTCTTTACCGCATTGGGTATATGTTTCCTCAGAAGAAGAATTTTCACAAATAACAGTGTTAGAAGTAGATGTTTCCTCACAGTGAGGGTGATCACTATCATTTGTCTTGGAGCAAGTATCAAAAATCTTTCCTGTGGGAATCCATCTAAGACCTACTTTGTTGAAAACTTTTCCCGTGGGAATCCACCTAAGGTAAGATCTAGGAGTTGTTTTCTTTTCAGATGCAGCGGAAGACTCATTTTTAGAAAACCTACGTCCTGAAGAGATCCACCTATTAGGTTTCTTATCCATATTCATCTGGTCAACGGGTTTGTTTCTGTTTGGTGTCTTAGTGGATTTAACCTTAGCATGTGATTTTACTTTCTTGAGACATTTTGAAAGGCATGAATCATGATTATCTGAAAAGACACATTTCTGACATGTAGGACAGAAAAATTCCACATTCTAGCCATAATGAATTATCTAAGTCCTTATATGTGGGAAAGGATGTTTGTGTTTGTTCAAACGTGCATTTGATTCAGCACAAGTGTTGGACACAAGGGCTTTTTGAGCAATACATTCAACGAATTCAAATGATGGTAAGGATGGTGGATTGGTTGATCTAGGTGGTAGGTCTTCTAGTGTGTCTAAATAAGGATGTGGTGATGTAGGGGTTTGTTGTGCTATGGGAGTACTTAGGTTGATTATTTGTCCATAGATGTTGAACACAAAAAGTACGGATACTAATTCTTATGGTTCATTGGTTGCTACAACTAGTGGGTGAAGTGCTCGAAGTTTTGGTTATGTCTATGAAGCTAAGGGATTGAGGTATAGGTTCACCTTGAAAGGGCACGTTTGATTTAAAGGATGCTCTTGGAAGTTCATGTGCAATACGCTTAATGGTGCCAAAAGATGGAAGAGGGATAGTAGGTGTCAAAGAGGGATAAGTGGCACAGTGGGTTGTTTGTTTTGGATAAGTGTTTCAACATGCGTTGTTAAAATACTTGGGTGTTGATTTTTCGGATATGACTTTTAATGACTACAATCGTAAGTCGCATATGCTTGAATATTTCGGATGAAATACTTAAGTTGTCAAGCCTAATTTGTTGAGTTTATAAAGCTTAGATTGAACTCAAGGATAACAAGACTTGATAGTATGTCTTTAACATACATGTAAGTTATGACTCTATGTAAATACTTATCGTCTTGAAGGATGACGCATTATTTTCATGTTAACCAAGTGAGGCAATACATGTAGATACAAAATGATATCTATATTCATATGATAGACTTGTGTATGATATCTTTGCAAGTAATGAGTCCAGATTTGTTAGTCTCGGTAAGTCATCTAAGTCATCCGCAAAACGGGTGAGGAGATGTTGGTGGTGTTTGCACAAAGTACAAGTTTTGGAGACTTTGGTAGTGAAGGTGTTTTGGATGATGGTGGGTGATTTTGGTGGTGGAGTTGGAGTACTCAAGTTTAGAAATTTTACATCTTGAATGGATGATGAGATGTTGAGAGGTAATGAGTCTGAGGATGAAGAGTTCATGTTAATGAAGCAACAAGATTGAATGCTAATCCTAGTGGTTTTCTTAAGTGGCTTATTTGAGGTTAAGGATTTAGTCATTTTGACTTTGCTTTAAGAAATGATACGCATGAGGAAAAGTAACAGTGAAGGTGTGAAATTGATCATCTTGAATGTGTCAATTTATGGAACTAAGGATTCATGGATTTGATGTTAATCCATACAAAGATGGTAGTTTCTAATAAGATGGAAGTGTCTAAAATCATGTCAAACATCCTAAGTTAATTCATTGAGGATGTGTTGAGTGAGGTATGAAACATATGCATTAACAACTATCCTAGAAACGAAATTTGGTAAATTAGATTGCGGGATTTAGTAAAATTCAATAACTTACATGTAGGATTCACGGCACCATTCGGCACCATTTTTTTACACAGGCGGAACCCTTAAATTGGTGCCGCTGGTCCGCCTGCATGTGTATGGCGGTACCAAAATGCATAACAGACGGTACCAACATTTTGGTGCCGTCGATCCGTGGACACCGAAAAGTTCATGCACCCATTTTTAGGTGTCGGGAGTTTTCCGAAACACGAAATTTTTCTCAAAACATATGGCATTAACTATTTCTAGTTAGGAGCGTCAATAACGCATACACAAACATAATGGAGCATTGATTTTGAACAGGGCTAAAGATTTTCACATATAAGTGAAAATGGGTAAAATTGATAACACCGTGTGCTATCCCCCTACATGAACCGGTTAGCATACATTAATGTTTTAAGTTAGTTTATCATCCTACGAAGCAAGAACACGTAAATGACATCATACAACATTGTTTTTGTCCTTGTACCAAACACTCTCTTAAAAACTCTATTTTTCAAAGTACTTGACTAATTTAGTTAGTACTCATTGATAATTGAGTTATGACATTTCATAAGTTATGCGAGATTTTAGTATAACATATGCAAAGAAAGTTATCTAATTCTACAAGCGATGGTAAAACAATTTTCCAACTTAGTGCACAAAATCTAGCAAATGTCCTATTGTGCATAAACAAGAAATCATCAAGCAAGCGAATAAATAACATGACAAGATTGACACTTATATTATGCAAACAAACAAGTGAAAACAACAATTTGAAAATAAGCAAGCAACATATATGCAAACAACATAGACCAGTGGTCATTTAGCATAGTATGACAAGAAAAACACTTTTCGTCATTTAGCGTTTAAATATGACGATGTATACCAAGCTTGATTAGTTTCCTTTAAACATATTATCAAATTAATTAGTTTCAAAAGAAGTTGTATCAAAGTTCTAAGAATACCAACTTAAATTGTTTGATTCAAAATTTGAGTTTTATGTTAAAGCGAAACTTAAATTTTAGACATACTGTAGTATTTGGTCTATTTTACTTATTTAAAATTAGACTCAGGCCATGAAAGTATTTTTAAGTGAAAGTAGACTCATTTCCCTTTAAAATGATAGGTGGCTCGACTGCACGGACTTACGGTTAATTAGTTATGATTTTTTGAAGTTGCCAAAAAAGCGCATCTTGTCTGAGACGGATTCCACGGAACCAAATAAAGGGATCCGCCCTTTATAGGATTTGGTGCCGTGGTCCTCTGAGATGATTCACCAAAACTAGTATTTGACATAGAAAAAACGTGTGACTTACTAGATTTGATAGTAAACATATAATACACATATTTAACAACATATCTACTTATGTAACTTATCTTAAACATTTACGGAGGTGATTTTTCAGCTAAATTTATAGTTATCCCAAATACTCCTTTAAAATCATATTTCTTCGTAAATTTTCTATAAGCACTCAATATAATACTTACTAGTTCTTTCAACAAACTTTTATTTTATGTTTCAAGAAAACCTTCAAGCTTGTATACATAGTTACATTTAACAATAAAATTTCTAAGTATAATTAGCAAAACAATTTTCATATTATTTTTCGCTTCAATGGTAATTTGATACATGGATCGTACTCTATTTTAAAAACCATTTGTTTTGAAAATAAGAGCTACGTGGCTCTGATACCAATTGTGGAAACGTAGAGGGGGGTGAATACGTTACCGTTTAAAAACATTTAGATCTTTAGTATCAAATCGCTTATGAAACTTGTTATAATATGAAAGTTCCAATTATTGTTTGTGACCAATGTAAAGCATAGTAAACCATGTTGTCACACAAGCATTAACATCAAACCACATCACAAGCAATAGTATAGTGCAACTATAAAAGTAAAGAGATAAAGAAAGGAAAGTGCAAACCGAACACGATGATTTATAGTGGTTCGGTCACGGATCTCCTTTCCGCCCTACTCCATTCCCCGAGTACCCAACTCGAGAGTTACTTCACTAAATCAACAAGATCCCTTCTCAGCGGAGAAAACCTTACAATCGTTGCTTACACTTTTTTCGGTACAAAGCTAAATACCAGGTTCTAGTTCGAGGTAGAACCAACCTAACGTCGCCTATACAATATTTCCGACACTAAGCTAGATGTCGAGTTCTTTTATAAGGGTACAACCACTCCCAATATGTTTTATGGCCCAACATAACAAACCTTGTGTTTTATGGCACAAACACATAACCATCTAATCTAGTTTGGTGAAAATGTTGTAATGATGCAATGATGTTCTACACTAATGATCCATGACACAAATATCTAATGGATATGAATAACTACTTCTAAATGATCTTCCATTGATAGGAAGCCTTCATGATGAAGATCACAAGTTCCCTAAACTTGTTGTGATAGATCTTCAGCTTGTGGTGAGTGGGAATGGCTAGATCTCCAATCTTTCCTTGGTTGATCAATGTAGAGTATGCTTACAACAAAGATGAATGTTAGAAGCATTATGATCATGATCATTAGGGTGTTTAATGTATGTTACTACATTGTTAATGATAGATCTAAATGTATGCAAGAAGGTGGAGAAGATGTGTTTTCAAGTGGTGAGGAAATGAGAAAATAATGGGCTTCTATTTATAGGCAAAAGGGGACAGGAGCGTCCACGGACCAAGGTACCAATTAAAGGGTTCCGCCCTTTATGCATTTTGGTGCCGTGGGTGCCTAACAAGAAATCTAAAAAATCTTTCTTCAAATCTTTTCAAGATATTACCATATCTTACCAATATCACATTTGATATATTGAGTGTCAATCTAACCAATATATTCAAGAGATCTTCCAAGGATTTCAAAGATGATGCATGCCATGATGTAACATGTATTTCCATTTTTAGATTAAAGGTTTATCAAGGTAAACTTGTAAAATGTATTATGTAACTAGTTAATAAAATGTCTAGTTACCTTTTGAAATACTTGTGAATGCAACATATAAAATGAGGTTCGAAATAGAATGGTTAACCTATTAAAATACTTAGTGACTTTAAATGTATTTTAAACATTCTAAATGATTTGTTAATGGGTTTGATCATAATGCCACATAACAAACATGTACGAACCTGTGTTGTAACATACGAGGACTTGAGACATCGAGAGGTGTTGAATGTATGTTGAGACAAAGTGTGATTACAAGTAACTTGTACATTTTACGTTATGTATTACAAGTTACATGTTTGTCGTCAATCAAAACAAACGATACTGTATAGATTAAATATCGTAATATTTGCACTAACAGATATCATTAATTGGATAACACCAAATTACTTGAACTAAAATGTGTAAGTGTAGCTTGTTCGGTTTGCTTAAAGCAAATTGATAATCTCATAATCGATGTCTGTTAGCCTTTGACAAATAAATTTGTAGCTACATGTATTGATGTAAATATTACATAAGTATATACCATTGAAAGTTCAAGCGATTAAACATGTAAAAATAAGAAAGACAAATTGGATGTAGGCACGTAGCATTCACACTTGATTCATATCAAATAATCACATACTACATACACAGTTAAACGTGTACAAATAATAGCATTCGAACTTGATTCATGTGTAATCAAATTTCATGCAACAAAAAAATCACGCTTTTACGTGTGAGCACATACTCGAGAGTGAAGATTATGTTGTATGTATATCGAACATATTTAAAAGTATTTGTTTCCATACGCATATACTAGTCATTATGCACTCTTATGTCTTAACAATTGTCTTATTGTTCTTTAACCAAATACTCATAATATTTGTATAGATGAAAATGTGTCGGAGTGACAAGCTAGAGAACAAATCAACACTTGTTTTGCTTATCTCAATGAAAGTTCACACCATATCATTATGTTAAACTAGTACAGACGACGTGGAACTAGTACAAATTGATCCAACCCCCAACTAACTACAAAAAATAATTACATGTTTCTAGAAAAGAAAACTCACCAATTAACATCTTCAATGTTGACTTATAAGGGGACTTTGAAAAGTCTATTTTTATTAGTATTTTTACGTTGAATGCCAATAACTTTGTGGTAACCACTTTGAGTGGTTGTTCACTTAAAAGTTTGGTAATTTAGTTTCGAAGAATGCTATACTCACAATAAAACATCTACAAAATAGTTTGCAAAATGAGGTTTCAGAAAGTGATTGACTTAATCAGAGAGAAGATAGAGAAACTCTAGCAAATGCTCTAATCACTCTCTGACACCTCATTTGATGATCTATGTGGCTATTGAACCACCACGTCAAAACAAATCATTGCCTTAACACTAAGATCAAACGAATCAGCCCACGCGACAAAGGGACGATCTACATCGTGATAAAATGAATAGAACTACTTTTTTCTTGGTTGCCGGTGACACCCAAAAAGGTTCCCATCTGAGTAGTTTTAGTTGCAATTGACGTTCAAATGGTTTTAAACTAAACCTTGTGCTTGGTAATGGTCACAATGTTTTAAAGCACTTCAAGTTGGCCGGACAAATTGATGTTTAGTTAGGCTAGATGATATTCAAGTATACTACTTATGAAATCCTCCAATGATGAGTTGAGCCAGACCATTTGAAAGCTCAATGCAAAGGTAAACTGAATTGTTGTAGCAAACTTATAGCATGAGCCTATGAGGTGTGGTGCACACGAAGTGATGCTTGATAATTTTTGTAAGAGGCTTGTAGCTTATATGCTGGTTTTCTTCATCATTTTTATTTCTTCCAAGTTGTTTTTAATGTTTCAACTTTGTGTCGTATGTAACATACAATGCGTATATGATAAATCCATACTTGGTCAATATGTCAAATTTCAAATTCATATTAACTGACAATTTAAACAAGCGATCGACCTTATATCTATTAACAAAACAAGTAGTATGAAACAACTCTTTAACCTTCTTGCAGAAGAAATGATAGCTCGAAAGCAGATTAGATCGTACGATAAGAAGATGCAAACATCAAATTAAGATCCGTAAACTAAAATATAAAGGTGTGAAATACAAGTTGCGGGTAACAAGCCAAACATAAATATTCATATCATTAAAAAGCCACAACATTAAAAAGATAACAAGGAATATATCAAAAACGAAAGACACAAATAAAGGAGTTGCATCTCTAGCTAGCTAGCTAGTAGAAGACACAGACTCTTATACTTATATTTCTCGATCTCAAGCTTCATATACTTAAAACAACACACATACACATACACCAACTCCAACCACATGCATGCATGCATGTTGTTGTACACAAGATTGGCAAGCATTGCTAGTTACTGGAGAAAGCATGACTCCCAAACTGTGAATGTGATCAACTCCATTGTGATAAGCTCTACGGTATCCAAAGAATCCAGAAACTTCACCGGAATTCACGGGCAGTGTGAAAGAAGTTCCTCCAGGTATCCCATATGGGCCTTTGTTCTCTGTGCCTACTTTAAAGCTCAACAACGTAATAACCTTGAAATCATCATTGTAAAATGGACCCACAGTTCCACTTATCTCAGTTATCTTTCTTCTGAGAGGAATCTCAAACTAGTTCAAATTTAAAAAAATTATATATATAAAATGTGAAGATAGCATTCATTTGTAAGTATGTAGAAAAATATAATAGATAAATGTTATGAATGATTACATACTGGTTCATGACCATTTATGCATACTACACCAACAGGAAAATTGTGTTCTTTTCCGCCTGTATCAACATAAAAGAACATGATTCCATTTACACATTCGGTACTTAATTGGTTCATGAGTAATCAAATTGGATATAAAAAAGAAATTCATACTTTTAGGTGTGAGCACATTATAATCCTCACACATTAGTAAGATTAAATATATTGAGATGTTTCTTCACATTAATGTAGAAACCCTAATAAGAACTAGGGTTTAAAACAACGCACTAATGAAAACTCACATAATAGTATTCAAAACACATATTACGCTAATATTAAATAACGTAGTGAGCTAGATCTTGATCTTGAATTACAAGCAGTATCTAATGCATGCAAACTAGACAAAATAGCGAAGCAAACCAAAAATCCTATAGATGCTTAAACAAATTATTTATCACAACCCACCATAGATCCTAAAATTAATAAATTAATTTAAGGCACAATAGTGGAGAATGGATACTAAAAGTTTAAAAATTCGGTAAGGGATGTTAGGGCATCGGGTTTCACTTTTTCACCGGAGAGGAGGGTGCGCCTATTTTGTTTATATATATATATATATATATATATAAAGCATGCTACTCTTAATAAGCTCGAAAAAAACCCTTACCAATACATGTCCATAGTATGATATATAATTAATAGTAGTTACCCATGCCAACCCCTAATCTACTAACGTGAATGATTGCACGCTTCTAGAAAAGATTCATTAATTGAAATTTTCAATGTTGACTTGTAGTAGACTTTCGAAAGCCTTTTGCACAAATATATTTACTTTATATATTTGTATAAGCAAATGACGCACTCTTGAAGATGATTTAGAATATCTAAAATTTGATTACGTATTTGATTTACAAAGTAAAAACATATGTTTGTGTGGTCCTAATCTTCAAATATAGCGATGTTATAAAAGAGAATATATGTATATATTACATAAGCATATGCAATACCACTCAAAGTTCAAATGTAAGAACATGTACATATAAGAAAAGTGTGGTTTGTTGACTACAATATGATCAAATAATCACATATGAGTTAAAAGTGTGTAAGATGATAACGTTTGCATTTGGTTCATGCGTAATAAAATTGGATGTAACAAAAAAAATTAAGCTTTTAATTGTGCGCGCATACTTTAAGAGTGAAGATATAGTGTATATATATCTTACAACTTTCAAATACTTGTTTCCATATACATATGCCCTGGTCATTAGGTAATGTTAACTTGTTAAGCCTTAACGATTGATTAATAGTTCCTTAATCACATAAAATATTAACAAGTCAAAATGAGATTGGATTGAAAAGTTTAAAATTTCACAATATACAATACTACTATACAGTCATAGTAACTTTTGTTTTTAAAAATTTAAAATTTGTATCGAACTAGTACAAATTAATAAGAGTTGCCACAAACCCCAACTAACCACCTAAGATGATTTCATGTCGAACTAGTACAAACTGGCATCTTTAATGTTGACTTATAAAGGAGACTCCGAGATTTCTTACATTGGATGATAAGGCTTCTAATGCATAACTTGTGTTAACCAAAGTGGTTGTTTACTCATGTTAAAAGTTAAAACTTAAAAGTTTGTAAGATATGAACTTGTAACCTGGAGGTGATCTGGAGAACGTGAGAAGAAGCATACATGTAATCTGGAGGCGAATGGTACATCGCAAAGCTGCGGCGATACCAAATATGCAGTTTTTGTGGTATTTTGATATTTAAACGGTATGCAATAATTGTTATTATTTGACGGGTTACCGGTTTGATAATTCTAAATGAGTAATTTTTTTAATACATATATAGATATCCATAATTATATCCATTTAACTAAGTAGGAATTGAATGTTTAAGATAATACCACTATAAATACGTAATATTATAAGTTCGGAACATCCATTTTATTACTAAAATTTAATGTGTCATTAGTGTATATTATATTGCAATTAGTGTAGTATAGAATTTAATTATATGAATTACTAAATATAATAAGATATGTGAGCTTAAAAAATTAAAACTTTCATTAGAAAATATCTTAAATGCATTATAAGATGGTTATAGATATTACATAAGTATATACCACTCAAAGTTCTAAGAGATAAACATATAGAAATAAGAAAGACATTATAAAATTGCAACTGCAATATGGTCAAATAATCACATTTTAGATGCAACAAATTAATGTAAACCACTGAATCCAAAACTCATAGACTAAAAGATATAGTTGTGAACTAGAAGTTGTTGTAGTTAACACTCAAAACACGAATGCTCATACCATTAGAAGCTTTTCGAGACTGGATTACAATGAGAAGAAATCAACAAGTGCACGGCATACAAAGGTATGTGCTTATTCCAAACGTGTCTCGACTTAGCACACGACTCAATACATTGTTGCGATCCCACAAATTTAAGAAAATAACTATTAAATAAGAGATGATATAATAAAAGGAGTTGCATCTCTAGTTAGCTAGCAGAGGACACGACTCTTTACATACAAGATTCTCAAGTCTTGCTAGCTATTGGGAGAAAGAATGACTCGAAACTGTCAAGGTATTCCCATGGACTCCGTAAAATCCTCTAAACTTGCCTTTAGCCAAGGGCAGCGAGAATGCAGTTCTACGCTTTAGCCAGTATGGACCATATCAGAGCTGCCAACTTTGAATGACAAAGATGTAATGACGGTAGAACCTTTACATGAATCCACAGTTCCACTAATCTCAGTGATGTTTTACCCATAACCAAGGTTTAACTGACCATGAAATCAAAAAATATTAGCATGACATGACATTCATTTTTAAATACATATAAATAGATAGATCTTATGAAGAGTTACGTACTATATCTGAACTACCAACATCAGAATCACCACCAAATTAAGACTAAAGTGTTATGTTGTTGGTTGTAAAGTAAAATACAAACATTCATATCTGTTTCATTTGATATCATCAATTGGATAACACCACGTTCCTTGAACTAAAATAGTTAAGTGTAGCTTGATCCGTCCTTTGGTTGAAGCAAATTGATAGTCGATGTCTGTAAACCTTTGAAACATGATTTTGTAGCAACGTTATAAAGAGCATACATGTATTGATGTATATATTAAATAAGTATATACCATTGAAAGTTCAAGCGATAAAACATTTAGAAATAAGAAAGATAAACAAAATTGCAACAGATTCATATCACATATTTACACACTTAAAAGTGTATAAGATAGTTTGCACGCGTAACCAAATTGAACGCAACAAAAAATTTCATGCTTTTACGTGTGAGCACATTCTTAATGAGTGAAGATTATGGTGTATGCATCTCTCACAGGTTTCAAGCATTTGTTACGATACACATATATACTAGTCTTTATGGACTCTTATGTCTTAACAATTGTCTTATTGTTCCTTAACCACAAACTCATAATATTAGTATAGAGGCAAAGGTGTCGGATTGACGAGGTGGATAACAAATCAACACGAGTTTTGATTTTAATATCTCAATCATAGTTCACACCATATCATTATTTTGAACTAGTACATGCGCTGTCGAACTACTACAAATTGATCCAACCCCCCAACTAACTACCTAGAATAATTGCATGCTTCTAGAAAAAAACTCATCAACAGACATCTTCAAGAGTCTTTTTTTATTTTTTACGTCGACTTATAAGGGGACTTTCAAACCTTATCAACAGACATCTTCTGTGTTGACTTATAAGGGGACTTTCAAAAGTCTTTTTTTATTAGTCTTTTTACGTTGAATGCCAATAACTCTGTGGTAACCCCTGGAGAAGAAGCAGGCTGGCTTATTGGCCATATTGTATTACTTAATGTGCAACATTCTTGTTTAATTGAGAGTAAACATAAGATAATGAAAGAAATGGAATGAATACCATTATGATCTTGATTGATATCTTTATGTGTTTTCAAATATTGATTTGGTACATATTACTCCAAATCATACATGAGTATATATAGGCATGCACCAAGGGCTCTAACGTAAAATACATACAATCATATATGTTTCATTTAATACTATTTTTGACACGTATAATCTTTTAATGTAACAAATTTATAATAGAGCAGATATAGTTATCTTTATGAACATTACAAATTATATCCCATTTAACGTTAGAACAATATTATTAAGAAAAGTGTAGCTGACAATATATAATTGAAACTACAGCAATATGCTCAAATTATCACACATTCAAAGGCATATTTACATAGGATTAAATTCCAAATATCTTCTCAAGTCGTAGGTGCCATCTTTATCGTTTTAACTGCAAACATCATTCCCCTATAGGAATTCGTAAGTTCCCATCCACTACAAAATATGAATAAAACAAAAAGTGTAAAAGTATTATCCCCCGTCCGATCTACCCCACCTTCATCTAACGGCCAGGAAAGAGAACAACAATATAGTACTTAGTTCAACAACCAAATTTTTTGTCAAATGGCAGTTTCAAATGAAAAACTTTTACAAAAAAACAATTTCAAAATAATTTTCAGAATTTAATTCTTATTATTTGACTAGTTACCGGTTTGATAGTTCTAAATGAGTAAATTTGTGTTTCAATTTTCATAAAATATATTAATACATATATAAATATCCATAATTATATTCATTTAAAGTTAGTAAAAATTGAATGTTCATAATGAAATTTACAACTATAAAATTGCATTATTCTAAGTTCGTAACATCAATTTGTATTACTAAAAGTTAATGTGTCATTAGTGTACATTATAATGCAATTAGTGTCGTGTAGAGTTTAATTATATGAATTATTAAACATAGTAAGATATGTAAGCTTAAAAAATTATGAATTCTATTAGAAAATATCTTAAATGCATTATAGATGGTTATAGATATTAGATAAGTATATACCACTCAAAGTTCAAGAGATAAAACATATAGAAATAAGAAAGACAATATAAATTGCAACAGCAGTATGGTCAAATAATCACATTTTGGATGTAACAAATTGAATGTAAACCAGAATCCAAAACTAATAGAGTAAAAGATATAGGTGTGAAATAGAAGTTGTAGTAGTCAACACTCAAAACACAAATGTTTATATAATTAGAAGCTTTTCGAGACTGGATTACAATGAGAAGAAATCAACGAGTGCACGACATACAAAGGTACGTGCTTATTCCAAACGTGACTTGACTTAGCACACGACTCAATACATTGTTGCGATCCCACAACTTAAAGAAAATAACATGGAAAATATTAACTAACAGAGGATATAAATAAAGGAGTTGCATCTCTACCTAGCTAGTAGAAGACACGACTTTTTTACATATGTTTCTTGATCTCAAGCTTCTTATAATTATCAAACGGCACGCACAAATTTCAACCACATGCATGCATGTTGTTGCATACAAGATTCCACGTCTTGCTAGTTATTGGGAGAAAGAATGACTCCCAAACTGTCGAGTATTCCCATGGACTCCGTAAAATCCTCTTAATTTGCCTTTAGCCAAGGGCAGCGAGAATGCAGTTCAATGCTTTAGCCCGTATGGACCATACCAGGAGCTGCCAACTTTGAATGACAAAGATGTAATTGTTAGACAATGATAAAACCCGTAAGTATAACTTTATTATAAACCATTATTTATAATGGCAAAACCCTAGATGCCTCAAACCCACAAACCTGGCTTGGGCCTATTTATTCTCTAATATTTCCCAGCTCGATTCGCGCGACCAAAGAAAGCTCGAATCAAGTAGTCTAGAAAGAGAAAAAACATTAATATAATAAAAACATAACTTTAGTTGACTCAAATAAAACCGTACCAACGGTCGACTTTTGTCGATTGGTACCAACGGCTCGGCTAAGTCGATTGGTAACACAACCGTACTCAACGGTCGACTTTAGGATCTGTACCAACAACAACTTTAATCGACCGGTAATAAAGCCGCATTAACAATCGACTAACAACCAAACAATAAAACAACAATATATATATATATATATATATATATATATATATATATATATATATATATATATATATTTAAAGGAAAATAACAATCTAGTAACCAATAAAGCGAGGGTGGAAAAAACTATCGCTTTTATCTAATCCCATGATCTTCACATCAAAGCACCCAAAAATGCGGCACAAGTGACTCTAGTGCCAAATCTCCGATTGATCCATCCTTTAGCAAAGGTGCCACTTGTTGGAACATTAACGCGTATCAAAACATTAACGAATGGTATGTGTTGGTGACTCGTGGCTTGGGCTTCTCGGTGTAATGAATTGTTTAATGAGAGTGGTTTAATAGCTTTTTTCTTTACCAATGACTATTTAGAAGAAGCAAGATCGCCGAAGTTTTGTTAAACGACGATTAGAAGAAAATAGGGTTTGACGGGTGGCGGCTTAACATAGCTGTGTCCGAGGATCGACCATCAAAACATGTTAGACAATGATAAAACCCGTAGGTATAACTTTATTATCAACCATTATTTATAATGGTAAACCCTAGATGCCTCAAACCCACAAACCGGCTTGGGCCTATTTATTCTCTAATAGTAATGACGGTGGAACCTTTATATGAATCCACAGTTCCAATAATCTCAGTGATGTTTTGTCCATAACGAATGTTTAATTGACTAGGAAATCAACAAATATTAGGATGAAATGACATTCATTTTTAAATGCATATAAATAGATAGATCTTATGACAAGTTACGTACTATATCTAACCTACCAACATCAGAATCACCACCAAAGACTAAAGTATTATGTTGTTGGTTGTCTCGATTGGCAAAAGTGAACTGGATGGAATATACGCAGTCTCCGGTACTAACGATTTTGATCTTAGTAAACCTGCAACCATCAGGAATTCAAGAGTGAGCGTCCACGGATCACCCCCCATGCTCCAACTTTTACGTCATTAGCAACCTGCGACATATCATATGGATATAGTTAAACAATAATGAATTGAAGAGTAAACATAAGACAATGAAATAGATGGAATGAATACCATTTTAATCTCTATTATTTATGTATGCAAGTGTTTTCAAAGTATATTTTGAAATGGTACATATTACTCCAATCCATGCATAAGTTATATAGGCATGGACCAAGAGTTGTATAGTAAAATACAAACATTCATATATGTTTCATTTGATATCATCAATTGGATAACACCAAATTACTTGAACTAAAATAGTTAAGTGTAGCTTGTTCGGTCCTTTGGTCCAAGCAAATTGATAATTAGATGTCTGTAAACCTTTGACACATAATTTTGTAGCAACGTTATAAATGAGCATACATGCATGTATTGATGTATATATTACATAAGTATATACCACTGAAATTCAAGCGATAAAACATGTAGAAATTAGAAAGATAAATAAAATTGCAACTGATTCATATCACATATTTACACCCTTAAAAGTGTATAAGATAGTTCGAACGCGTAACCAAATTGCACGTAACAAAAAATTTCATTCTTTTACGTGTGAGCACACACTTAAAGAGTGAAGGTTATGGTGTATGCATCTCTCACAGGTTTCAAACATTTGTTACGATACGCATATATACTAGTCTTTATGCACTCTTAGGTCTTAACAATTGTTTTATTGTTCCTTAACCACATACTCATAAAATTAGTATAGAGGCAAAGGTGTCGGAATGACGAGGTAAATAACAAATCAGCACGTGTTTTGATTGAAATATCTCAATCAAAGTTCACACCATATCATTATGTTGAACTAGTATGCGATGTGGAACTAGTACAAATTGATCCAACCCCCAAGTAACTACCAAACATAATTACATGCTTCTAGAAAAAAACTCATCAACAGACATCTTCAAGAGTCTTTTTTTATTAGTCTTTTTACGTTTACTTTTAAGGGGACTTTCAAACCTCATCAATAGACATCTTCAGTGTTGACTTATAAGGGGACTTTCAAAAGTCTTTTTTTAATTAGTCTTTTTATGTTGAATGCCAATAATTGTGTGGTAACCACTTTAAGTAGTTGTTCACTTAAAAGTTTTGTAGTTTAGTTTGTGATACTCTATTTGTTTTTCTATCTTCTAGATAGCATTTAGTATGGGTGTTCATTGGTTCGATTATCGGGTTGTTCGGTTTATTCGGTTAAATTTTATTTTTGGTTAAACAGAACCTAACCGAACTGAATTCAAATTGGATTGAGCCGAACCGAAAACCGAATTTAAATTTGGTCCGCTTTCAGGTCGACCCCCGAATAACCCCTGAGAAGAAGCAGGTTGGCTAATGGGCTGCAGAGTTTTATTCCGTGCATACCAATTGTGCATACACACTTAGAACTATTTTGCTAGAAGTATGTTGTTGCTTTCACTATGATAGTTTAATACATGCATCGAATAACGCATAAGTCATAAGAAGTGTTTTAGAAAGATTGTGTAGCAATGACACAAAATGAACCAAGTTATTACATATGCATATGTCTGATGATTCAAATGCTCATCAGAGTGAAAGACTTACTTCCGTCCGCACCCAAAAGGAGGCACAAGGTGGGAAACCATGACCCCATGTACCCATTTTGGGTCAAATCTTTTTAGTTGTTCATATACATTACCTATCTATCCTGATCTTCGCAACAATATCCCCATGGAACACTTCTATTGGTCTAAGCCTTTTTCTCAATGAATACAAAATGCTGAATAATAACTGAATGAACATCGGTTACATGTACATTTTTCATTTAATATGTAACATGTGATATGTAGGTTGTGCATCTTGTTCCGATAAGACTAAAAAAACATATTAAACGATCAAATCTGTTGTGACAGATCACAATACATACCTAACATCAATTTCGTCCCTATACTATTACAAAACATCATCTCCCATTCCAAATTCTGCTACTACGCACTCCACTGTGAGTGTTGTAATACACACTATAAAACGCCACACATGTCTTCTCAGCCTTAGCTGTGAAATTGACATTAGCTGTTTGAAACGCGTTGAATTACCATTTTTTGTATAATGTACGTTCTCAGCTTGGTCACCTGCAAATTCGTGTTTTGATGATTATTTTAATTTTCTTCCAAGCTAATTAACCCTAAAGTAAAATACATACATTGATACTTGTTTTCAAGTAATTAACCCTAAAGTAAAATACATACATTGATACTTGTTTCACTTGTTTCATTTGATATCATTAATTGGATAACACCAAATTACTTGAACTAAAATGTGTAAGTGTAGCTTGTTCGGTTCTTTGCTTCAAGCAAATTGATAATCTCATAATCGATGTCTGTTAAACTTTGACACATAAATTTGTAGCTACCATAATAAAGAGCCTACATGTATTGATGTAAATATTACATAAGTATATACCACTGAAAGTTCAAGCGATTAAACATGTAGAAATAATAAAGACAAATTGGATGTAGGCATGTAGCGTTCACACTTGATTCATATCAAATAATCACATACTACATACACAATTAAAAGTGTACAAATAATAGCATTCGAACTTGATTCATGTGTAATCAAATTTTATGCAACAAAAAAATCACGCTTTTACGTGTGAGCACATACTCAATAGTGAAGATTATGCTGTATGTATCTCGCACAGATTTAAAATATTTGTTTCCATACGCATATACTAGGCAATATGCACTCCTATGTCTTAACAATTGTCTTATTGTTCTTTAACCAAATACTCATAATATTTGTATAGATGAAAATGTGTCAGAATGACAAGCTGGATAACAAATCAACACGTGTTTTGCTTATCTCAATGAAAGTTCACACCATATCATTATGTTGAACTAGTAGAAACGATGAGGAACTAGTACAAATTGATCCAACCACCAACTAACTACATAAAATAATTACATGTTTCGAGAAAAAAAAAACTCATCAACTAACATCTTCAATGTTGACTTATAAGGAGACTTTTAAAAGTCTATTTTTATTAGTATTTTTACGTTGAATGTCAATAACTTTGTGGTAACCACTTTAAGTGGTGTTCACTTAAAAGTTTTGTAATTTAGTTTCGAAGAAGGCTATACTCACAATAAAACATTTACAAAATGGTTTGCAAAATGAGGTGTTAGAAAGTGATTGACTTAATCAGAGAGACGAGAGAGAAACTCTAGCAAATTCACTAATTACTCTCTGACACCTCATATGATTATCTATGTGGCCGATTGAACTACCACGTCAAAACAAATCATTGCCTTAACACTAAGATCAACCGAATAAGCCTACGTGACAAAGCGCCGATCTACATCGTGATAAAATGAATAGAACTACTTTTTCTTGGTTGCCGGTGGCACCCAAAAAGGTTCCAATCTGAGTAATTTTAGTTGCAAGTGACGTTCAAATGGTTTTAAACTAAACCTTCTGCTTGGTAATGGTCACAATGTTTTAAAGCACTTCAAGTTGGCCGGAAAAATTGATGTTTAGTTAGGCTAGATGATATTCAAGTATACTACTTATGAAATCCTCCAATGATGAGTTGAGCCCGACCATTTGAAAGCTCAATGCATAGGTAAACTGAATTGTTGTAGCAAAATTATAGCGTGAGCCTATGAGGTGTGGTGCACACGAAGTGATACTTAATAATTTTTGTAAGAGGATTTTAGCCTATATGTTGGTTTTCTTCATCATTTTTATTTCTTCCAAGCCGTTTTTACTGTTTCAAGTTTCTGTTGTTGTACGTAACATACAATGCATATATGATTAATCCATACTTGGTCAATATGTCAAATTTTAAATTCATATTAAATGACAATTTAAAGAAGCGATCGAACTTATATTTATTAACAAAAAAAGTAGTATGAAACAACTCTTTGACCTTCTTGTAGAAGAAATGATAGCTTGAAAGCAAATTAGTTCAAACGATAAAAAGATGCAAACATCAAATTAAGATCCGTAAACTAAAATATATAGGTGTGAAATACAAGTTGCGGGTAACAAGCCAAACATAAATATTCATATCATTAATTAGAAGCTTTTCAATGAGATGAGTGCATGAAATACAAAGGTACGTGCTTATTCCAAACTTGACTCGACTTGGTACGCGACTCAATACATTGTTGCGATCCCAAAACATTAAAAAGATAACAAGGAATATATCAAAAACGAAAGATACAAATAAAGGAGTTGCATCTCTAGCTAGCTAGCTAGTAGAAGACACAGACTCTTATACTTATGTTTCTCGATCTCAAGCTTCATATACTTAAAACAGCACACATACACATACACCAACTCCAACCACATGCATGCATGCATGTTGTTGTACACAAGATTGGCAAGCATTGCTAGTTACCGGGAGAAAGCATGACTCCCAAACTGTGAATGTGATCAACTCCATTGTCATAAGCTCTACGGTATCCAAAGAATCCAGAAACTTCACCGGAATTCACGGGCAGTGTGAAAGAAGTTCCTCCAGGTATCCCATATGGGCCTTTGTTCTCTGTGCCTACTTTAAAGCTCAACAACGTAATAACCTTGAAATCATCATTGTAAAATGGACCCACAGTTCCACTTATCACAGATATCTTTCTTCCGAGAGGAATCTTAAACTAGTTCAAATTTAAAAAAATTATATATATAAATGAGAAGATAGCATTCATTTGTAAGTATGTAGAAAAATATAATAGATAAATGTTATGAATGATTACATACTGGTTCATGACCATTTATGCCGACTACACCAACAGAAAAATTGTGTTATTTTCCGCCTGCATCAACGTAAAAGAACAGGATTCCATTTGTACATTCGGTACTTGGTTCATGAGTAATCAAATTGGATATAAAAAAGAAATTCACACTTTTAGGTGTGAGCACATTATAATCCAAACACATCAGCAAGATTAAATATATTTGAAAATGAGGCAAATGCCCCTGACGCCCTGAGGCTAATCACTTTGTGGACCATTTTTTTATTATTAGAAATGGACCAAAGCAACCGCTCATCGTTAGAACTCATCTACATTGTGACAAGTGTCCCGTATGTGTAAGGTATTATTTTTTGGGCAACGAAAATTACTGGCAACCGTATATTTTAAAAGGGTTGTTTCGTCATTTTACATTGCATAGAAAGTACACATTTGAATAGTGAAAGTACAAGATATTTTTATTCAAAATCCAATACCCACTCGCACAAAAACATTCATAGTTATTTTTTTCTCTGTTTTTGCTTCTCGCACAAAAACATTCTTACTTACTGTTTTCACAAATCAAACCATCTTCTTCGTCAGTCCCTCTCTTCCTTGTAACGTCAGTTATGTCCTCTGTCCTCATCTACAAAGCTACAGTGTTGATTGCAAACCATCTTCGATTGATCAAGTTTTTTTCAAAAATGTGGCCAAATATGCTACGTAAATATTTTTATCGTTGTTTATTACATATGATTTACTTCCAATTGGTTCTATGTTATAGTAAATCGTTGTCGTTATTCGATTAATACCTATGTTAGATAGGTGTTAGTTCCATTTTATAATCCATTGCTTTTTTTTATGTCTGTCTGATTCGTAATTATGTAGGGTATAATACCTTAGATGTCGTAAGTTAAGTATGTAACATTACTTGGTTTATTAAAAATTTTAGTGGCAGTTTGTAGACTAATAAGGAGTGGTTTATATGCATCATCTACAGGCATATTTACATAGGATTAAATTCCAAATATCGTCTCAAATTGCATGCGCAATTTTTATCTTTTTGAAAGTGGAGACATCATTCCACTGTAGGAATTCTTTTGTGCAAACACCAAAGTTAAACGACTAAATTGGCTTATTGGAATGACAAAATTTCACTTAAGCCAAGGGCATTTTAGTCATTTTACACTTGGGGTATGAAAGATGTCCACACCAAAGATTTCTCACAAGAACAACGCGTGCGCTTTCGAAAAAGTAAGACAATTTACTCTTTACACAATATAATTAATTAAAAGTTTGTGACACAATAATGTTCACACGCACTTGGTTCGTAAGTAATCAAATCGGATATACAAAAGAAATTCACACTTTTAGGAGTGAGCACATTATAATCCTCACACATAAGTAAGATTAAATATATTGAGATGTTTCTTCACGCTTCTAAGATTGATGATTGTGGTGTGTGAACTGGGTCGTTTTAAGAAAACTTGCTTTAGTCTCAAATTTATAAGCTTAAAAAATTTTATAAATACCAAAGATTACAAAGCCCTAAAAATATTGGTAAGGCCATTGCGATATTGTTATTAGAACATGAACAATACAGAGACAAACTTATTCATCACTTACAATGTTCAAGTTTGAAATTTTGAAGAAAATGAATCTACTTGTGCATAAAATCGATTAGAAACAACTCTTTGGCAATGCAATCTTTATTGAAGATTTTGCATCAAAATAATCTATGAAGATCGATTTTAAATATATAAAAGTAACTTCTTTTCTTGTTTCGTAAAACTTTTTATGGTGTATTGAAGAACTCGCTTTAGGCCTCTCGGAACGTTGAGAGTTGAGACGGCTCCGTGTATGAATATCTCAAACCTTTCAACCACTTATTTCTTATACATAGTGGTTATCCCCATTCCATTTCGTCCCTATACTATTACAAAATATCATCTCCCCATTCCAAATTCTGCTACTACGTACCCACTGTGAGTGTTGTAATACACACTATAAAACGCCACATGTGTCTTCTCAGCCTTAGCTGTGAAATTGACATTAGCTGTTTGAAACGCGTTGAATTACCATTTTTTGTATAATGTACGTTCTCAGCTTGGTCACTTGCAAATTCATGTTTTGTTGATTATTTTAATTTTCTTCCAAGCTAGTTTTGTCTAATACCGTTCTTATGCCTTTTCTTTTGAGAACTTTAAGTTTTTGTTGCAACAAAATAAAATATGAATCTCTCTAATTTATTCGAACGCAAAGAATGATGGTAAAACAATGTGCAATGGAAGTTGTAGGCAACAAAAAAATACATAAATATTCATTCGGTTAGAAGCTTTTAGAGATCGGATTACGGTGGGAAGAATCAACGAGTGCACGACATACAAATGTACGTGCTTATTCCTACATACATCTATGAGTGGATAAGATCCTAATCTCATCAGCGAAAATGTCTTTGCGCTGGGACTCAAGATCAAAGCAAATCCTATTTTGCTATCTTCATATGATGATCTATTGGCTGATTGAATTGAACCATCACGTCAAAACAAATCAGTGCCTTAACACTAAGATCAACCGGATCAGCCCACGTGACAAAGCGCCGATCTACATCGTGATAAAATGAATAGAACTGATTTTTTCTTGGTTGCCGGTGACACCTAAAAAGGTTCCAATATGAGTGGTTTTTGTTAGAATTTGGGTGTGTGTTGGTCGTAATAATCCCGATATGTTCTCTGAATCGTGTATAGATCACTTTCAGATTGAAGTATTTCGACCTCATATGCCTCCGGTATCACGAAATCCTCAATTGGGTAAGACAGGAACAACACTTTGTTTCTAAGGCACGAAAATCAAAGCAATACATCAAGGTTGTTATATCCGTTATGTTTCGTAAGAGATCAATAAATAATGAAAACAATAACCGAAATTTAGTTAAAATCGGTTAAAAGCAATTATGGAAGGGTTATGACTCTTGGGAAAAGTGGTGACTTTTGGTGGAAAACCGTTCGAAGCAAATGGGTAATACCTAGCCCTTGACCCCGCTTTTGTTCATGCACTGCACCTCCTAACTCCACTGTAAACTAAACCTCAAGCCCTTGATCTCAAGTAAATCACAATTACATAAAATACAAATGATGACACTAAAATCACCAACAATTTTAGTTGCAAAGACGCTCAAATGATTTAATTAAACCTTCGCTTGAAATGGCCAATGGTCACAATGTTTTAAAGCACTTTGTGTTGGCCAGACAAATTGATGTTTAGTTAGGATAGATGATATTCAAGTATACTACTTATGAAATCTTCCAATAATGAGTTGAGTCAGACCATTTGAAAGCTCAATGCACCAGGTAAAGTTGATTGTTGTAGCAAAATTATAGTGTGCAGGGCCGGCTCTAGGGGAGTGCAAGAGGTGCGATTGCACAGGGCCACCGTTTGACGAGGGCCACCAAATTTCATGCACTTCTATTATATATATGAACATAATATGAGACTCGAGCTTAATTAATTCATGTACTACTTATACATATGTATATTATGTGTGTGTTTGAGGGTCTCTTTGAGATAATGGCACGTGGCCATTGAAATCCACGAGACGGCCCTGATAGTGTGAGCCTATGAGGTATGGTGCACACGAAAGTGATACTTGATAATTTTTTGTAAGATGCTTGTAGCTTATATGTTGGACATCTTGAACCGTTATAATGTTTCAAGTTTCTGTGGTATGTAACATATTGTATTAACTAAAAAGTTTATTAACGTTTCAAATTTCAGATTGATATTAACTAAAAAAATTAAAGAAACGACCTTTATTTATTAACAAAACAAGTAGTATGAAACAACTCTTTAACCTTCTTGTAGAAGAAATGATAGCTCGAAAACAAATTAGATCGAACAATGGAAAGAAGACGCAAACATCTAATTAAGATCCGTAAACTAAAATATAAAGGTGTGAAATACAAGTTGTAGGTAATAAGCCAAACATAAATATTCATATCATTAATTAGAAGCTTTTCAATGAGACGAGTGCACGACATAAAAATTTACGTGCTTATTCCAAACTTGACTCGACTTAATAACGACACAATACATTGTTGCGATCCCACAACATTAAGAAAATAAACAAGGAATATTCAAAAACGAAAGATACAAATAAAGGAGTTGCATTCTCTAGCTAGCTAGCTAGTAGAAGACACAGACTCTTATACTTATGTTTCTCGATCTCAAGCTTCTTATACTTAAAACCGCCCAAATACACCAACTCCAACAACATGCATGCATGTTGTTGTACACAAGATTGGCAAGCATTGCTAGTTACTGGGAGAAAGCATGACTCCAAAACTGTCAAGCTGAGCTCCAACCTTCCAAAGAATCCAGAAACGCCACCAAGTCACGGGCAGTGTGAAAGAAGTTCCACCCAGTGTCCCAGATGGGCCTTTGTTGCCTATTTTAAAGTCCAACGACTTAATAACCGTGACACCACCATATGAACCCACAGTTCCACTTATCTCAGTTATCTTTTCCCGTCAGGAATTATAAACTAGTTAAAAATAAAAAATATAGATATAAAATGTGAAGATAGCATTCATTTGTAAGTATGTAGAAAAATGTAATAGATAAATGTTATGAATGATTACATACTTCTGTACCATCGTCACCGACTGCACCAACCGTAGAATTGAGTACGCTTCCGTCTGCATAAGTGTAATCGAACAGGATTCCATCTACACATTCGGTACCAAAGACTGTGATCTTAATAAACTTCTGACCATCCTCTAGTTGAATTGACCAATCATATCCACCATTACCCCCATGGTCCAACTGTTACAACCTGCGGCTATCATTTTGATAATATATACATATAGAGTTACTAACATGTCAAATTAACTAACAGCGAATTGAGAGTAAACATACGATAATGAAAGAAATGGAATGAATACCATTATGATCTTGATTGGTAGATCTCTATGTGTTTTCAAATATCTTGATTTGGTACATATTACTCCAAATCATACATCAGTATATATAGGCATGCACCAAGGGCTCTAAAGTAAAATACTTACAATCATGTCTGTTTCATTTAATACTATTTATGACACGTATAATCTTTTAATGTAACAAATTTATAAAAGAGCATATATATTTATCTTCAGGTACATTACAAATTACATCCATTTAACGTTAAACTATTGAACTTAACCTTATTATTAAGAATAGTGTAGCTGACAATATATAACTGAAGCTAAAGCCGTATGCTCAAATAATCACACATCTAAAGGCATATTTACATAGGATTAAATTCCAAATATCGTCTCAAATCGCATGCGCAATTTTTATCTTTTTGAAAGTGCAGACATCATTTCACTGTAGGAATTCTTTGGTGCAAACACCAAAGTTAAACGATTAAAATGCCTTATTGGAATGACAAAATTTCACTTAAGGCAAGGGCATCTTAGTCATTTTAAATTTGGGGTATGAAAGATGTCCACACCAAAGATTTCTCACCGGAACAACGCATGCGCTTTCGAAAAAGTAAGACAATTTACTCTTTGCACAATATAATTAATTAAAAGTTCGTGACACAATAATATTCACACGTACTTGGTTCATGAGTAATCAAATCGGATATAAAAAAGAAATTCACACTTTTAGGTGTGACCACATTATAATCCTCACACATCAGTAAGATTAAATATATTGAGATGTTTCTTCACGTTTCTAAGATTGACGATTGTGGTGTGTTAACCGGGTCGTTTTAACAAAACTTGCTTTAGTCTCAAATTTATATGCTTAAAAATTTTGATAAATACCAAAGATTACAAAGCCCTGAAAATATTGGTAGGCCATTACGATATTGTATTAGAACATGAACAATACAGTGACAAACTTGTTCTTCACTTACAATGTTCAAGTTTGAAATTTTGAAGAAAATGAATCTACTTGTGCATAAAATCGATTAGAAACAACTCTTTGGCAATGAAATCTTTATTGAAGATTTTGCATCAAAATAACCTATGAAGATCAATTTTAAATATATAAAATTAACTTCTTTTCTTGTTTCGTAAAACTTTTTATGGTGTATTGAAGAACTCGCTTTAGGCCTAGGGGTGGAAACGAGTCGAGTCGCTCGTGAAAAGCTCGAGAACGGATCGGTAAAAAGATCGAACGAGCCGAGCGTAAACGAGCTCGAGCCCGAGCTCGAGCCTATATTAGAGCTCATTTAATAATCGAGCCCGAGCCCGAGCTCTATATATAAAGCTCAAATAGGCTCGCGAGCCCTAAACTAGCTTTTCGGACACAACCCTACCTACGTCATACAAGTGATACAACTAGTCCAAATATGCTAATAGTCTAGTAAAACACTGCCCATTTCCACTGCACAAAATATTTGAATATTATTCAGTCCACGTAATTAACCAACCCAAAAACTAATCCTTATATATGCCTAATATGTATCACAAGTTAACCCTAACTCACTCACATCCTTATAATCCCGACCAAAAGGAAAACCGAAACCCTTACTTGCAAACAACGATCTCCTCTCTCTTTCTCTTAATACTTTACTCTAATCTGTTATTCTTAGGCAATTACTTATGTGATTTGCTTAATTATTTCGATTTTGTGATCGATTAGAGTTAGGGTTTTCGCTTGTTAGGGTTTCGCTTTTGTTTTCTTTTCGTCTTTATTCGCTCATTGGATAGTATATACATGATTATTGATTGTGTGTATCATCATAACATGGAGCCTGGTTAGTCTTTTGTGGGATTATCGCTTAAACCCTAACATCCTGTTAGGGTTTTCTCTCTTATTTTATTTTGGTCGTTTTATGGTGCTGCTGGGGTTTGTCATATTTACGTGGGTTTGTGTGATTGTGTGTGGGGTTTCGTGTCATGGAGAAAGGGTTTTTCAACAAGGAATGTCCGTCGAAGAAAGCTGCTAGTCCAGCCACCAACTTGGCCGATCAAGTTGGGTCTCTTAAGGAACCTATGCCGGTTACTGGTTTGGTTGACAATAATTTGGGTGTGGAGCAGATTGCGCAGTCTACTGGTACTATTGGTGGTATGGATTCTGATTGTTTTGCTGCGTCCGACAAAGGTACACCTGTTGTTGGTACTGATGGACAAGTGGAGTCGGTTTCACTTGATTCAAGCCCTAGTCATGATATACCTGCTTCTGATTCGGCCACAAATGTTTCAAAACAACCTAATGTGGAGCAGTTGATTCTAATGCGATCGAAATTTGATGCAAAGAATGAATAAAATTGATGTTGATATTGCTAAGATGGCTTCATCTTCCGATGTGAACAACTCGAGTGGTATTAATGGTACTAAAGTTTATTCTCAAATACTCCTCTGTCGAGTTTTGATGTGGCTATGCAATCCCAAATGTATGGTACTAATCATAGTGTTACTTCCGATCTTAATGCTTCATGGATGGTAAGAATGCTTTACTCGGTTTTAATGTGAGTGATAGTATACACAATGAAGTGAGGTCGTTTGCTAATGTGTTAAACTCGAACGTGTATCTAGGAAAGTTAACTCGCTCATTGGTGAATGAGAATCGAATTGATAATCATGATACGCTTCTTCCTAAGGCTGCTATGGAGGGTGTGTTTAACCGCTATGATAATACTCTTGTTGGCTTTTTGTCGGCAAGAATATTGCATTTCGATTGGTCAAGAATTATGTCACCAATACATGGGGTAAGTTTGGTTTAAAGAAACTTATGAAGAATGATGATGGTGTATTTCTTTAAATTTGATTCTAAAGAGGTGTTGAGAATGTTCTTCAACGAGGACCTTGGATAATTGTAATTCTCCTATCATTCTCACTAAATGGACTCGACGTGCTATTGTCCAAAAGTGAGGTTACCAAAGTGCATGTGGATTAAATTGCATAATGTGCCATTACTTGCATATTCGGAAGACGGGTTGAGCCTTATTGCTACTCGTGGGCAAGCCGATCATGTTAGATGCATTCACTAGCTCCATGTGCGTTGACTCATGGGGTCGTATTAGTTTTGCTCGCTCTTGTTGAGTTATCATCGAAGTCGATCTTAAACATGTGGTAACTATGGCTATCCCTAAGAAGGAAGATAGTGGTTTTACGACGGCTAGTATCAAGGTTGAATATGAATGAAACCTCCACATTGCATGGAATGTAAAGTGTTTGGGCATGATAATGCTTGTTGTCCTAAGTCTCCTAAGGAACATCATGCCGATGCTCACATTTCGACCTTGGATGTGAATGATGATGGTTTTAAGGTGGTGCGAATCGGAAAGCCAAACCCCAAGGTCCGGGTTATCTAGTGGTATTAATATGGGTAAGGGTCTTAAATTTGCTCCTAGGAAGGTGTTTATATCCCAAAGAAGAAGACGGACGTTGCTATCTGTAATGCTACAGTACTCTGTTACTACTTAACTCTTTTGGGACACTTGAGGTGCATGAGGACACGGGCATTCAAAGTCCCGTGGTTGATTCAAATACCGAGGAGGCGATGATTGAGGATTCTACCGGTTGTTCTAAGGAAGCGTATGTGGATAAGGGTCGTACAATGGAGGTTAATGAGGATGTGTTAAATAAGATCGGTTCAACATCACATGTACCGCTTGAGTGATTCAATGGGAACAATGGATGTTGGTTCTACTCCCATAGTTGAGAAAATTGGTAAGCTTGAAAACTACTTATTGCCGAAAGCTACTCTTGTGGATGATGATGGTCAACCTATTCCGCTTCACTCTTCTACTAAGAGCTAACCCTTTTCTAAAGTGGGAGAGATTGAGGTGTCTCGATTCTCAAGATGAGGTTGTTGCTAACCCATTTGATGAGTCTGCTAATATATTTGGTGGTGGCTAAGGGTATGAAGATGAGTATGATGAATATGACTTCGATGACTATGCGAAACAGTTCGTGATCTTCACGGGAATTTGGATGCCTTTAATGCCATGTATGGCACAACGTTTCAAGGTCCTAGGAAATAATTTCGTTGTCATATGTTATCATTTGAGTAGTGTTTTGTTTCTTGTTTAGATAATTAGAAGTATCTTGTTATGTAAGCTCTATGCCTATGTAACGGGTGATATATGGGATCTCACTCATATACATTGTACTTAAACATTTATTTGGTTAATATATTTACCGTGGTGCAGATTACTCCCTTTACCCACACCCATCTTTCCAATGCATAAAAATCAAACTACATCTTTGGTTTCTTACATAACCAAATCAAATAAGTACGAAGAACACACAAACTCATTCGCTTTGCTTCAAGATCTTTAAAGGTCTCGGTAGGAATTAATCATTTTCTTTTTGTTTGAACGAATCAAAGTAAGAATGTAACACACTTGTTATAATTCTTTCTTTTATTCGGATAATATCGGTTACAGATCTATGATGATTTCTTTTCGTGTGTTTGATTTTTGAAGGTCTTCAAGTTTATTGTACACCATGAACGAAAGAAAACCGAGATCTTTGGTTGTTTTTTTTTTTATCTTTCGAGTGATCTATAATTATTTTATCATCAAACATTTGTTCTAAGAAAAGTCAAAGTAATATATGATGATCTTTCGAGTGATATTTGGTTATGCTAAGTTGAATTTGTTTGTTGTTGACTTTAGCGTTCTTCGTTTTTCTTACATAGTAATATATAATATCATTATTTGTAAATATTAAGGATTGGATCAGAAATGTCAAATTAAAAACAACAATACTGAATGAACCCTATGGGAACACAGTTCATAATCTGAATTATACTAGCAAAAAATTACTTGGTCATATATTAAATTTTGAATATCAATTTGAATTGAACGAAACTGAATGATCATTATAAAGCCAAAATGACTAACGAGCTCAAAACAAATAAACGAGCTCTAGATAAACGAGCTCGAACAAAGAAGCTCGAGAAGACAAGCTTAGGCGCATCACAAACGAGCTCGAGCTCGAGCTCTCTAAAATATAAACGAGCCGAGCTAGAGCTCTAGTAGACTCAGGCTCGGCTCGGCTCGGCTCGTTTTCACCCCTATTTAGGCCTCTCGGAATGTTGAGAGTTAAGACGGCTCCGTGTATGAATATCTCAAAACTTTCAAGCACTTATTTATAATACAGAGTGGTTATCCCCCTTAGGGGTGGCAAATTTTAATCTTGATTAATGTATGCAAGTGTTTTCAAAGTATATTTTGATTTGGTACATATTACTCAAATCCATACATAAGTAGTTAAGCATGGACCAAAGGTTGTAAAGTAAAGGGTTAATTGTTTGAAACTATATCATACTTGTCACATTTTGTTATTGTGTGTACTGATTTTTTTTCTATTGTGTATATTAAACTTTCAAATGTTCATTATTGTGTGTATTTTGTGATCCGTTCACCCTAACTTTTTACAAATTTCAAAGGTTACAATAGTCATTTTATATGGCTGAATAATCACAAAATACACAAAATAATCAAAATTTGAAAGTTCAGTACACATAATAAGAAAAAAATATTTAGTACACATAATAACAAAAAGTGACAAGTATACTACATTTTCAAGTAATTAACCTCAAGTAAAATACATACATTGATACTTGTTTCACTGTTTCATTTGATATCATTAATTGGATAACACCAAATTACTTGAACTAAAATGTGTAAGTGTAGCTTGTTCGGTTTGCTTAAAGCAAATTGATAATCTCATAATCGATGTCTGTTAGCCTTTGACAAATAAATTTGTAGCTACCATATTAAACAGCCTATATGTATTGATGTAAATATTACATAAGTATATACCATTGAAAGTTCAAGCGATTAAACATGTAAAAATAAGAAAGACAAATTGGATGTAGGCATGTAGCATTCACACTTGATTCATATCAAATAATCACATACTACATACACAGTTAAACGTGTACAAATAATAGCATTCGAAACTTGATTCATGTGTAATCAAATTTCATGCAACAAAAAAATCACGCTTACGTGTGAGCACATACCGAGAGTGAAGATTATGTTGTATGTATATCGAACATATTTAAAAGTATTTGTTTCCATACGCATATACTAGTCATTATGCACTCTTATGTCTTAACAATTGTCTTATTGTTCTTTAACCAAATACTCATAATATTTGTATAGATGAAAATGTGTCGAATGACAAGCTAGATAACAAATCAACACTTGTTTTGCTTATCTCAATGAAAGTTCACACCATATCATTATGTTAAACTAGTATGCATTTGACGTGGAACTAGTACAAATTGATCCAACCCCCAACTAACTACAAAAAATAATTACATGTTTCTAGAAAAAAAACTCACCAATTAACATCTTCAATGTTGGCTTATAAGGGGACTTTGAAAAGTTGATTTAGATTAGTATTTTTACGTTGAATGCCAATAACTTTGTGGTAACCACTTTGAGTGGTTATTCACTTAAAAGTTTTGTAATTTAGTTTCGAAGAATGCTATACTCACCATAAAACATCTACAAAATAGTTTGCAAAATGAGGTGTCAGAAAGTGATTGACTTAATCAGAGAGAAGAGAGAGAAACTCTAGCAAATGCTCTAATCACTCTCTGACACCTCATTTGATGATCTATGTGGCTATTGAACCACCACGTCAAAACAAATCATTGCCTTAACACTAAGATCAAACGAATCAGCCCACGCGACAAAGCGCCGATCTACATCGTGATAAAATGAATAGAACTACTTTTTTCTTGGTTGCCGGTGACACACAAAAAGGTTCCCATCTGAGTAGTTTTATTTGCAATTGACGTTCAAATGGTTTTAAACTAAACCTTGTGCTTGGTAATGGTCACAATGTTTTAAAGCACTTCAAGTTGGCCAGACAAATTGATGTTTAGTTAGGCTAGATGATATTCAAGTATACTACTTATGAAATCCTCCAATGATGAGTTGAGCCAGACCATTTGAAAGCTCAATGCATAGGTAAACTAATTGTTATAGCAAAATTATAGCGTGAGCCTATGAGGTGTGGTGCACACGAAGTGATACTTGATAATTTTTGTAAGAGGCTTGTAGCTTATATGTTGGTTTTCTTCATCATTTTTATTTCTTCCAAGTTGTTTTTACTGTTTCAACTTTGTGTTGTATGTAACATACAATGCGTATATGATAAATCCATACTTGGTCAATATGTCAAATTTCAAATTCATATTAACTGACAATTTAAAGAAGCGATCGACCTTATATCTATTAACAAAACAAGTAGTACGAAACAACTCTTTAACCTTCTTGCAGAAGAAATTATAGCTCGAAAGCAAATTAGATCGTACGATAAGAAGATGCAAACATCAAATTAAGATCCGTAAACTAAAATATAAAGGTGTGAAATACAAGTTGCGGGTAACAAGCCAAACATAAATATTCATATCATCAATTAGAAGCTTTTCAATGAGATGAGTGCATGACATACAAAGGTACGTGCTTATTCCAAACTTGACTCGACTTGGTACGCGAATCAATACATTGTTGCGATCCCACAACATTAAAAAGATAACAAGGAATATATCAAAAACGAAAGATACAAATAAAGGAGTTGCATCTCTAGCTAGCCAGCTAGTAGAAGACACAGACTTGTATACTTATGTTTCTCGATCTCAAGCTTCATATACTTAAAACAACACACATACACATACACCAACTCCAACCACATGCATGCATGCATGTTGTTGTACACAAGATTGGCAAGCATTGCTAGTTACTAGGAGAAAGCATGACTCCCAAACTGTAAATGTGATCAACTCCATTGTGATAAGCTCTACGGTATCCAAAGAATCAAGAAACTTCACCGGAATTCACGAGCAGTGTGAAAGAAGTTCCTCCAGGAATCCCATATGGGCCTTTGTTCTCTGTGCCTACTTTAAAGCTCAACAATGTAATAACCTTGAAATCATCATTGTAAAATGGACCCACAGTTCCACTTATCTCAGTTATCTTTCTTCTGAGAGGAATCTCAAACTAGTTCAAATTTTAAAAAATTATATATATAAAATGTGAAGATAGCATTCATTTGTAAGTATGTAGAAAAATATAATAGATAAATGTTATGAATGATTACATACTGGTTCATGACCATTTATGCAGACTACACCAACAGGAAAATTGTGTTCTTTTCCGCCTGTATCAACGTAAAAGAACAGGATTCCATTTACACATTCGGTACTTAATTGGTTCATGAGTAATCAAATTGGATATAAAAAAGAAATTCACACTTTTAGGTGTGAGCACATTATAATCCTCACACATTAGTAAAATTAAATATATTGAGATGTTTTTTTTGGGTAAAGGGGAGTAATCCTGCACCCTGGTAAATATATTAACCAAATAAACGTTTAAGTATAATGGATATGAGTGAAGTCCCATATCTCAGCCCGTTACATAGGCATAAAGCTTACATAACAAGACACTTCCAATTCTCTAAACAAGAAAATAAACCACTACTCAAATGCTACCATATGACATAACAAAATAAAATTACTTCCTAGGACCTTGAAACGTTGTGCCATACATGGCATTAAAGGTATCCAAATTCTTATTAGGGTTTCTACATTAATGTGAAGAACATCTCAATATACAGGTTCGTAATATATTGAGATGTTCTTCACATTAATGTAGAAACCCTAATAAGAACTAGGGTTTAAAACAACGCACTAATGAAAACTCACATGATAGTATTCAAAACACATATTAGGGTAATATTAAATAACGTAGTGAGCTAGATCTTGATCTTGAAATACAAGCAGTATCTAATGCATGCAAACTAGACAAAATAGCGAAGCAAACCAAAAATCCTATAGATGCTTAAAAAATTTATTTATCACAACCCACCATAGATCCTAAAATTAATAAATTAATTTAAGGCACAATAGTGGAGAATGGATACTAAAAGCTTAAAGAATCGGTAAGGGATGTTAGGGCATCGGGTTTCACTTTTTTCACCAGAGAGGAGGGGTGCGCCTATTTTGTTTATATATATAAAGCTTGCTACTCTTAATAAGCTCGAAAAAAACCCTTACCAATACATGTCCATAGTATGATACATAATTAATAGTAGTTACCCATGCCAACCCCTAATCTACTAACGTGAATGATTGCATGCTTCTAGAAAAGTTTCATTAATTGAAATTTGCAATGTTGACTTGTAGTAGACTTTCGAAAGCCTTTTGCACAAATATATTTACTTTATATATTTGTATAAGCAAATGACGCACTCTTGAAGATGATTTAGAATATCTAAAATTTGATTACGTATTTGATTTTACAAAGTAAAAACATATGTTTGTGTAGTCCTAATCTTCAAATATAGCGGTGTTATAAAAGAGAATATATGTATATATTACATAAGCATATGCAATACCATTCAAAGTTCAAACGTAAGAACATGTACATATAAGAAAAGTGTGGTTTGTTGACTACAATATGATCAAATAATCACATATCAGTTAAAAGTGTGTAAGATGATAACGTTTGCATTTGGTTCATGCGTAATAAAATTGGATGTAACAAAAAATTAAGCTTTTAATTGTGCAAGATACTTTAAGAGTGAAGATATAGTGTATATATATCTTACAACTTTCAAATACTTGTTTCCATATACATATGCCCGGTCATTAGGTAATGTTAACTTGTTAAGCCTTAACAATTGGTTAATAGTTCCTTAATCACATAAAATATTAACAAGTCAAAATGAGATTGGATTGAAAAGTTTAAAATTTCACAATATACAATACTACTATACAATCATAGTCACTTTTGTTTTTAAAAATTTAAAATTTGTATCGAACTAGTACAAATTAATAAGAGTTGCCACAAACCCCAACTAACCACCTAAGATGATTTCATGTCGAACTAGTACAAACTGGCATCTTTAATGTTGACTTATAAAGGAGACTCCGAGATTTCTTACATTGGATGATAAGGCTTCTAATGCATAACTTGTGTTAACCAAAGTGGTTGTTCACTCATGTTAAAAGTTAAAACTTAAAATTTGTAAGATATGAACTTGTAACCTGGAGGTGATCTGGAGAACATGAGAAGAAGCATACATGTAATCTGGAGGCGAATGGTACATCGTAAAGCTGCGGCGATACCAAATATGCAGTTTTTGTGGTATTTTGATATTTAAACGGTATGCAATAATTGTTATTATTTGACGGGTTACCGGTTTGATAATTCTAAATGAGTAAATTTGTGTTTTAATTTACATAAAATATATTAATACATATATATATCCATAATTATATCCATTTAACTAAGTAGGAATTGAATGTTTAAGATAATACCACTATAAATACGTAATATTGTAAGTTCGTAACATCCAATTTATTACTAAAATTTAATGTGTCATTAGTGTATATTATATTGCAATTAGTGTAGTATAGAATTTAATTATATAAATTACTAAATATAATAAGATATGTGAGCTCAAAAAATTAAGACTTTCATTAGAAAATATCTTAAATGCATTATAAGATGGTTATAGATATTACATAAGTATATACCACTCAAAGTTCAAGAGATAAACATATAGAAATAAGAAAGACATTATAAAATTGCAAGTGCAATATATATGGTCAAATACTCACATTTTAGATGCAACAAATTAATGTAAACCACTGAATCCAAAACTCATAGACTAAAAGATATAGTTGTGAACTAGAAGTTGTTGTTGTTAACACTCAAAACACAAATGCTCATACCATTAGAAGCTTTTCGAGACTGGATTACAATGAGAAGAAATCAACGAGTGCACCACATACAAAGGTATGTGCTTATTCCAAACGTAACTCGACTTAGCACACGACTCAATACATTGTTGCGATCCCACAAATTTAAGAAAATAACTATTAAATAAGAGATGATATAATAAAAGGAGTTGCATCTCTAGTTAGCTAGCAGAGGACACGACTCTTTTACATACAAGATTCTCAAGTCTTGCTAGCTATTGGGAGAAAGAATGACTCCGAAACTGTCAAGGTATTCCCCATGGACTCCGTAAAATCCTCTAAACTTGCCTTTAGCCAAGGGCAGCGAGAATGCAGTTCTGCGCTTTAGCCCGTATGGACCATATCAGGAGCTGCCAACTTTGAATGACAAAGATGTAATGACGGTAGAACCTTTACATGAATCCACAGTTCCACTAATCTCAGTGATGTTTTACCCATAACCAAGGTTTAACTGACCATGAAATCAAAAAATATTAGCATGACATGACATTCATTTTTAAATACATATAAATAGATAGATCTTATGAAGAGTTACGTACTATATCTGAACTACCAACATCATAATCACCACGGGCTCTATAGTAAAATACTTACAATCATGTCTGTTTCATTTAATACTATTTATGACACGTATAATCTTTTAATGTAACAAATTTATAAAAGAGCATATATATTTATCTTCAGGTACATTACAAATTACATCCATTTAACGTTAAACTATTGAACTTAACCTTATTATTAAGAATAGTGTAGCTGACAATATATAACTGAAGCTAAAGCCGTATGCTCAAATAATCACACATTTAAAGGCATATTTACATAGGATTAAATTCCAAATATCGTCTCAAATCGCATGCGCAATTTTTATCTTTTTGAAAGTGCAGACATCATTCCATCAGGAACTCTTTGGTGCAAACACCAAAGTTAAACGATTAAAATGCCTTATTGGAATGACAAAATTTCACTTAAGGCAAGGGTATCTTAGTCATTTTAAATTTGGGGTATGAAAGATGTCTACACCAAAGATTTCACAGGTAAACGCATGCTTTCGAAAAGTAAGACAATTTACTCTTTGCACAATATAATTAATTAAAAGTTTGTGACACAATAATGTTCACACGTACTTGGTTCATGAGTAATCAAATCGGATATAAAAAGAAATTCACACTTTTAGGTGTGACCACATTATAATCCTCACACATCAAGTAAGATTAATTATATTGAGATGTTTCTTCACGTTTCTAAGATTGACGATTGTGGTGTGTGAACCGGTCGTTTTAACAAAACTTGCTTTAGTCTCAAATTTATAAGCTTAAAATTTTGATAAATACCAAAGATTACAAAGCCCTGAAAATATTGGTAAGGCCATTGCGATATTGTTATTAGAACATGAACAATACAGTGACAAACTTATTCTTCACTTACAATGTTCAAGTTTGAAATTTTGAAGAAAATGAATCTACTTGTGCATAAAATCGATTAGAAACAACTCTTTGGCAATGAAATCTTTATTGAAGATTTTGCATCAAAATAACCTATGAAGATCAATTTTAAATATATAAAATTAACTTCTTTTCTTGTTTCGTAAAACTTTTTATGGTGTATTGAAGAACTCGGTTTAGGCCTCTCGGAATGTTGATAGTTAAGACGGTCTGTATGAATATCTCAAACTTTCAAGCACTTATTTCTAATACAGAGTGGTTATCCCCTTAGGGGTGGCAATTTTAATCTTGATTTATGTATGCAACTGTTTTCAAAGTATATTTTGATTTGGTACATATTACTCAAATCCATACATAAGTAGTTAAGCATGGACCAAATGTTGTAAAGTAAAGCGTTAATTGTTTGAAAATATATCATACTTGTCACATTTTGTTATTGTGTGTACTGATTTTTTTTTCTATTGTGTATATTAAACTTTCAAATATTAATTATTGTGTGTATTTTGTGATCCGTTCACCCTAACTTTTTACAAATTTCAAAGGGTACAATAGTCATTTTATATGGCTGAATAATCACAAAATACACAAAATAATCAAAATTTGAAAGTTCAGTACACATAATAAGAAAAAAAATATTTAGTACACATAATAACAAAAAGTGACAAGTATACTACATTTTCAAGTAATTAACCCTAAAGTAAAACACATACATTGATACTTGTTTCACTGTTTCATTTGATATCATTAATTGGATAACACCAAATTACTTGAACTAAAATGTGTAAGTGTAGCTTGTTCGGTTTGCTTAAAGCAAATTGATAATCTCATAATCGATGTCTGTTAGCCTTTGACAGATAAATTTGCAGCTACCATATTAAAGAGCCTACATGTATTGATGTAAATATTACATAAGTATATACCATTGAAAGTTCAAGCGATTAAACATGTAAAAATAAGAAAGACAAATTGGATGTAGGCATGTAGCATTCACACTTAATTCATATCAAATAATCACATACTACATACACAGTTAAACGTGTACAAATAATAGCATTCGAACTTGATTCATGTGCAATCAAATTTCATGCAACAAAAAAATCACGCTTTTACGTGTGAGCACATACTCAAGAGTGAAGATTATGCTGTATGTATCTCGAACATATTTAAAAGTATTTGTTTCCATACGCATATACTAGTCATTATGCACTCTTATGTCTTAACAATTGTCTATTTGTTCTTTAACCAAATACTCATAATATTTGTATAGATGAAAATGTGTCAATCACAAGCTAGATAACAAATCAACACTTGTTTTGCTTATCTCAATGAAAGTTCACACCATATCATTATATTAAACTAGTATGCACGACGTGGAACTAGTACAAATTGATCCAACCCCAACTAACTACAAAAATAATTACATGTTTCTAGAAAAAACTCACCAATTAACATCTTCAATGTTGACTTATAAGGGGACTTTGAAAAGTCTATTTTGTGGTAACCACTTTGAGTGGTTGTTCACTTAAAAGTTTTGTAATTGAGTTTCGAAGAATGCTATACTCACAATAAAACATCTACCAAATAGTTTGCAAAATGAGGTTTCAGAAAGTGATTGACTTAATCAGAGAGAAGAGAGAGAAACTCTAGGAAATGCTCTAATCACTCCCTGACACCTCATTTGATGATCTATGTGGCTATTGAACCACCACATCAAAACAAATCATTGCCTTAACACTAAGATAAAACGAATCAGCCCACGCGACAAAGAGTCGATCTACATCGTGATAAAATGAATAGAACTACTTTTTTCTTGGTTGCCAGTGACACCCAAAAAGGTTCTCATCTGAGTAGTTTAATTGCAATTGACGTTCAAATGGTTTTAAACTAAACCTTGTGCTTGGTAATGGTCACAATGTTTTAAAGCACTTCAAGTTGGCCGGACAAATTGATGTTTAGTTAGGCTAGATGATATTCAAGTATACTACTTATGAAATCCTCCAATGATGAGTTGAGCTGCACCATTTGAAAGCTCAATGCATAGGTAAACCGAATTGTTGTAGCAAAATTATAGCATGAGCCTATGAGGTGTGGTGCACTAAGTGATACTTGATAATTTTTGTAAGAGGCTTGTAGCTTATATGTTGGTTTTCTTCATCATTTTATTTCTTCCAAGTTGTTTTTACTGTTTCAACTTTGTGTTGTATGTAACATACAATGCGATATGATAAATCCATACTTGGTCAATATGTCAAATTTCAAATTCATATTAACCGACAATTTAAAGAAGCGATCGACCTTAAATCTATTAACAAAACAAGTAGTGTGAAACAACTCTTTAACCTTCTTAAGAAATGATAGCTCGAAGCAAATTAGATCGTACGATAAGAAGATGAAAACATCAAATTAAGATCCGTAGCCTAAAATATAAAGGTGTGAAATACAAGTTATGGTAACAAGCCAAACATAAATGTTAGGACCCTTTTATCAAATCATTTCACACAAATATAACTAGAAAGATGAAGAAAAGATGTTGTGACTTGAATGAAGATATGTGTATTTTAGAGAGACAAATAGTAGAAGATGAAACACTATTTCATAAGTAAAACACACACAAAACACACTCAAGCACACCCCTCAAATGACCATTTGAGGGGTATTTATACTCTAAATACAAGATGCCCTAATGGGCTTACCATGGGCTTGGATTGGGTTGGATTGGATTATATCTTTCATAAGGCTAGCTTAACTTAACTAATAGCCATTTAGCTTAGCCCAATCCACGAGCCCGTTGACTATTCTATCACGATATCTAACACACGTTACAAAGTTCCTAAATGTAAATGACCATCACTTCTAATAAAAATATTACGGCTAACAATCTCCCCCTAAGGGGTGGTCATTCAAAAGATGCTCCACTTGAGTAGGTGTTTACTTTTCTTGAGCTTGAACTTTGTGTGTCGATATTGAATAGTCTTGATTTTCGTTCCTTCATGCTTTGTGATCAGTTAATGTCGTTGTCTGCCGTTGTCAACTTCAAATTCGTTGGTGTAGGTGTCTCCACGTCATTCTCCACCATGCTCACACTTCTATTTGACTTTGACTTTCCAATGATGAAGTTCTCTAGTCTTTATACTTTGTAGATTCTTTGAAATTGACGAAGAATCATCTTTAACTTTGTGTTGCCTTTGATTTTGATGAGAAATTTCATGTGTAGTTGGTATGAGCATGTGGAGAATCGCACGATCTCTTCCTACCGCAAGCATCCATAAGAAGAAAACATAAAACATGGGTTAGAAGTAATCCAACAACACAAGTTTGAACTTCGAGTGTGTTAACAACATAGTGTGACAACACGCCTCTAATTCTCACAAAGGCCGTTCTCGAACTGGAATCCCACAAGTGAGATAACGCGATGTACCGGTACACCTCTGATTCGATGAGTCCGAGGTACACCAAGCATCACCCCATGACTGTAGATCGCTTGAGATACACTAAGCGTAATCCACGGGAGTTACCGGCGACTGCTGCTGTGGCCGCTTGATGTTGACCCCGGCAGAGTTTCCATTCAATCATGAAGATCACGGATGTGAAACTTCTCATAAATGTTCGGCAGATTGCTAAGACCAGTAGGACACTAGAATATATCACTTGTGCCCTTATTGATGAACAATCATGTAGATTTAAAATTGTGTCCTAAGAGATCTTTTGATGAATCTCGTGGCTCTAGACTCAATTAGTGCATTTTGGTTTTCCTAAGCGGAGACTAGGAGAGGGTCTCCTTCTTCAATACCAACGATCTCTAAGAAAGTCGATAGATTATGTAGGGTTCAGTGAGAATGAAACAAATCCTTTTAAGAGGAATTGAGTGGCTAGAAGGTTAGGTGCGATCGTCACGGGTCCATGACGTCTTTGTCTTCAATACCGGTGTCGTCTTAGTGACAACCAAGAGTAGCATACTGGATTGAACCCGGTTTACGCCCTAAGGTTGATTATGGATGGCTATTTCTTTTCACCCTTTCTTTTACTTTTCTTTTAATTCTTCAACCCTTTTCTCTCCTTTCTCACATTACTCCTTTTCAATCATACCTAAGGACTTCTAATACTAACTATGGGTATTGTCCTTGGGTAGATCCCTCGGCTCAAGGGATCATAGGACGGATTTCCTATCCTTAGTCACCTTATAACTCTATGATCGTCTATTGTTTCTATAAAACCATTTTTCTTGAAAATCTCTCAAAGTTTTTATGATTATAAAACATGATTTATTAACACCTTGAGAGTTTTATATTTTCGTAAACACTCCCCTTCACATGTGCTTATATTGTTTTAACTTAAATCACATGCAGAGGAAGAGTTCGCACTTTTGAATTGATCGACTTTCAATGAACAAGACCGATTCGAGACACGCTTTACATCACTAGAGAACTAGCTTGAAATTATTACTTGGCCTGGTCAAATCCAAAGAAAGTTTCTCCAAATGGTACATTCTCTTTGAGACAAGTCCTATTCGAGACACGCTTACATCACTGGTTAGACCAGCTTGAAATTATTACCCGTCCAGGAACAAGTCTTTTCGAGTACTGACTATATTTTATCGTCAATTCATTGGTTCGGACCGAGTCGAGCTCTTTTGAGATTCAAACACCGATCATTAAACAATTTTGATCACATTTAATCACGCTTTCTCCCCAAAAATAGCATATCTATGATGTTTTTGAAACAAAATGATTAAAAGATATGTTTTTCAAAAGCATTTGAGAGAAACCGATTTAGCATGAATTTTGGAACAATTTTGGTTTTATACTCCCCTTAACGAAAGCATATTTTTCATACGAAAATTTAGAATCAATTAAGGGTTTAGAGGAGTTATCTTGGTACCAAATGTGAGAGATTTTGAAAAATCTTTTGAAAATTTCGAATCAATGGTACGCAAGATGTGAAAAGATTTTGAAAATCTTTTGAAGATATTGTGGAAGAATTATCTTCATTTGATTTAGGATAAGTGCTCGATATTTATGAAAATCGATTTTTGCGTAGCACTTTCCTTTCTTTAAAGATCGGGTTGCAAGTCGAAATGCTTACAAGCCATTGTGATTTTTAGGAAAAGTGCTTGAAAAATATTTAAAACCTTTGTTTGTTTAAGCACTTTCCTTTCTTTGAAGCACGGGTCTGAATCGATGTGTTCGTAAGCCATTATTTTGAAGTCCGGGTTTCGTCTTCAAGTATACGAAAGCCATTATTTTAAGAAATTTTTGAGAAACGACATGTTTTAGAAAACATTTAAAGAACTCTCGCTCAAGCATCCGTATATGTCCAGATCATTGTTGAATGACATTTCTAGAAATGTCTGAAATATCGATTATATGAGATACATGTCGTGAGAAGAATATTTTGGATTTTTGATTTTGTATTGTTTTGTATTTTGAAAATTTTATATTTTTATATTTTGCTTTGTTGGTTTTTCAAATTTTGTATTTTGTTTTCAAAAATATTTACATAAAGATTTGAAGAAAGAAGATATTAAGATTGGACAAGTAAAAGTGGAGTTAAGAGTGGAATAAGAAAAGGATTTCAACATGCGATGTTGGCATAAAGTTATTTTTTACCGCATTGGGTATATGAACCTTCAACACTTTTACAAGTACCTGCATACACAGAAGAAGAATTTTCACAAATAACAGTGTTAGAAGTAGATGTTTCCTCACGGTGAGGGTGATCACTATCATTTGTCTTGGAGCAAGTATCAAAATCTTTCTTGTGGGAATCCATCTAAGACCTACTTTGTTGAAAACTTTTCCGTGGGAATCCACCAAGGTAAGATCTAGGAGTTGTTTTCTTTTGGATGCAATGAAGACTCATTTTTAGAAAACGTCGTCCCGAAGAGATCCACCTATTAGGTTTCTTATCCATATTCATCCGGTCAACGGGTTTGTTTCGTTTGGTGTCTTAGTGGATTTAACCTTAGCATGTGATTTTACTTTCTTGAGATATTTTGAAAGGCATGCATCATGATTATCTGAAAAGACACATTTCTGACATGTAGGACAGAAAAATTCCACATTCTTGTTTAAAACATCAACTTTAACTTTGTCACTGTAGTCTTTTGGAAATTGTTTCTTGTTCGAAAAAGACTCAGAATTTCTAGTGTTGTTTCCTACGTGCATAGCATTTTCTTTTGTGCAACTACTCTTAGATCAAGCCAATCCCTAGTTTTTTGATGAGTGTACCTAGGTAATGGTTTACTACTACTAGCAAAGGCCTTGAAATCTTGAAGAATTCATCACATTAGATGTTGCACCTAAAATTCCGCCTTTTCGAGTCTCGTGCCTTTTTCCTAGCTTCTTCTAGATAGTGATTGTTGACCATGTCGTTAGAACCGATGCATTGTTTAACTTGATTTTGGTCACATTCCGTGTACTATTCTTAGAAATACCGGTGTAATCACTTTTCTTTATCAAAACAGGTTTTGCGTACCAACGCTTTTTCTTTTTCAAACCTTTGACAATTCTCTTTTAATAGGCGGGACCGTGGAGTGGTGATTTTGACAAGTCATTTTCTCATTGACATTTGGAGGAAATTGAGAAATAGACATTTTGGTTTGAAAGCGGTTTGGGAACATTTGTTTTCGCCTCACCAATGGTTTTGCAAACTTAGTATCCACAACCTTTCCTTTTAGACTTCCCGGTGAGCTCTCAAAAGATCATTTTGCTCTTTCATGTTCTTGTAGGCACACTCATACGACAATTTGTCATACTCGCATTCCTCATTTTTCGATCAAGCCGTTTAAAATAGGACACGTTTTCTTTTCAAGTTTTTCAAGAGCTTTTTCATATTTTGAAACAATTGCGGAGGTCTCGACTGAGTCTTTCGTGATCTTTAACGAATATGTTTGTAAAATAATGGACATAATATCGATGAGTCATAACATCTTCAAGAGAGAATCATTTAAATTTTCCAAAATTTGATGTGTTCAACACTTTCATTAGCTTGCTTTACCAGGATTTATGATCCTTGACAAAGTCAATTGTTTCTTTCAAAATGCTTGTTCAAATGAATTACCCTTGAGTTGATGTTATTCAACAGGGGCAATTTCGGTTTCAAAAACTTTCTCATTTCGGTATCAAAACTAGAGAACCGGTTGTTAGGTGTAATAGTGGTTTTAGTTTTAACATCTCTTGAAGATCCATAATTCTAGTTTTCACATTTTCTAAAATACTTCGCATCACTTGAGTTAAAAGGATTGTTTGAAGACATTTGTTCAATGTTCGAAAAAGATTTTGAGACAACAACTGGTTTTGAAACTGATTTTGAAACTGGTGTTGACTCTTTGTTTGAAACACTTGGTGTGATGGAAAACTTTGACTGTTCTTTTTGATTAACAAACGTAATTCTAGAAATTTTGTTCCATTTGTTGTAATCGATTGGTTTGATTTCCGGATGTTTTTGTTTCATTCTTTCTTTACTCTCCTTAGATAGTTCTAACGTTTCAAGAGAATCACGAACAATTATGGGTTCATGTAAAACATTTCCATTGTTTAACACATTATGAGGTTTCTGAGCTTTCTTGAGGAACGAAGAAGGGTTGTTACCAAGTGCCATTCTATGAGAAGTATGAAAACACGGATTTACTTGGTTAGAAAGCATCGTGGTTGTTTTAGCTGAATGACCCGTTGTAAGAAGCAAATTTTCCAACGTTTTGATTTTTTTCATTTTTATCAAGAATTTCATCAAGAAGAGAATCTTCTCGTTTTGAAAATCGTTATCAATCGCTTCTTCTTTTCAAGATCGAAACGTTGCTATTTGTTTAGAAAGTCGGTCATTTAAATCGAAATTTCCTTGTTTAAAGATTTTTATTTCAAATTCAAATTCACATCAAGTGTGTCATACTTGATTTGCAATTCTTTTCTTCTAAAACAAATTTCGTAACCAATTTCTAATTCGATTCTTTATTTTATGAAATTCAAAGGCTTTGCGTCTCTTTGTAACTCTCAAGCTCAGTGGTCAATTTTTTATTTGCGGCCTTAACTTCGCGATTGACCGTTTTAACTTTCTCAATCTCAATACCACAATTATTAATTAATGTTTCAAAATAGGCACGAGTTTCCTCATCATTAGCACCGTTCTGTTCAACTGGACCTCCATTAGGATCCATATATGGAGTTTCAGAGTTAACATTGCTATTAACTTGCTCTCCCACATATGTGTCATAATAAGGTGTAGGAGACACAAAATGTGGCTTCTCATGAGTAAACGAATTAGCAACATTACTATAATTTGGTACCTCATTGAGTGGATCCGTGTCATAGGCGGGAGGTGTATCAAAAGTACCGCTTGATGTTGTGTCTCTGTTGGTTGTTGTAAGACATGAGTTTGCATTTAAGTTTGCTTTATTTGCCCATCCCGGATTCTCAAGTCGTATTCCTCGCGATCAACTCTATTCCGATTCTTCTTTCGCTAACATCAACATGTACTTGAGCCTTTCAAGCTTCGTCATTGGTTTGACACCGCATTATGAATCAAAATAACTCGAATCTTTCTTTGTGATTGTCGAGGTAGCTTCTTTGAATCAAGTCATAAAATAATTATTCTCGATTGATTCCTTATCTCATGTTTCACGATAACCACCGTGTTCAATACCCTAGCGATATTAGGTGCATCGGCTTAGATTTAAACAATGCTTCAAAGACCTCGTGCTGTTCGATCGGCCGACTTGCTTCATATGCTCAACGAATGAAATTGGAAATCTCAAGTCAAGATATCTTAAGTGATCCGAAACTCATTTTCTTCAACCTCTTGCTCATTATCAGTCGACGTTTTCTCATTTTCAGTCAAATTTTCTTCAGTATCGGACACCGTCTTTTCAGTCTTAGGATATGGAGCAAAGAATTGAACAATAGAGTCCATATCGATCGATGGCAGAAAATTGTTGAGAAAAGACATTGTGAAGGTGTGAAATGAATTTACGGATCTTATAGACGATAAAGAAGTACTTTTTGTTTTCGAATCGAGTTTTCCAATAACTAGCACAGTAGTTATATCAAACGAACCCAACAAAAATCAAACCCAAAATTCAAAGTAATCTCGGATAAATGATGCTCAATCAAAATCGTGGTCCAAAATTATACCAAAAAATCCAACTAAAACCGTGAGAATTAGAATAATTTTGTTCCTTACTTCTCATGTGTTACTAAAGCAATGACCCAATATTTTCGTTTAAGCTCAAACGAAATTGCTATAGCAATGACCCAATCCCATAAGATATTTGATAAGCCCAAGTCCAATTAACCTAATCAACCCTAATTATCCGGACTATATAAAGACTACTTATATCTCACTATCCCTAATCTTATGTAACCCTAATCCCTCCTCAAAAAAAAAACCAGACAATTCACTTTTGCACTGTTCCGAGTATAAAATGGAAAGAAGAGAGATGGAGAGGGAAAAAAGAGAGAAGTAAAGAGGAGAGGAATAAAAAATTATTTTTTTATCTTGTGTTCTCGAGTTGGAAAGAAAATAGAAGGATGTAACAAAAGAAAACTTTAAAATCAACTTCACTCCATTTCATCCCAATTTGGGAAGTAAATTAGGAGAGTAATTTTGATGTAATTTACTATCCTTTACTTTCCTCTCCCCTCCTAAAAAATCTCAGGAACACAATTCTTTTTTATTACCATCCCAAACCTTTCCCTTTCGCTCCAAAAAATAAACTCGGGAACAGAATGTTGATGTCTATCTTCTTTCAACCAAACTTATCACAAACCAAACGCATCAACAACAAATCTGAACCAAAAAAAAAATCGACCCTTTGTATTCTTATTGTCAATTCTTCTTGGATAATCCGAATCAACAAACTGATAACCAACCCAAATCGTTCTTGTGTATGCCTCGTTAATGTTCAGTAGCAAAAAACTTCAAGATCGTTTTTCAGTTTTTCAGCAATGATCAAAGGTAGGTGTCATATGTTGATTTGTTTTTCGTTTTTGATTTTGTAAACCGAAAGGAAGTAATGAATTAAGCACTTGTTCTTTTGTTCATACTTTGCAAGTTTCGAATATTAAGAAGTGACGATTCAATAGGATCGATGATGGTTATCTCTTACACGGTTTGTGTTAAACACGAATCGTTTTTAATTAAAAGAGATTGACTGAGATCTTTTAAGTTTTTGTTCGATGGGTTAGGATTAGCAAAAGTTTGAGGTTTGAAATGGGTTTTGTTTGTTGTATGTTGATTGTTGACGTGAGGTTGGACTGAGATAGGTTTAGATATGGTATCGTTTTTCTTCTTCTCTGAATTCTGTTACGCGTAAGGCTTAAAATGTTATTCGTAACTTTTAGTCGTAATACCTTACGCGTAAACTTTTGAAAAACCTTATCGTAAACCCTTGACCTTAGTCGTAAACTATTGTTTATGCGTAAACACTCTTAAGAGTAAGGTTTATCGTAAAAACCGTATAAAATACTTTCCAAGTAAGTCGTAAAAGATCCGAAGATAGTCGAAAGGCCTTATGCGTGAAATGAGGTCTTATCGTAAACCAAAAACCTTATGCGTAAAAATGAGGGTTTTGACCTCTCGCTTACTTTTCCCGACCAACTTTTTCCAAATTTTTCGACCAAGTTTTCTAGCAATGAGTTTCAACCGGTTATTCTACAAGTTTATGCCACGAGAACCGAAAAGGATTAGCACAAAAGCGATTTGGATGTAAAATATTGTGATGAATTTTTGACCCAAAGTCATTTGGATGAAAAACTGTTTTGGACTTGAACAGAAATAAGATTAAGAAAAGTTTAAAGTTTTTTCCTTTTGACCAGACAAACAAGAAAAAAACTAACCTTAAAAACTGCTACTTTGACTTAAGAAAAGCCAAAAAAACATGTAAACAAGAAAAAGATAAGCAGATACGAGAAAAAAATGCCAAAAAAATTTTAAGGACAGATTTTTGACAATAAAAACACGATTTTTAACACTTCTAAATTATCTTTAGGCTCTTGATACCACTTGTTAGGACCCTTTTATCAATCCATTTCACACAATATAACTAGAGAGATGAGGAAAATATGTGGTGACTTGAACGAAGATATGTGTATTTTAGAGAGACAAAGAGTAGAAGATGAAACACTATTTCATAAGTAAAACACACTCAAGCACACCCCCTCAAATGACCATTTGAGGGGTATTTATACTCTAAATACAAGATGCCCTAATGGGCTTACCATGGGCTTGGATTGGGTTGGATTGGATTATATCTTTCATAACGCTAGCTTAACTTAACTTAACTAATAGCCATTTAACTTAGCCCAATCTACGAGCCCGTTGACTATTCTACCACGATATCTAACACACGTTACAAAGTTCCTAAATGTGAATGACCATCACTTCTAATAAAAATGTTACGGCTAATAATAAATATTCATATCATTAATTAGAAGCTTTTCAATGAGATGAGTGCATGACATACAATGGTACGTGCTTATTCCAAACTTGACTCGACTTGATGCACGCGACTCAATACATTGTTGCGATCCCACAACATTAAAAAGATAACAAGGAATATATCAAAAGCGAAGATACAAATAAAGGAGTTGCATCTCTAGCTAGCTAGCTAGTAGAAGACACGACTCTTATACTTATGTTTCTCGATCTCAAGCTTCATATACTTAAAACAAAGACACACACATACACCAACTCCAATCACATGCATGCATGCATGTTGTTGTACTCAAGATTGGCATGCATTGCTAGTTACCGGGAGAAAGCATGACTCCCAACGTGAATGTGATCAACTCCATTGTGATAAGCTCCACGGTATCCAAAGAATCGAAACTTCACCGAATTCACAGCGGGTGTGAAAGAAGTTCCTCCGGTATCCCATATGGGCCTTTGTTCTCGTGCCTACTTTAAAGCTCAACAACGACAACCATGAAATCATCATTGTAAATGGACCCACGCCCACTTATCTCGCTTATATTTCTTCCGAGATGAATCTCAAACTAGTTCAAATTTAAAAATTATATATATAAAATGTGAAGATAGGATTCATTTGTAAGTATGTAGAAAATATAATAGATAAATGTTATGAATGATTACATCTTGGATCATGACCATTTATGCACTACACCAACAGGGAAAATTGTGTTCTTTTCCTTTGTATCAACGTAAAGAACGAGATTCCATTTACACATTCGGTACTTGGTTCATGAGTAATCAAATTGGATATAAAAAGAAATTACACTTTTAGGTGTGAGCACATTATAATCCTCACACATTAGTAAGATTAAATATATTGAGATGTTTCTTCACATTAATGTAGAAACCCTAATAAGAACTAGGGTTTAAAACAACGCACTAATGAAAACTCACATGATAGTATTCAAAACACATATTAGTGTAATATTAAATAACGTAGTGAGCTAGATCTTGATCTTGAATTACAAGCAGTATCTAATGCATGCAAACTAGACAAAATAGCGAAGCAAACAAAAATCCTATAGATGCTTAAACTATTTATTTATCACAACCCACCATAGATCCTAAAATTAATAAATTAATTTAAGGCACAATAGTGGAGAATGGATACTAAAAGCTTAAAGATTCGGTAAGGGATGTTAGGGCATCATGTTTCACCGAGAGAGGAGGGTGCGCTTATTTTGTTTATATATATATATATATATATATATATATATATATATATATATATATATATATATATATATATATATATATATATATATATATATATATATAAAGCTGCTACTCTTAATAAGCTCGAAAAAACCCTTACCAATACATGTCCATAGTATGATACATAATTAATAATGGTTACCCTTGCCAACCCCTAATCTACTAACGTGAATGATTGCATGCTTCTAGAAAAGATTCATTAATTGAAATTTTCAATGTTGACTTGTAGTAGACTTTGAAGCCTTTTGCACAAATATATTTACTTTATATATTTGTATAAGCAAATGACGACTCTTGAAGATGACTTAGAATATCTAAAATTAGATTACGTATTTGATTTTACAAAGTAAAACATATGTTTGTGTAGTCCTAATCTTCAAATATAGCGGTGTTATAAAGAGAATATATGTATATATTACATAAGCATATGCAATACCATTCAAAGTTCAAACATAAGAACATGTACATATAAGAAAAGTGTGGTTTGTTGACTACAATATGATCAAATAATCACATATCGTTTAAAAGTGTGTAAGATGATAACATTTGCATTTGGTTCATGCGTAATAAAATTGGATGTAGCAAAAAATTAAGCTTTTAATTGTGCGATACTTTAAGAGTGAAGATATAGTGTATATATATCTTACAACTTTCAAATACTTGTTTTCATATACATATGCCCCGGTCATTAGGTAATGTTAACTTGTTAAGCCTTAACAATTGGTTAATAGTTCCTTAATCACATAAAATATTAACAAGTCAAAATGAGATTGGATTGAAAAGTTTAAAATTTCACAATATACAATACTACTATACAATCATAGTCACTTTTGTTTTTAAAATTTAAAATTTGTATCGAACTAGTCCAAATTAATAAGAGTTGCCACAAACCCCAACTAACCACCTAAGATGATTTCATGTCGAACTAGTACAAACTGGCATCTTTAATGTTGACTTATAAAGGAGACTCCGATATTTCTTACATTGGATGACAAGGCTTCTAATGCATAACTTGTGTTAACCAAAGTGGTTGTTCACTCATGTTAAAAGTTAAAACTTAAAAGTTTGTAAGATATGAACTTGTAACCTGGAGGTGATCCAGAGAACATGAAAAGAAGCATACACGTAATCTGGAGGCGAATGGTACATCGCAAAGCTGCGGCGATACCAAATATGCAGTTTTTGTGGTATTTTGATATTTAAACGGTATGCAATAATTGTTATTATTTGACGGGTTACCGGTTTGATAATTCTAAATGAGTAAATTTGTGTTTCAATTTACGTAAAATATATTAATACATATATAGATATACATAATTATATCCATTTAAACTAAGTAGGAATTGAATGTTTAAGATAATACCACTATAAATACGTAATATTGTAAGTTCGTAACATCCAATTTATTACTAAAATTTAATGTGTCATTAGTTGTTGGAAATGTATATATTTACAAACATGTGAATGTCCGGATTCGAACTCGTGACCACGGGATTGCACACATTAGCGAATGAGAATTAAAGTTAATAATTAATGTTTATGTTTACGATTAATTATTACACATTAAGTCCGGTTAACGATCGTTAAGTATTTAACGGAAAAATGACTAACGACCGTTAAATGGAAAAGAAGGACTAGAAATGGAAAACTTGGAAAAGTTATGGGTTGGGCTTTGGGCTTTCATAGTGGCGGCCATAGGGGTCTCCAAGGCCTAATTCACAAACTTGTTCCCTAAGTTTACCTACTAGTATATAAGGAGGGTAGGTTCTAGGGTTTCATACACTTGTGCATTGAATTAACCTAGATCTCTCTCTCTCTCTCTCTAGTCCATTATTCGGCCGAACACCCCAAGTAAGGGAGTTTGGTTTCGTTTTTCTTAAGCGAGGACTTGTGTTAGATCTAGCAATCGCTTGATTCGTTTGGTTAATTCGTGTGTACAAGAGCGTGGTTGTAAGACATTATTCTTACACCAATAAGTACTTCTTTGTTTTGCTTTGCTCGAGGGTTGTTTTGCTTTGCTCGAGGGATTTGACATTCGCAAGAGTGCGTTACGCATACTTTCGGTTAATTAATTTATTTGTTATGATCTTTAAGTCTTCCATTGTGTACTCTTGATGTCTTTATGTTTTATTGTATTTTATATATCATAAACTCAACGGTGGCATCACGAGCCTTGTATAACAAGTAATTAATTCTTGAAACACATAATTAAAATAAACATGAATGTGTTATTATTTGTATGCTTAGATCTAGGGTTTGCAAACCTAAACCCTAATTTTGAGGGGCGTTTTATTTTGTGCCCTCATTAGGGTTTTGTAAACTAATGTTTTAATTGGATTAGAAACCCTAAGATGCATACAACTTTATGTGTATATCGTAACTTTGATTTAATTGCATTAATTGTTAAGTGTAATTTTATGTCCATGATAATTACATGCATGTTTTATCATGGATATGCTTTTATTGTATGTCTTTCTTGTTTAAGTGATATACACTAATTTTGATAGATCTAAAATTGGGAAGACCTCAATATATTATTAATTGGTTAATTAATAGGATTTATCTAAACCGTTTGCATGTGGCTATTTGATATGCATGACTTTTATTTGTTATGCATTCATTGTTTATTTGTTTATTTTTTCAAATACTTGCTTGTTTGTTATTTGTAACAAGGGTATTTTACAAGAAAAATAAACCGACCTAAACAATGGTGAAACATGTATTTTAAGAATAGTAATCATAATCGTTTAATTGATTGATGACTTTGGTACAAATGGTGAGCAGGCTCACCCATGAGAATGAACTAATAAAAGGGGTTTAAAGAAGTGCGCATGATCACACGAAAGGATGTCTAAGGTTGTGCTTTAGCGCGTGCACAGTCCTCTGCCCTCTGTAAGTTCGAGTGGAGCTACTTAGTAAGCCATTAAATGTGCAAGCTCATCTTAAGGCGAATTAGTTTTAATTCCATGCGCCACTTGGTGGTAATTATCCGAAACACTAAGTGTTTACACTTATGCAAAAGTGCGGTATAATGGATGATAATTAACACTAAATTCCTTGATTGGTGAACCCAATACCTCAATTAAAGTTTGATGATGAAAAGCTTAAACATTAAAACAAGATATAAATGTTTTAATAAAACCTATGTTACGAAGATGAATGCATGACATCTTTGTACATATTTGATTTACATCAAAATTATTACCCTTTAATTTAAGTTATATGCCATCCAACGAAGCGGAAACACCTAAGATTACCTTTTATTTGCGTGAGATCGTGACTTAGATCGTAATCAAAGGGTAAAATGTCCACGTGTCGTGAGAGCGGGCATGGACGATTTTGCGGTTTCTTAAGTTGGACAACTTAATTGAGTTTTGTAGTGAGCGGCAACTCAAGGCATAAGATGGGATAAAACATGTTTACATGGCAATTGAAATTGGCTATATGTAAATCCCATAAATCTAGGAATTGCAATTGAAATTGGCAATTGAGCAAAAGCTCTACCACTTTGTATAAGGTTCATTACTAGCGGATCAAGCGATGTGATGAGATTATGACAATTTGGATCCTAGTTTTCGATGAAAATTAAATGGTTATATGCTTATGAACCATGGGTAATTAATTTTCTTGAAAAGGTTAATTATCGAAAATACTAAAATTGAATTTTGTAATTCTTTTGAATGTATAATTGCAACATTTAACCGTAAACAAAGTTTAGTCTTTGATCGATAAATTGCTCCATTACGCTTTCAAACAAATGTTTGATCGAGAATAATTTACGAAAAGACAAACGAAGTCTCTTTTCCATGGGAGAAGCATGAGACTCAATCCTATTCCTTTTCATGAATGAGAAAGGTATAATAGGAACATTTGAATTGTCTAAATTCTAATGTAACTCATAGCAATGAATTGCATATCTTATTTTCCATAAAGATTTCATTACCCTCATTTGGTGAATGAATCCTTTGTAACAACATGAATGTTGGTTAACTGGAAAACATGTATATGAGTTACAAAATTAGAAGCTAGACAAATTACCGCGAAAATTGGTAAAAGGAAAACTAGCTTAATTTATCTAGTTGGTTTACTTTAACCTTTAAAGGTGCTACATACCGTATGGGAAGGTAGACACATTAAGGAAGAAATTGCATACCCAATTTTTCAAGTTAATAACATTGATGGATAACCCATCATTCACAGAGTAGAATACACCTTTTAGTACCTTAGTAATGATTACGTATGGTTCTTCAAAGGTGTAGGAAAGTAAAAAGCAAGCAAGTTGTTTTCCTTTGGTTATGCAACACTTACAATGTTGTCGATTCGGTGGGAGCATTTGTGTTGCATTCTTGAATAAGAAGTTGTTTTAATGATTTCTAATTCGATGGGAGCTACAAGCCTTATTTCACGTGTAGTAACCCGTTATCTTCAAAGATAATTACTTTCCAATTGTAGACACTTATGTTTTTAAGGAAAGTCATGTGCGTTTCCTTACTAAACAATATAGTTCTACATCTACTTGTTATATCTATGACACAAATCATATTAATCGAATAAGCGAGCGTGTATCGTGTTGTTTATCGCTACATGATGTTGTTCCAAGCACAAGTGGGAGAAATCTTTATTGTGTGCAAGGTACAACACATATAAATATGATTTAAATGGATTCTCTTGACCGCAAGGTAAGAGAGTAACGTTCTAATAGGAATTATACATTTAAATGTGTATGATTGCCCTATTAAGAACATGTGTCAAGATGATAACAAAGACTACTTTATTTTAAATATTTATGTCTTTCAATATTTAAGAAACACTTGTAGTTACAATTTATGTTACGTGAGAACGTGAACTAGATTGTAGCCCAGGTAAAATATCCACGTGTCGTGAGCGAGCATGGATGATTCTGCGTTTCTTACATTGAACATTTCATGGAATGACATAATTAAATGAAGTAATCGATACTACTTTGAATTTGAGTATTAGTTGAATGACTTAAATATATGTAGTAAATATTAACTTGAAATATTAATTGAAACCCGAGGTGGTGTTCATAATTACTTTAATTATAAATGTTTATGATTTTGTAAAGTCACAAACATGAAGTCTTTTAATACAAGACTTACAATATAAAGTAAGGCGTTAACTTGCTATGTTTTAAGACATGTGCATGAAGTCAATGAGTTGATCAAAGACTTATAACGTATAGTGGGATTATAAGCGTTTGTCTTTTGACTTGGTCAAAATACTTGTGTTATAATACATGCAATTGACTTGGTAATTCTATTGTACCATTAAGTTTTACTTTATTGGTAAATAGGTAAGCCAAATAGTAGATGTTATCTTAAATATTGTTAGATTATCTTACAATATTAATTCTAATGAAATACCATAGTTTTATGGTATGTTCGATTAGAAGAATCAAAATCTATTGGCATGTTTGATTCAAGATAACTATAGTTTCTTCCACATGTTATCAAGGTTAGTAGATTGAGTATAGATTGAATATACTCAATAAGACTCCAACCTAGAAGATTGATAAGACACCATTTGTTTATGGAATGTGATGAATCACATTAAGTCTTATAATGAAGTTACGAATTTGTTAAACTACTTGTAGAGTGGGTTGTAACAAACTAAAGTCGAGAGCTGTCAATGTTTTTGTAATATCCCAAAGAGAACAATGTATTGTTGCTCTACTTGCTAAACTATTTAGAGGTAATCTTTAAATTGTTAAAGGCAAGTGGGAGTTTTGTTTAGATCTTGAAAGATTGAATTACAAAATACATAATCTTCTAAAATGCACTAGCAAATATCATGATGAGGCTAAACATGTATATGATAGACCTCAATATGATGGAATTGTCATTCATAGATCCGTAAGGATATCTCGGATATTTAATATGTTGAGGAATATGAGTTCTGGGATCATGGTAAGCTGTTAATCATAATGATAAATTTACCAAATGTTGAATTGTGGTAAATCAATCATACTATGAATGTTGAGATCTTGTCCATAAAGATAATCAACTTTAGATACTTGGTTTATCTTAATAATGAATATGAGTTTCTTCAAAGGATGGAAACCCTAGTGGTTTAAATCTTTGTGTAGAAATCATATGGACAATATTGTACACATATTTAATGCATGTCTAGTGATAATAATATTAATCATATTTAAGCAATTAACTATGATTGAATATTCTTTTCTAGATACATTAAATAAAAGTATAAAGATTATAATTGTCATACTTAGTTTCATTGATATGAAATTTTGACAATGAATATCAAAACTCTTTGTTGTGGAATTACTTTTGCGAGGGCGATAAGTAATACAAAGTAGTTTTATGAATTCAAATAATCTTTGAATGTGTACAAACTGCAAGAATCCATGAATGGATATATGCATGCATCTATGAGATGATTCTTATGTTTAATATTAAATCAATGTTTGATTTAATAAATTAAAATAAGATAGCTCATAAGTATTCACAAAGCTAGTGGGAGTATTATTTTCTTAAATCTTATATGTTGTATGGGCAACTACATTCCACCTAAATTAAGTTTTAATTGGGAATGAAACTTTGTTTGTAAGATTTGGAAATAAGACATACAACCTTGGAATATATGTTTATAAACATATGCGGTAAAATAAATGAGTCTAATAAAACATGATAAATACATATCTTTAACAAGATATAATATGAATGAGATCTTAAAGTTTAACTTGAAGATTCATCATGTACATCATGTTGTGTATAAGATTGTTGTGTCATGCTTGGTTACAAGATGATTTGACAACATTGAAAGTTGTTAGTGTAATAAATATTTTAAAAGGAATATGTTTGGATTTAGAATCACATTCCACGATCGGATATGCTCCTAGATTCTATGGACGAAAATATGGCAATTATTTCATAATTGTCATTGCCAACAAACTTGAGTTTGGTAGGCACCAACATTACACTATAAGCTGTTCAAAGTTTACGGATGTTTAAAGAGCATATTGTTGTACACAATGATCTTTGGTATAATTGAGATGACACTCAATTCTAGTCATGGTATCCTTGATAATGACCATGTTGACTAGTTATGCTCAACTAAGAGCATAGTTGCATTATACATTAAAGAATGAAGAATACTTTAAAACTTTAAAGTTTTGAAAGATGATTGTCATATAAAGGTGGTTCGGGTTATCACGCACCTTATGGAATGATATGACAATATCAAGATATGTGTAAACACATACAAGAAATTCAATTATTGAATTTTTGAAATAAGTATTCTCAAAATTCTTGTAGATCAAAGTTAGTTGAAATTATGCCTTGTCAACAAGTATGAGTTGCATGACTTGTGGCAAAATTCATTAACGAGAATTATCATGCATTGATCTATTTAGTATTTGGATAAAGGATGTTAAACAATTATTATTTATAATGAATTAAAGTACGGTATCGTTTAATTTCATTTATAATATTGTGTCTGTATTTGCATGTTTAAATCCTTGAATAACTTAAGTTATTCTAAATAGTCCGTTGTCAATCAATAACATGGGAATGATATTGAATTAAGACAAATCGAGTATTAGTTAGAATATACTTGAAAGTATATTGATGCGTAGCATGACTAATTCGAGATGATATTCAATGAATTGAGTATAGGACTTATCCCACCCGCATGATGATACTTTATGGATCTTTGTCATTAAGTATATCATGGATATTTATCCTCGACTTGAGATACAAGAGATATGTCATGGATGTAGTGCATTTTGTGAAGCAATCTAACGCTACACGTGGCGGTAGTTATAAGGGTTGTTTTCGAAGTGTTGCGAAATTTATGAATCACCTTGTAGTCAAAATGGGATTTGTTTCCTTCAAATTTATTTTGAAGTATAATACTCTTGGGCCCTCGTAGGATTGTTAAGATGTTTGTATGGCCATACCCAAGGTCTTGTTCGGAAGAATTGGTAATCTTAATAAATCATATAAAGCGAGAAGCAGAATAGTTAATTAAGAAATGAGTAAGATCCATATTCTTATTAACATGGTATTAGAAACAAAGGATGAATATGATGATGAATCATCAAACTTGGTTTTCTCCGAAAACCATACACGAGTTGTCCGGGGCATTGGCGTGTTGCTAGACGCTAACCAATGTCATTTCACGTTTTGTAAACATATCCAGTGGGAGCTGTTGGAAATGTATATATTTACAAACATGTGAATGTCCGGATTCGAACTCGTGACCACGGATTACACACATTAGCGAATGAGAATTAAAGTTAATAATTAATGTTTATGTTTACGATTAATTATTACACATTAAGTCCGGTTAACGATCGTTAAGTATTTAACGGAAAAATGACTAACGACCGTTAAATGGAAAGAGAAGGACTAGAAATGGAAAACTTGGAAAAGTTATGGGTTGGGCTTTGGGCTTTCATAGTGGCGGCCATAGGGCCTCTCAAGGCCTAATTCCCAAACTTGTTCCCTAAGTTTACCTACTAGTATATAAGGAGGGTAGGTTCTAGGGTTTCATACACTTGTGCATTGAATTAACCCTAGATCTCTCTCTCTCTCTCTAGTCCATTATTCGGCGAACACCCCAAGTAAGGGAGTTTGGTTTCGTTTTTCTTAAGCGAGGACTTGTGTTAGATCTAGCAATCGCTTGATTCGTTTGGTTAATTCGTGTGTACAAGAGCGTGGTTGTAAGACATTATTCTTACACCAATAAGTACTTCTTTGTTTTGCTTTGCTCGAGGGTTGTTTTGCTTTGCTCGAGGGATTTGACATTCGCAAGAGAGTGCGTTCGCATACTTTCGATTAATTAATTTATTTGTTATGATCTTTAAGTCTTCCATTGTGTACTCTTGATGTCTTTATGTTTTATTGTATTTTATATATCATAAACTCAACATTTCCACACTTAAAAGTGTATAAGATAGTTCAAGCGTAACCAAATTGAACGCATAACAAAAATTTCATGCTTTACGTGTGAGCACATTCTTAAAGAGTGAAGATTATGGTGTATGCATATCTCACAGGTTTCCATCATTTGTTACGATACACATATATACTAGTCTTTATGGACTCTTATGTCTTAACAATTGTCTTATTGTTCCTTAACCACATACTCATAATATTAGTATAGAGGCAAAGGTGTCGGAATGACGAGCTGGATAACAAATCAACACGAGTTTTGATTGAAAATTTCAATGAAAGTTCACACCATATCATTGTGTTGAACTAGTACATACGATTTCGAACTAGTACAAATTAATCCAACCCCCAACTGACTACCTAAAATAATTACATGCATCTAGAAAAAAACTCAACAAAAGACATCTACAAAAGTCTTTTTTTATTAGTCTTTTTACATTGACTTATAAGGGGACTTTCAAACCTCATCAATAGACATCTTTAGCGTTGACTTATAAGGAGACTTTCAAAAGTATTTTCATATTAGTCTTTTTACGTTGAATGCCAATTACTCTGTTGTTCACTTGAAAGTTTTGTATTTTAGTTTGTGATATTCTATTTGTTTTTCTATCTTCTAGAAAACATTTAGTATGGGTGTTCATTGGTTCGGTTATCGGGTTGCTCGTTTTATTCGGTTAAATTTTATTTCTGGTCAAATCAAACAGAACCGAACTGAATTTAAATTGGATTAAACCGAACCGATAAACGAATTTGAATTTGGTTCGGTTTTAGGTCGACCCGAATAACCCCTGAGAAGAAGCAGGTTGGCTAATGGGCTGCAAAGTTTTATTCCGTGCATTTCAATTGCGCATACACACTTAGAACTGTTTTGCTAGAAATATGTTGTTGCTTTCACTATGGTCGTTGAATACATCCATCGAATAACGCATAAGTCATAAGAAGTGTTTTAGAAAGATTGTGTAGCGATGACACTAATTGAACCAAGTTATTGCATATGCATATGCCTGATGATTCAAATGCTCATCAGAGTGAAAGACTTACTTCAATCGGCACCCAAAAGGGGGCACAAGGTGGGGAAACCATGACCCCGTGTACCCATTTTGGGTCAAATCATTTTAGATGTTCATATACGTTACCTATCTATTCTGCTCTCGCAACAATATCCCCAAGGAACACTTCTATTGGTCTAAGCCTTTTTATCAATGAATACAAAATGTTGAATAATAACTGAATGAACATCGGCTACATGTACATTTTTCACCTAATATGTAACATGTGATATGTAGGTTGTGAATCTTGTTCCGATAAGACTAAAAAACATAATAAACGATCGAATCTGTTGTGACAGATCACAATACATGCCTTAACATCCATTTCAATTCGTCCCTATACTATTACAAAACATCATCTCCCCATTCCAAATCCCGTTACTACTTACCCACTTTGAGTGTTGTAATACAGACTATAAAACGCCACAGGTGTCTTCTCAGCCTTAGCTGTGAAATTGACATTAGCTGTTTGAAACGCGTTGAATTACTATTTTGTGTATAATGTACGTTCTCACCTTGGTCTCCTGCAAATTCATGTTTTGTTGATTATTTTAATTTTCTTCCAAGCTAGTTTTGTCTAATACCATTCTTATGCCTTTTCTTTTGAGAACTTTAAGTTTCTGTTGTAAAAAAATAAAATATGAATCTCTCTAATTTATTCGAACGCAAAGAATGATGGTAGCACAATGTGAAATAGAAGTTGTAGGCAACGAAAAAAAACAAAAATTTTCATTCAGTTAGAAGCTAGCTTTTAGAGATCGGATTACAGTGGGAAGAAATCAACGAGTGCGTGACATACAAATGTACATGCTTATTCCTACGTAGATCTACATCGTCATAATATGAATGGAACTGATTTTTTCTTGGTTGCCGGTGACACCTAAAAAGGTTCCAATCTGAGTAGTTTTAGTTGCAGGTGACGTTCAAATGGTTTTAAATTAAACCTTCTGCTTGGCAATGGCCAATGGTCACAATGTTTTAAAGTACTCCGAGTTGGCCGGACAGACTGATGTTCAGTTAGGATAGATGATATTCAAGTATACTACTTATGAAATCCTCCAATAATTAGTTGAGTCAGACCGTTTGAAAGCTCAATGCATCAGGTAAAGTTGATTGTTGTAGCAAAATTATAGTGTGAGCCTATGAGGTATGGTGCACACAAAAGTGATACTTGATAATTTTTTGTAAGAGGCTTGTAGCTTATATGTTGGACATCTTGATCATTTTTATTTCTTCCAAGCCGTTTTTAACGTTTCAAGTTTCTGTTGTATGTAACATACACTGTATATGATTCATCCATACTTGGTCAATATGTCAAATTTTATATAGGTATTTACCCATATCCTTTGTACTTAAATGTTTTTTTGGAGTAATATATTTACTGGGTCTTTTGACCTTTTACCCAAAAAAAAAGAGGGTAATTATATAAATATGACCTTTTACCCAAAAAAAAGAGGGTAACCAACTCAAAAACAAATAAAATGCTTTTCTATTTAGCTTTTTAATTATGAGCTATGTGTATAATAAAAGCTACAACTTATCAAATCCAAATAAGTCTTTTAATTTAGCAGAAGCTATATATATATATATATATATATATATATATATATATATATATATATATATATATATATATATATATATATATATATATATATTGAGCCCACTACAGCTTAGCCGCACCACCCTGGGTTCCACCGATTAGACCCTTAGAATGATTCAGTCAATACAGAGGTGCGCTTGAAGTGGTTTGCTATTCTTCATAAGCTCGAAAAAAACCCTTACCAATACATGTCCATTGTATGATACATAATTAATAATAGTTACATGTGCCAACCCCTAACCTACTAACCTGAATGATAGCATGCTTTTAGAAAAGATTCTTTAACTGAAATTTTCAATGTTGACTTGTAAAAGACTTTCGAAAGTCTTTTGCACAAATATATTTACCTTATATATTTGTATAAGCAAATGACGCAGTCTTGAAGATGATTTAGAATATCTAAAGTTTGATTACGTATTTGTTTATACAAAGTATAAATGTGTTTGTGTAGTCCTTAATCTATAAATGTAGCGGTGTTATAAAAGAGCATATATGTAAATATTACATAAGCATATGCAATACCACTCAACGTTCAACATAAGAACATGTACATATAAGAAACGTCTGGTTTGTTGACTATAATATGCTCAAATAATCACATATCGGTTAAAAGTGTATAAGATGGTAACGTTTGCACTTGGTTTATCCTTAATAAAATTGGATGTAACAAAAAAAATTTAAGCTTTTAATTGTGCGCGCGTACTTTAAGAGTGGAGACTATTGTGTATGTATATCTCACAACTTTCAAACACTTGTTTCCATATACATATGCCCTAGTCATTAGGTACTGTTAACTTGTTAAGTTTTAACAATTGGTTAATAGTTCCTTAATCACATAAAATATTAACAAGTCAAAATGAGTTACGATTGAAATGTTCAAAATTTTACAATATACAATACTGCTATACAATCATAGTAACTTTTGTCTTAAAAAATTTAAAATTTGTGTCGAACTAATACGAATTGATAAGAGTTGCCACAAACCCCAACTAACTACCTAAGATGATTTCATGTCGAACTAGTACAAACCGTCATCTTTAATGTTGACTTATAAATGAGACTTTTAGAAAGCCTTCTTTTACCTATTGTTTCTTACATTAGATGATAAGGCTTTTAATGCATAACTTGCATTAATTAAAGTGGTTGATCACTCATGTTAAAAGTTAAAACTTAAAAGTTTGTAAGATATGAACTTATAACCTCGAGGTGATTTGGAGAACATGAGAAAAAGCATACATCTAATCTGGAGGTGAACGGTACATTGCAAAACAACGGCGATACCAGACAATCTGGAGAGCATGAGTTATGCTATTTAGACCTATAACACAATCCTAAATATATGCCTAAAACATATATCACTTGTACAATTGTATTAAGTATTTTCTCACTCCAAATTCTCACCAACCATTTTTCTAAATCAACCAGTTAAATAAATAGGTTCATTTGTAGACATGATTAGTTGGCACAACAATCATTTTTCTTAATACATATATAGATATCAATAATTGAGTAATGCTATTTAGACCTAAAACACAAACCTAATTATAAGCCTAATGCATAAATCACTTGTACAATTACATTAAGTATTTTCTCTCTCCAAATTCCCACCAATCATTTTTTCAAATCAACCAATCAAATCATTAGGTTCATTTGTAGGTTTTATTATTAGGCACAACAATCATTTTTCATTAATAATTATATTTATTTAAACTTGGTAAAAATTTAATGTTTAAAATAAAATTTACAACTATAAATACGTATTATTAAAAGTCCGTAACATCCATTTTAATACTAAAATTTAATGTATTATTAATGTATATTTTAATGCAATTAGTGTAATGTAGAATTTAATAATATTAATTTCTAAATATAATAAGATATAAAGATTAAAACTTCTGTTAGAAAATATCTTAAATGCATTATAGATGGTTATAGATATTACATAAGTATATCAAGAGATAAAACATATGGAAATAAGAAAGACATATGGTCAAATAGTCACATTTTGGATGTAACGAATTAATGTAAACCACTTAATCCAAAACTCATAGACTAAAAGATATGGGTGTGAACTAGAAGTTTTAGTAGTTAACACTCAAAACACAAATGTTCATATAATTACAAGCTTTTCAAGACTGGATTACAATGAGAAGAAATAAACGAGTGTACGACATACAAAGGTACGTGCTTATTCAAACGTGACTCGACTTAGCACACTACTGAATACATTGTTGCGATTCCACAACTTAAAGAAAATAACATGGAAATTTTTAAAGAACAGAGGATATAAATAAAGGAGTTGCATCTCTAGCTAGCTAGTAGAAGACACGATATTCTTTTACACATGTTTGTCGATCTCAAGCTTCTTATAATTATCAAAACGGCACACAAAAGTTTTAACCACATGCATGCATGTTGTTGCATACAAGATTCCCAAGTATTGCTAGTTATTGGGAGAAAGATTGACTCCCAAACTGTCAAGGTATTCCCCATGGACTCCGTAAAATCCTCTAAACTTGCCTTTAGCCAAGGGCACCGGGAATGCAGTTCTACGCTTTAGCCTGTTTGGACCATACGAGGAGCTGCCAACTTTGAATGACAAAGATGTAATGATGGTAGAACCTTTACATGAATCCACAGTTCCACTAATCTCAGTGATATTTTGCCCGTAACGAAGGTTTAACTGACTACAAATCAAAAATATTAGGATGACATGACATTCATTTTAAATACATATATATCGATAGATCTTATGAAAAGTTCGTACTATATCTGAACTACCAACATCAGAATCACCACCAAAAACTAAAGTATTATGTTGTTGGTTGTCCCGATTGGCATAAGTGAAAAGGATGGAATATACGCAGTCTCCGGTACTAACGATTTTGATCCTAGTAAACTTGCAACAATCAGGAATTGAAGAGTGAATGTCCACGGTTTAATTCCACCATCACCCCCACCCCACCCCCATGCTCCAAGTTTTACGTCATTAGCAACCTGCGACTTATCATATGGATATAGTTAAACAATAATGAATTGAAAAGTAAACATAAGACAATGAAATAGATGGAATGAATACCATTTTAATCTTGATTTATGTATGCAAGTGCTTTCAAAGTATATTTTGAAATGGTACATATTACAACAATCCATGCATAAATTAAGTAGGCATGGATCAAGAGTTGTAAAGTAAAATACAAACATTCATATCTGTTTCATTTGATATCATCAATTGGATAACACCAAGTTACTTGAACTAAAATAGTTAAGTGTAGCTTGTTCGGTCCTTTGGTTCAAGCAAATTGATAATCGATTTCTGTAAACCTTTGACACATAATTTTGCAGCAACTTTATAAAAGAGCATACATGTATTGATGTATATATTACATAAGTATATACCACTCTAAGTTCAAGCGATAAAACATGTAGAAATAAGAAAGATAAACAAAATCGCAACTGATTCATATGACATATTTACACACTTAAAAAGTGTATAAGATAGTTCGCACGCGTAACCAAATTGCACGTAACAAAACGTTTCATGCTTTTACTTGTGAGTTCATACTTAAAGAGTCAAGATTATGGTGTATGCATCTCTCACAGGTTTTAAACATTTGTTACGATACACATACATACTAGTCTTTATGCACTCTTATGTCTTAACAATTGTCTTATTGTTCCTTAACCACATAATCATAATATTAGTATAGATGCAAAGGTGTCGGAATGACGAGCTGGATAACAAATCAACACATGTTTTGATTGAAATATCTCAATGAAAGTTCACGCCAAATCATTATGTTGAACTAGTACATCGATGTCAAACTAGTACAAATTGATCCAACCCTCAACCAACTACCTAAAATAATTAAATGCATCTAATAAAAACTAATCAACATACATCTACAAAAGTCTTTTTTTATTAGTCTTTTTACGTTGACTTATAAGGGGACTTTCAAACCTCATCATCAGACATCTTCAACGTTGATTTATAAGGGGACTTTAAAAAGTCTTTTTTTATTAGTCTTTTTACTTTTGAATGCCAATGACTCTGTGGTAACCAATTTAAGTGGTTGTTCACTTAAAAGTTTTTTAGTATAGTTTGTGATACTCTATTTGTTTTTCTATCTTCTAGATAACAGTTAGTAAGGGTGTTTATGTTAGTTTTATGGATATTATTTTAGTAGTCGTGTGTTAGAATCGAACTTGAGATCACGGGATTGCACAGTTTACGTATGAGAATTAAAGAGTAATAATTTAATGTAAAATGTTATGTTAAATTATTAATCACAAAACGCGTAATGATCGTTAGTATTAACGATAAATGACTAACGACCGTTAACTTAGAAAAGGAAACAAATACGTGTGAATAATTGGAAAGTCAAGAAAGGATCCGGAAACCCCCTCCTTGGTGGGTTCGGCAGAATATGGGCTAGGATTAGGGATTCCTAATTTTAATCCAACTTGGACTACAAGGTATTAACATTATAAAAGCATGGCGGCTTGGGTTATGATTTTTGTATCTCTTGTGCACACACACATAACCCTAATAAAATTGTTTTCTCTTTGTTTTCTCTTCCAAATCTGATCGACCCTAAACCCTTAGGGTTGGATCGAGTTTCTTGTTAATACAAAGTGTTTGGTTTTGTTTGTGATTCTTTACTAGCATAACTTTAATTAGTTATAGTACATGTGTAAAGAGCGTGATACAATCACACTATTGATTGTATCTTTGATAAAATACAAAGCGGTAATGGGTAATTCCAATAATCCTTATAAACCCTAATTAGGGTTCATCTTTATGAAGAGTTGCTTGGATTGATTCTTGTTTGGCTAGAATCATAAGGTACGCATACTCTTTATGTTTTAGTTAATTAATTATTCATTATATGTTTCTATACGCTTTCGCATGATTACTTTGATGTTTATTGTTTATATTTATGAGTTGTCATGTTATATAATTCCAATAGTGGCATCACGAGCTTGGTTTAAATGAGTAATTAATTACTAAACACGTAAAAAAATGGATATTGTATGGTGTTTGATACGATTGTTCTAGGGTTTTGGTTTTGATTTTTTAAACCCTAATTTTAGGGTCAGGGCTTTTGCCTAATTTGTTTTAAATTTTTATGTGGTCGACCCCAAAAAAATTTTAGGTCGAACTCTAATTTTTTAGTCGGTTTTATAATTTTTTATTAGGGTTTATAATAATTGTTATGTTATCAATATCTAAACATAGAGTTATATATATATTCGTGAATTAATTAGTGAATAATTGTGACGTGACATGGAATTATATCGATCTTGTGACTTACTTGAATAATTGTTATGTTATATCCATGATGATACATGCATGTTCGTCATGGATGGTTGCTATATTTTAATTGTTAAGTTATTTTATCACATGTATGGTTTGATAAATCTTGAATTGGGAAAGACTCAATATATATATTAATGAATCAATTATGTGCAATTTGGTATATTTTTTACTATAACTTCATGATCGATTCATCGATGTATGTGGCTCACTTCTATTGTGCAAGTGAAAGCCGTGGTTAATATATACATTAATTAACATAGACATTGATTATTAATAGGTTTATCAAATAAGTTGCGTGGCTACTTGTTTACGCATATTAATTGTTAGTTACGTGCGCATTGTATTAGTTTTTTTTTATTGTTACTTGTTTGTTTATTATGTTGACAAGTTTTAAGCAAAGGGTAATTTCTTGAATAGAAAAATAAATTGGACTAAACAATGGTGAAATATGATTTGTTTTTTTTTTTTGAAAAGTTAAATTTTCATTAAGTTTATATGAATGATGAGTTTTGGTACAAATAGTGAGAACAGCGCATCCAATTTTGACAAAATATAAGAGGGGTTTAAGGAGGGGATCATATTAAATTGTGACCCGAAAGAAGGTGGTTAATTGCTTCGTGCTGACCAAATTCTCCGCTCCTTTGCGCGTTAAATTGTAGTTACCAAGTAGGCTATTAATGTACAAAATCATCTTAAGGGCGAATTAGCTTTGATTCCATGCGTCACTTTGTGGTAATTATCCGAATCGACCCACGAGACAAAGCGCCGATCTACATCGTGAAAAATGAATAGAGCGATTTTTCTTGGTTGCGGTGACACCTAAAAGGTTCCAATCGAGTAGTTTTAGTTGCGGTGGCGTTCAAATGGTTTTAAATTAAATCTTCTACTTTGCAATGGCCAATGGTCACAATGTTTTAAAGTACTCCGAGTTGGCCGGACAGATTGATGTTCAATTAGGATAGATGATATTCAAGTATACTACTTATGAAATCCTCCAATATTCAAGTATACTACTTATGAAATCCTCCAATAGTGATACTTGATAACTTTTTGTAAGAGGCTAGTAGTTAGCTTATATGCTGGACTTCTTGATCATTTTTATTTCTTCCAAACCGTTTTAACATTTCAAGTTTACATTGTATGTAACATACGTTATGTCGATTCATCCATACTTGGTCAATATGTCAAATTTGAAAAGTTCAAAGATGTTACTAAAGTTTCGTGAAAGTTCACCTAAGTTACTAAAGTTTTTTCGTTACAAAGATGTTACTTAAGTATCTGGGTTTGTCATTTGGGTTACTCAAAGATTAAAAATGTTACATAAATATTCTGCGGTGGGCAGCCATTGCGATTACAGTTACCACTTGTCCATGTCGACACCATAGTTTAAAATGTTACAAGGAAGTTACTATAGTTTACGGGTTTATTAAATAGGTTCTTGAACCTTAACAAAAAATTACTATCGTTTTTTTTTTTTAATTTTTTTTTTTTTTTTTTTTTTACATTTTCTCCTTAGCATATCTTTGTATATTTTCGTACATTTCTATCCGTTTTATCGTTTATGAATGTTTTCTCTCTTGTCATACTTTCTTTACATTGTTTTACGTTTATATACGCTTTTCTCTCTTGTCGTACGTTTTCTCCAGTTTAAATGCGTTTTGTCCATTTTATGCGTTTTCATCTATTTTTCGTTTATTTTCATACGTTTTCATAGGTTTTCATAATTTTTTTATTAGATTTGTGTGCGCATTTATATGTTGTGTACATTTCTTCGTCTTTTACGTTTTCATACTAGTTTTATGTTTTCTACACCTTTGTATGTTTTATACGTTTGTATGTTTTATACTTGTTATGTTTTATACGTATGTAAAATGTGTATAAATACGTGTATAAAAGTGTATAGAATTGTGTGAAAACGTGTAAAAATAAACAAAATCGTGTAAGCGGAAAACGTAAGAAAAGCAGAAAAAATGTCGAAAGCGAAAAAAGTAAGAAAAGCGAGATAAAAGCGTAAGAAAAACATCTGACGTAATAAACTAGGCGAAAAGGTATAAAGCGGACAAAAACATATAAAATCGGAAAAAGCGGACAAAAGCGTAAGAAAAATGGACAAAAGCGTGTGAAAGCGGAAAAACGTGAAAAAGCGGACAAAGCGTGAAAAGCGATGAAAGTGTAAGAAAATAGGCGGCGTATAAAAGCGAATGAAAGCGTATAAAAGCGAACAAGCGTATAAGCGTATGAAAATAGTAAACCCGTAAAAAGGGTCAAAAGCGTAAGAAAAGCGGACAAAAATGTATGAAAACCAAATTTTTAGTTAAGTATAAGCGGTCGTTAGGATAAAGGACTAACGATTGCAAATGTTTTTGCAAATGGCGTTAGCTAACGGAAAAAACTAACGACGGTTAGTCCGAGGGACCATTTTGAAATTAACGAAAAATAAACCTATAGTAGAAGGTTAAAACATACAGGTAACTTATATAACCGGTAACTAAACTTTGGTTACCTCTTTGTAACGAAAAAAACTTTAGTAACTTAGGTGAACTTTCACGTAAACTTTAGTAACATCTTTGACCTATAACCCTTGAAAGAAACGACCTTTATTTATTAACAAAACAAGTAGTATGAAAAAACTCTTTAACCTTCTTGCAGAAGAAATGATAGCTCGAAAGCAAATTAGATCGAACAATGGAAAGAAGATGCCAACATCTAATTAAGATCGGTAAACTAAAGTATAAAGGTGTGAAATACAAGATGTAGGTAAATAAGCCAAACATAAATATTCATATCATTAATTAGAAGCTTTTCAATGAGACGAGTGCACGACATACAAAGTTACGTGCTTATTCCAAACTTGACTCGACTTAGTATACGAAACAATACATTGTTGCGATCCCACAACGTTAAGAAAATAGACAAGGAATATTCAAAACCGAAAGATACAAATAAAGGATTTGCATTCTCTAGCTAGCTAGCTAGTAGAAGACACAGACTCTTATACTTTTGTTTCTCGATCTCAAGCTTCTTATACTTAAAACAGCACAAATACACCAACTCCAACCACATGCATGCATGCATGTTGTTGTACACAAGATTGGCAAGCATTGCTAGTTATTGGGAGAAAGCATGACTCCAAAACTGTAAAGGTGAGCTCCAGACTTTCCAAAGAATCCAGAAACGTCACCCGAAGTCACGGGCAGTGTGAAAGAAGTTCCACTCAGTGACCCAGATGGGCCTTTGTAGCCTATTTTAAAGTCCAACGACATAATAACCGTGACACCACCATATGAATCCACAGTTCCACTTATCTCAGTTATCTTTTCCCCGTCAATTATAAACTAGTTAAAATAAAAAATATATATATATATATATAAATGTGAAGATAGCATTCATTTGTAAGTATGTAGAAACTATAATAAATAAATGTTATGAATGATTACATACATCTGTACATTGGTTGCCGACTTCACCAACCGTATAACTGACTATGTTTCCGTCTGCATCCGTGTACTCGAAATTGATTCCATCTACACATTCGGTACCACAGACTGTGATCTTAGTAAATTTCTGACCATCCTGAAGGTGAATATACCAATCAACTACTCCACCATTACCCCCCCATGGTCCAACTGTTACAACCTGAGGCTATCATTTGGATAAAATATACATATATAGTTACTAACATGTCAAATTAACTAACAACGAATTGAGAGTAAACATAAGATAATGAAAGAAAGGAATGAATACCATGATAATCTTGATTGATATCTTTATATGTTTTCAAATATATTGATTTGGTACATATTACTCCAAATCATACATGAGTATATATAGGCATGCACCAAGGGGCTCTAAAGTAAAATACATACACTCATATATGTTTCATTTAATACTATTTTTGACACGTATAATCTTTTAATGTAACTAATTTATAATAGAGCATATATAGTTATCTTTATGTACATTTCAAATTATATCCCATTTAACGTTTGAACAATTGAACAATATTATTTAGAAAAGTGTAGCTGACAATATATAACTGAAACTACAAAAATATGCTCAAATTATCACACATTCAAAGGCAAATTTACATAGGATTATTGATAAGGTTTTAAAAGGTACCTTTTTGAGGGGTCATTTAAGCCCTTATTCGATCACTTTTGTATCCGTTATTGCTTAATATCGTTCCTTTTCACTTTTAGGTCTCTTGAAGGCAAAATCTTTGGAATGATGCTTATTTGGACGAAAAGGCGAATATCTGAAGAAAATGGCCAAAGTCAAATTCGAGACACTCAATTCTTTGAAACATAAAGCGGCGGCGTCCTGCATATCTGCTGACGCCGTCGGGAAGGAATACTGCGACGGCTCGGAGGAAAAATTACATGTTTTCAAGGGACGGACGTCGGGTTCTAAAGGAGTAGGCCGTCGTTACTCGGGCCAGCCTAGATGCGACCAAGGCGGCGTCGAGTGAAGGGACGGCGTCACGGTCATAAGGTGGCAGCGTCGAAAGGTTTACGTGGCCAAGGCGAAACCCTAATGGCGACATGGCGTCACGAAACATAAGGTGGCCGTCGCGGATGTAATCTTATATATAGAATCCGAATTTTTAGGTTTGTGTGTAGTCTTTTGGAGTAAAACCTAAAACCGAACCAAGGCTTTCTTATGCGGTATTTTAGGGTTCTAAACCTATTATACATCAAGCTAAGTATTTACTTCATTAATTTAATTATGTCTTTGATTATTTGTGTGTATGCTTGCATGTTCTCCATGTCCGGCTAATTTATTTGTGTGTTTGCTAGGAATATGAAACTTAGTTATTGAATATTGATTGGTTGATACTTATCTTAGTTGACTAATGATCTAGAGTCGCTAGATTATTCGTTGTGTATAATGCTTGAAATTTCTTTGTGAACTTTAGAATATAATTATCTAGGTAATTGTAGGATAAAGTATTCAAGGACAACCGTAGAGTGGCGTCTATAAATCACTAGAGGATTTGTAAACAAGACCCTTTGGTAGTTTCAAGAGTTAGGGAAACAAGCACGCCCTATAGCCTTAGAATCACTGTATGACTAGGAATAAGGGCGTGACAAATCAACCATCAATAGGAGATAATTAAGGGTAGTAAAACCTAAGTAAACACATTTTAAACTATCATACGAGTACACATCAAATTAGACATAGACTATCACAACCTTAGTTTAGATAATTAGATAATAGTAGAGTAATCGGTAGCAATACCAACCCCCAAATCCAATACCGAGATTCGTACCTTTTCCATTTCTAAAAACATAAAAGATAAAAATAATCTTCCTCAACCTCAACCTTAGCGTAGTAACTTCTCACTAGCATTCCTATTCCCTAGAGAGCGATATCAATACCCGTGGCTTACCCTAATTACTACACTACAACGATTAGGTTCATTGCCTGGGGTGTTATAAAACTTGCTCGAAGAAAGGAAGTTTCCTTGACCCCGAACGACGCGTGTAGCGTTATCAATTATTCTCAAGTCGTAGGCGCAATCTTTAACGTTTTAACTGCAAACATATTCCCCTATAGGAATTCTTGAGTTACCATCCTCTACAAAATATGAATAAAACAAAAAGTGTAAAAGTATTATCCCCATCCGATCTACCCCACCTTCATCTAACAAGGAAGGAAGAGAAACGTAATTAGTACTTAGTTCAATTACAATATTTTTCGTTCAAATGGCGGTTTGATCATTTGACCCACTTTTTAATTTCACCTTCAAATTTAAAATTGTCATAACATTCAAATGACAAACTTTTATGAAAAAAAGATTTCTCCATAATTTCCAGAATTTAGTTCTCTTTGATTTGGTATGAATTTTGATATAACATATACAATGTTGCAAAAATCGCGAATCGGCAGTCGGGCGGTCGACCACCCGGCAGCGAGTAATCGGCCAAGGCAGGATTAATCGGTGATTAATCGGATTGGCATTTCCTGCAAGTTTTGGATATTTCTGGAGACCAAACTAAAGTTTCTAACTGCTTTCAAGCCTACTATGTTTCTAAACCTCATAAGTGAAATTATTTTTGTTTAAAGTTGACTGATTCGACTAATTTTTGACCGATTCAGCCGATTTTGGCCATTCACCGATTTTGACCCATTTTTTACAGGTGATTTTTGGTGATTTTCAAAATTCGACAAGGTGTATTCTCGATTAATCGATGAAATCGGCCGATTCGACCGATTTTACAACTCTTGAATATATATATATATATATATATATATATATATATATATATATATATATATATATATATATATATATAGAAACCTTTTATTTTAAATTTTAATTAGGTATTGATTTTATAGAAATTTTGGGCATTTTAGGCCCTAATTTTGTCCAACTTAAAGGTTGAATTACGCAAAACTGAAAACACGAAAATTATAGATTTTTTGTTGTCCTTTACCCATAAATTTGAGTCTCTCAATTTTGATATGATATGAGTGAGATATCGTGCTTTGAAAATGATGTTTTAAACTTATTTAGTGCATACAAGATGTTTGATAAAAGGCTTAAGAGAAAATTTTCTTAAAAAAGTACATTTAAATGCACTAATTGGTGTACCACAATACATTTTTATTTATTTGAGATCGAGATGTGGGATAAAGGATGAGGTGTGGACGTAAGGTATTTTTGTGTAGGACATTTTTTTTGGTTTTTAAATAGTTGTGAAAAAAGTTAATGGCTAAATAAAATTTTGTGGAAATTTGTTCATGGTGGATATGCTAGTTGATGATAAAAAAAGAATTGATGGACTAATGAATAATGTAATCTAACTGATGAACAACTTGATCTAATTGATGAACATTATGATGTCGTTTAAAAAACTGATGAACAATACTAACGACCAATGCCACCCGCCACCACTAACCACCCTCGCGGTGTTGGGTGAGTATGGAGTATTGGCCACAGTGGGTGGGTCGATAATGATGACGGTGTTGGTTAGGGGTGACAATGGTGGTGACGACAGTGCTGGGTGGCGACGGTGGGTGGTGTTGGGTTAAACTAATGCAATCTAACTGATGAACAACATGATCTAACTAATGAACATTTTGTTGTCGTTAAAAAAACTGATGAACAAGACTGATGACCAATGCCACCCGCCACCACTAACCACCCCCGCGACGGTGGGTGGGTATGGTGTAATGGCTACAATGGGTGGGTCAATAATGACGACGGTGTTGGTTAAGGGTGACAATTGTGGTGACGACAGTGCTCGGTGGCGATGGTGGGTGGTGTTGGGGTAAAATGATGATGGGTGGGTTGGTGATGGTAATGGTGGTTGAGGGTGGGATTGGTGGGTGGGGTTGGTGTTGGCGGAGGTGGTTGGTTGTGGTGGTGGGTGTGGTTGGTGTTTTGCAGAGGCGGTGGTTAGGGGTGGTGGGTGGGTTGGTGGTAGTGGCAGTAATTCGTGGTGGTGGTGGTGGTGATGGGTTGGTGGTAATGGCGGTGATTGGTGTTGGTGGCAGCGCTGGTTGGTGGTGGCGACGGGGCTGGTGGTAGCAGAGGCGGTTAGTGGTGAACAGTTTTAGGCCTGGTGGCGGTGGTTGGTGGTTGATCGGAAGTGACCTTTAACTTAGGAATCTTTTTGTGCCATAGCTTCAATTAATTAAGAACAACATGATAAATCGATTACAGTTTCATATCTATTTTCAAATGATAATTAGTTATAGACGAGCATAAAAGAGAAAGGGGACATATAGGGTACGGTTGGCAAAATTAGTTGAAGTTGGAAGTTGTTAGTTTGCAGTTGTGAAGTTGTAACATTTTGGTTTAGAAAATTGTTTGGTAAATTAGTGGTAGTTGTAAATACAAAAGTGTAAAATGACATAAAACTACTAAAATCTATATACGAATAATAAATTTCTTGTTTGTAAGCTATTGTATAGACTCTATATTTTTAAGGCTCATTATGTATAGATTGGTACCTTTTAACATGTATACAACACCAATAGTTTATACACATACATACATACATACATACATACATACATACATACATACATACATACATACATACATACACATACATACATATATATATATATATATATATATATATATATATATATATATATATATATATATATATATATATATAATAATTTCATTTGAAAAACTATATTGTATAAAAAGACGAAGGGAACAATTGCACATATATGGATGCATCCAAAATCTACGCATAAATATGAGCAGATGGTAATTATATAAAGTATTAGCTCCAATGCCTTGGTAGAAAGTAATGTTGTTTTCATAGGATTCTAATGTTACCTTTTTGAGTGGTGATTTATTTTCTTGTTTAGAGAATAAAAGTATCTTGTTATGTAAGCTTTTTCGTCTATATAGTAATTTGAGATATGGTATTCACTCATATCCTTTGTACTTAAGCGTTTTTTGAGTAATATATTTCTGGGTCTTTTGACCTTTACCCAAAAAAAGGGTAATCATATAAATATAGATATAACCAACTCAAAAACAAATAAAATGCTTTTCTATTTAGCTTTTTAATTATGAGCTATGTGTATAATAGCTACAACTTATCAAATCCAAATAAGTCTTTTAATTTAGCATAAGCTATATATATATATATATATATATATATATATATATATATATATATATATATATATATATATATATATATATATATATATATATATATATATATATATATATATATATATATATATATATATATATATATATATATATATATATATATATGAGCCCACTACAAGCTTAGCCGCACCACCACAGGTTCCACCGATTAGACCATTAGAATGATTCGGTCGATGAGAGGTGCGCTTGAAGTGGTTTGCTATTCTTCATAAGCTCGAAAAAACCCTTACCAATACATGTCCATTGTATGATACATAATTAATAATAGTTACATGTGCAACCCCTAACCTACTAACCTGAATGATAGCATGCTTTTAGAAAAGATTCTTTACTTGAAATTTTCAATGTTGACTTGTAAAAGACTTTGAAAGTCTTTTGCACAAATATATTACCTTATATATTTGTATAAGCAAATGATGATCTTGAAGATGATTTAGAATATCTAAAGTTTGATTACGTATTTGTTTTACAAAGTATAAATATGTTTGTGTAGTCCTTAATATTCAAATGTAGCGGTGTTATAAAAGAGCATATATGTGTATATTACATAAGCATATGCAATACCACTCAACGTTCAACATAAGAACATGTACATATAAGAAAAGTGTGGTTTGTTGACTATAATATGCTCAAATAATCACATATCGGTTAAAAGTGTATAAGATGGTAACGTTTGCACTTGGTTCATGCTTAATAAAATTGGATGTAACAAAAAAAATTAAGCTTTTAATTGTGCGCGCGTACTTTAAGAGTGGAGACTATAGTGTATGTATATCTCACAACTTTCAAACACTTTTTCCATATACATATGCCTAGTCATTAGGTCTTTAACTTGTTAAGTTTTAACAGTTGGTTAATAGTTCATTAATCACATAAAATATTAACAAGTCAAAATGAGTTATGATTGAAATGTTTAAAATTTCACAATATACAATACTGCTATACAATCATAGTAACTTTTGTCTTAAAAAATTTAAAATTTGTGTCGAACTAATACGAATTGATAAGAGTTGCCACAAACCCCAACTAACTACCTAAGATGATTTCATGTCGAACTAGTACAAACCGTCATCTTTAATGTTGACTTATAAAGGAGACTTTTAGGAAGCCTTCTTTTACCTATTGTTTCTTACATTAGATGATAAGGCTTTTAATGCATAACTTGCATTAATTAAAGTGGTTGATCACTCATGTTAAAAGTTAAAACTTAAAAGTTTGTAAGATATGAACTTATAACCTCGAGGTGATCTGGAGAACATGAGAAAAAGCATACATCTAATCTGGAGGTGAACGGTACATTGCAAAACAACGGCGATACCAGACAATCTGGAGAGCATGAGTTAAGCTATTTAGACCTATAACACAATCCTAAATATATGCCTAAAACATAAATCACTTGTACAATTGTATTAAGTATTTTCTCACTCCAAATTCTCACCAACCATTTTTCTAAATCAACCACTTAAATCAATATGTTCATTTGTAGACATGATTAGTTGGCACAACAATCATTTTTCTTAATACAAAAGTGTTTGGTTTTGTTTTGTGATTCTTTTACTAGCATAACTTTAATTCGTTATAGTACATGTGTACAAGAACGTGATACAATCACACTATTGATTGTATCTTTGATAGAAATACAAAACGGTAATGGGTAATTCCAATAACCCTTATAAACCCTAATTAGGGTTCATCTTTATGAAGAGTTGCTTGGATTGATTCTTGTTTGGCTAGAATCATAAGGTACGCATACTATTTATGTTTTAGTTAATAAATTCTTCATTATATGTTTCTATACGCTTTCGCATGATTACTTTAATGTTTATTGTTTTTATTTATGAGTTGTCATGTTATATAATTCCAATAGTGGCATCACGAGCTTGGTTTAAATGAGTAATTAATTACTAAACACGTAAAAAACAGATATTGTATGGTGTTTGATATGATTGTTCTAGGGTTTTGGTTTTGATTTTGTAAACCCTAATTTTAGGGTTAGGGCTTTTGGCCTAATTTGTTTTTAAACTTTTTATGTGGTCGACCCCAAAAAATTTTTTAGGTCGAACCCTAATTTTTTCAGTCGGTTTTTATAAATTTTTTTTAGGATTTATAATAATTGTTATGTTATCAATATCTAAACCTAGAGTTATATATATATTACGTGAATTAATTAAGTGAATAATTGCTACGTGACATGAAATTATATCTTGATCTTGTGACTTACTTGAATAATTGTTATGTTATATCCATGATGATACATGCATGTTCGTCATGGATGGTTGCTTATATTTTAATTGTTAAGTTATTTTATCACATGTATGGTTTGATAAATCTTGAATTGGGAAGACTCCAATATATATATTAATGAATCAATTATGTGCAATTTGGTATATTTTTACTATGGCTTCTTGATCGATTCATCGATGTATGGGCCCACTTATTGTGCAAGTGAAAGCCGTAGTTAATATATACATTAATTAACAGGCATTGATTATTAATAGGTTTTATCAAATAAGTTGCATGTGGCTACTTGTTTACGCATATTAATTGTTAGTTATGTGCGCATTGTATTAGTTATTTTTTTTTTATTGTTACTTGTTTGTTTATTAAGTTTGACAAGTTTTAAGCAAAGGGTAATTTCTTGAATAGAAAATTAAATTGGACTAAACAATGGTGAAATATGATTTGTTTTGTTTTTTCTTTTTCTTTTGAAGAGTTAAATTTTCATTAAGTTTAATTGAATGATGAGTTTTGGTACAAATAGTGAAAAACAGCGCATCCAATTTTGACAAACTATAAGAGGGGTTTAAGGAGGGGATCACATTAAATTGTGACCCGAAAGAAGGTGGTTAATTGGTTCGTGCTGACCAAATTCTCCGCTCCTTTGCGCATCAAATTGGAGTTACCAAGTAGGCTATTAATGTACAAAATCATCTAAAGGGCGAATTAGCTTTGATTCCATGCGTCACTTTGTGGTAATTATCCGAATCAGGCCACGAGACAAAGCGCCGATCTATATCGTGAAAAAATGAATAGAACTGATTTTTTCTTGGTTGCCGGTGACACCTAAAAAGGTTCCAATCTGAGTAGTTTTAGTTGCGTTCAAATGGTTTTAAATTAAATCTTCCGCTTTGCAATGGCCAATGGTCACAATGTTTTAAAGTACTCCGAGTTGGCCGGACAGATTGATGTTCAGTTAGGATAGATGATATTCAAGTATACTACTTATGAAATCCTCCAATAATGAGTTGAGTCAGACCATTTGAGCCTATGAGGTATGGTGCACACGAAAGTGATACTTGATAATTTTTTGTAAGAGGCTAGTAGTTAGCTTATATGTTGGACTTCTTGATCATTTTTATTTCTTCCAAACCGTTTTTAACGTTTCAAGTTTCTGTTGTATGTAACATACAGTGTATCTGATTCATCCATACTTGGTCAATATGTCAAATTTCGAAAAGATATTAACTAATAAATTTAAAGAAACGACCTTTATTTATTAACAAAACAAGTAGTATGAAACAACTCTTTAACCTTCTTGCAGAAGAAATGATAGCTCGAAAGCAAATTAGATCGAACAACGGAAAGAAGATGCCAACATCTAATTAAGATCGGTAAACTAAAGTATAAAGGTGTGAAATAAAGGTGTGAAATACAAGATGTAGGAAAATAAGCCAAACATAAATATTCATATCATTAATTAGAAGCTTTTCAATGAGACGAGTGCACGACATACAAAGTTACGTGCTTATTCCAAACTTGACTCGACTTAGTACACGAAACAATACATTGTTGCGATCCCACAACGTTAAGAAAATAAAAAAGGAATATTCAAAACCGAAAGATACAAATAAAGGATTTGCATTCTCTAGCTAGCTAGCTAGTAGAAGACACAGACTCTTATACTTTTGTTTCTTGATCTCAAGCTTCTTATACTTAAAACAGCACAAATACACCAACTCCAACCACATGCATGCATGCATGTTGTTGTACACAAGATTGGCAAGCATTGCTAGTTATTGGGAGAAAGCATGACTCCAAAACTGTAAAGGTGAGCTCCAGACTTTCCAAAGAATCCAGAAACGTCACCCGAAGTCACGGGCAGTGTGAAAGAAGTTCCACTCAGTGACCCAGATGGGCTTTTGTAGCCTATTTTAAAGTCCAACGACTTAATAACCGTGACACCACCATATGAATCCACAGTTCCACTTATCTCAGTTATCTTTTCCCCGTCAATTATAAACTAGTTAAAATAAAAAATATATATATATATAAAAATTTGTAGATAGCATTCATTTGTAAGTATGTAGAAAATATAATAGATAAATGTTATGAATGATTACATACATCTGTACATTGGTTGCCGACTTCACCAACCGTATAACTGACTATGTTTCCGTCTACATCCGTGTACTCGAAATTGATTCCATCTACACATTCGGTACCACAGACTGTGATCTTAGTAAATTTCTGACCATCCTGAAGGTGAATATACCAATCAACTACTCCACCATTACCCCCCCATGGTCCAACTGTTACAACCTGAGGCTATCATTTGGATAAAATATACATATATAGTTACTAACATGTCAAATTAACTAACAACGAATTGAGAGTAAACATAAGAGAATGAAAGAAAGGAATGAATACCATGATAATCTTGATTGATATCTTTATATGTTTTCAAATATATTGATTTGGTACATATTACTCCAAATCATACATGAGTATATATAGGCATGCACCAAGGGCTCTAAAGTAAAATACATACACTCATATATGTTTCATTTAATACTATTTTTGACACGTATAATCTTTTAATGTAACTAATTTATAATAGAGCATATATAGTTATCTTTATGTACATTTCAAATTATATCCCATTTAACGTTTGAACAATTGAACAATATTATTTAGAAAAGTGTAGCTGACAATATATAACTGAAACTACAAAAATATGCTCAAATTATCACACATTCAAAGGCAAATTTACATAGGATTATTCTCAAGTCGTAGGCGCAATCTTTAACGTTTTAACTGCAAACATCATTCCCCTATAGGAATTCTTGAGTTACCATCCTCTACAAAATATGAATAAAACAAAAAGTGTAAAAGTATTATCCCTATCCGATCTACCCCACCTTCATCTAACAGCAAGGAAAGAGAACGGCGAATTAGTACTTAGTTCAATTACAATATTTTCGTTCAAATGGCAGTTTGATCATCTGACCCATTTTTTAATTTCACCTTCAAATTTAAAATTGTCAAAACATTCAAATGACAAACTTTTATGAAAAAAAGATTTCTCAATAATTTCCAGAATTTAGTTCTTATTGATTAGGTATGAATATTGATATAATATATACAATGTTGCAAAAATCGCGAATCGGCAGTCGGGCGGTCGACCACCGGCGGCAATGTCGGCCAAGGCGGGATGTCGGTGATTAATCGGATTGGCATTTCACGCAAGTTTGGATATTTACGGAGACCAAACTAAAGATTCTAACTGCTTTCAAGCTCTATGTTTCCAAACCTCATAAGTGAAATTATTATTTTTTAAAGTTGACCCATTCGGTGATTTTCTGGATTCATTGATTTTGGTGATTTCGACCGATTTTGACCCATTTTTGCCCATTTTTTACGTGATTTTTGGTGATTTTCAAAATTCGACAAGGTGTATGGCCGATTCGGGTGTCGATGAAATCGGCCGATTCGCCGATTTTGCAACATCGAATATATATTTATATATATATATATATATATATATATATATATATATATATATATATATATATATATATATTATATATATATATCTAAACCTTTATTTTAAATTTTAATTAGGTATTGATTTTATAGAAATTTTGGGCATTTTCGGCCCTAATTTTGTCCAACTTAAAGGTTGAATTACATAAAACTAAAAACAAGAAAATTATAGATTTTTTGTTGTTCTTTACCCATAAATTTGAGTCTCTCAATTTTGATATGATATGAGTGAGATATCGTGTTTTGAAAATGATGTTATAAACTTATTTAGTGCACACAAGGTGTTTGATAAAAGGCTTAAGAGAAAATTTTCTTATAAAAGTACATTTAAATGCACTAATTGGTGTACCACAATACATTTTTATTTATTTGAGATCGAGATGTGGGATAAAGGATGAGGTGTGGACGTAAAGTATTTTTGTGTAGGACATTTGTTTTGGTTTTTAAATAGTTGTGAAAAAAATAAATGGCTAAATAAAATTTTGTGGAAATTTGTTCAGGGTGGATATGCAAGTTGATGATAAAAAAAGAATTGATGAACTAATGAATAATGTAATCTAACTGATGAACAACGTGATCTAATTGATGAACATTATGATGTCGTTTAAAAAACTGATGAACAATACTAACGACCAATGCCACCCGCCACCACTAACCACCCTTGCGGTGTTGGGTGAGTATGGAGTATTGGCCACAGTGGGTGGGTCGATAATGATGACGGTGTTGGTTAGGGGTGACAATGGTGGTGACGACAGTGCTGGGTGTCGATGGTGGGTGGTGTTGGGTTAAACTAACGCAATCTAACTGATGAACAACACGATTTAATTGATGAACATTTTGTTGTTGTTAAAAAAACTGATGAACAAGACTGATAACCAATGCCACCCGCCACCACTAACCACCCCCGCGATGGTGGGTGGGTATGGTGTAATGGCTACAATGGGTGGGTCAATAATGACGATGGTGTTGGTTAGGGGTGACAATTGTGGTGACGACAGTGCTGGGTGGCGATGGTGGGTGGTGTTGGGGTAAAATGATGATGGGTAGGTTGGTGATGGTAGTGGTGGTTGAGGGTGGGATTGGTGTTGGCGGAGGTGGTTGGTTGTGGTGGTGGGTGTGGTTGGTGTTTTGCAGAGGCGGTGGTGGGTGGGTTGGTGTTAGTGGCAGTAATTGGTGGTGGTGGTGGTAGTGATGGGTTGGTGGTAATGGCGGTGATTGGTGGTGGTGGCAGCGCTGGTTGGTGGTGGCGACGGGGCTGGTGGTAGCAGAGGCGGTTAGTGGTGACCAGTTTTAGGCCTGGTGGCGGTGGTTGGTGGTTGTAGTGGTGGGTAGGATTAGATGTAGTGATTGTGATTGGTGGTGGTGGTGGAAGCGACGGTGGTGATGGACTTCAAATGTAAAATTTAACGGATGATTAAAAATTTAAAGAAAATACCCAAATTGGGAAAAAAATTAAGTTGGGTACCGTATTATGCCAAAAAAAAAAGTTAGAAACTTTGATCGGAAGTGACCTTTAACTTAGGTATCTTTTTGTGCCATAGCTTCAATTAATTAAGAACAACATGATAAATCGATTAAAGTTTCATATCTATTTGCAAATGATAATTAATTATAGACGAGCATAAAGAGAAGGGGACATATAAGTGCAGTTGGCAAAATTAGTTGAAGTTGGAAGTTGTTAGTTTGCGTTGTGAAGTTGTAACATTTTGGTTTAGAAAATTGTCTGGTAAATTAGTGGTAGTTGTAAATATAAAAGTGTAAAATGACATAAAACTACTAAAATCTATATATATGAATCATAAATTTCTTGTTTGTAAGCTATTGTATAGACTCTATATTTTTAAGGCTCATTATGTATAGATTGGTACCTTTTAACATGTATTTTTTAGGCTTATAAGACACATAGATTCCCAATTCAATTGTTATTGGAATTGCAAATTTTTCACTACATTTATCCATTCCTTTTTTTAATAGTTTTTATAAAGAGTAGATCATTCAAAAGAAAAGATGATAGTTTTCGAATGAGCGAACGTGCAAAATGAACACATATTTTGAATGAAACAAAAGCGTAACTTATACAGCACCAATAGTTTATACACATAAATACATACATACATACATACATCCATACATACATACATACATACATACATACATACATACATACATACATACATACATACATACATACATACATACATACATACATACATACATACATACATACATATATATATATATATATATATATATATATATATATATATATATATATAATTTCATTTGAAAAACTATATTGTATAAAAGAGAAAGAGAACAATTGCACATATATGGATGCATCCAAAATCTACGCATAAATATGAGCAGATGGTAATTATATAAAGTATTAAGCTCCAATGCCTTGGTAGAAAGTAATGTTGTTTTCGTAGGATTCTAATGTTACCTTTTGAGTATTCACCCATATCCTTTGTATTTAAACGTTTTTTGGAGTAATATACTTACTGGGTCTTTTGACCTTTTACCCAAAAAAAAAATAGGGTAATTATATAAATATAGATATAACCAACTCAAAAACAAATAAAATGCTTTTCTATTTAGCTTTTTAATTATGAGCTATGTGTATAATAAAAGCTACAACTTATCAAATCCAAATAAGTCTTTTAATTTAGCAGAAGCTATATGTTGAGCCCACTCTGGCTTAGCCGCACCACCCTGGGTTCCACCGATTAGACCCTTAGAATGATTCAGTCAATACAGAGGTGCGCTTGAAGTGGTTTGCTATTCTTCATAAGCTCCAAAAAAACCCTTACCAATACATGTCCATTGTATGATACATAATTAATAATAGTTACATGTGCCAACCCCTAACCTACTAACTTGAATGATAGCATGCTTTTAGAAAAGATTCTTTAACTGAAATTTTCAATGTTGACTTGTAAAAGACTTTCGAAAGTCTTTTGCACAAATATATTTACCTTATATATTTGTATAAGAAAATGACGCAGTCTTGAAGATGATTTAGAATATCTAAAGTTTGATTACATATTTGTTTATACAAAGTATAAATATGTTTGTGTAGTCCTTAATCTTCAAATGTAGCGGTGTTATAAAAGAGCATATATGTATATATTACATAAGCATATGCAATACCACTCAACGTTCAACATAAGAACATGTACATATAAGAAAATTGTGGTTTGTTGAATATAATATGCTCAAATAATCACATATCGGTTAAAAGTGTATAAGATGGTAACGTTTGCACTAGGTTCATGCTTAATAAAATTGGATGTAATGATAACGCTACACGCGTCGTTCGGGGTCAAGGAAACTTCCTTTCTTGAGCAAGTTTTATAACACCCTAGGCGGTGAACCTAATCGTTGTAGTGTAGTAATTAGGGTAAGCCACGGGTATTGATATCGTTCTCAGGGAATAGGAATGCTAGTAGGGAGTTACTACGCTAAGGTTAAGGTTGAGGAAGATTATTTTTATCTTTTTATATTTTATGAAAATGGAAAGGTAGAATCTCGGGTATTGGATTTGGGGGTTGGTATTTCTACCGATTACTCTACTATTATCTAATTATCTAAACTAAGGTTGTGGGAGTCTATGTCTAATTAATGTGTGCTCGTATGATAGTTTAAAGATGTGTTTACTTAGTTTGTATTACTCCTTAATTATCTCCTATTGATGGTTGAGTGTCACGTCTTATTCTAGTTGCGTTGTGTTTCTAAAGTTGTAGGGTATGCGTTTCTCCCTAACTCTTTGAACTTACCAAAGGGTCTTGTCTACAAATCACGTGAGATTATAGACTCCTACTCTAAGGCACTCTTCGGATGTTTTAGACTACAATCACTCGGTAATCATACTCTAGGGTTCACAAAGATGAATCAAGCATTAAGTACACAACGAATGACCTATCGCATTACTAGATCATTAATCAACTAAGATAAGAAACAACCAATCAATATTCAATAATTAAGTTTCATACTTCCTAAGCAAACACACAAATAAATTAATGGACATGGAGAACATGCAAGCATACACACAAATAATCAAAGACATAATTGAATTAATGAAGCAAAGACTTATCTTGGTGTAAGATAGGGTTAAAAACCCTAAAATCTTGTACAAGACACCTTAGGTTCGGTTTTAGGTTTTACTCAAAGACTCTCCCAAAACCGAAAAATTCGGATTCTATATAAAGATTACATACTGCGACGGCGTCACCTTATGTTTCGTGGCGCGTGTCGTGTCGCCGTCATTAGGGTTTCATCTTGGCCACGTAAACCTTGCGACGGCGTCACCTTATATTTGTGGCCGTCCCTTGACTCACGCCGCGTCTTGGGCGCATCTAGGCCGTCCCGAGTAACGACGGCCTACTCCTTAGAACTGGCGTCGTCCCGAAAACATGCAATTTCGCCCGACCGTCGCAAAATTCCTTCCGACGCGTCGCGGATATCTGATGTGGCCGTCGCCTTATGTTTCAAAGACTTTGAGTGTCTCGATTCGACTTTGGCCATTTCTTGATATTCGCGCCTTTTCGTCCAAATAAGCATCATTCCGACATTTGCCTTCAAGAGACCTAAAAGTGAAAAGGCGATATTAAGCAATAACGGATCTGAAGTGATCGAATAAGGGCTTAAATAACCCCTTAAAAGGTACCTTTAAAACCTTATCAAATATCCCTACACTTGGTATTTGCTTGTCCTCAAGCAAATGTGCTTTAACCAATTAATTTATAAGTTAGGGGTCATGAAGCATTCATTCAAAAGCGGTCCACAACACATATAAGCCCATAAAAGTCATAACAAGCACGGAAATTACATACTAGCACCTCACATGGGGTGTTTGGATACTCATCTCTCTCGGGTGTATATGAAATATAACAAATCGGAAATGGAAGATAAACACTCATTAACGGTCCTAGTACATAGATTACCATAGGCTTGAGAATAGATCAAACCTCCGTCGCTTTGGCGTAAGCACCTAGGAAAGACTATCAAAGAGGTCTTTTAAAGGGTTGTAATGTTAGAGCTTACGGTAGGAAATGAAGGGTTTAGTGGGATAGGCTATTTAGTGGTGGATAGTCAAAAATCTCTATGTTGCAAGTATCTGAAGAATGGCGTTGCTAAGCCAAGACTCGACACTCTAAAACTCTAGGCAACGAAAATAAACAAACATAATTTAAAAGATAGATGTAGGATGGTAGCCAGTATGGTTTTGTGTTTTTTTTTTTTTTTTTTTTTTTTTTGGTATACACTTTTACTCTACCATCCTCTACGGTACATCAAAATGATAGGATTTATAGACACATCCCTACACTTGAGTTTTATTATTCTAACACTAATTTGACCCGATTTGAAAAGATCAAAACACTTGGGGTACATTATTACATAAACAAAGGAATTTGAATTTGGCGTTCCCATCCCGTCATTTCATAAACTTTAACTTTTCCCATGAATCCCAATCATCCAAAAGCGTATACAAAGGATATGACTCGACTTAGCAACTTATGCAAGCAACTAGATAATTGAACTAAGGGTTTAGGGTGATAACAAACATTTGCACTAAAGTGAGTGCATAAGGGTGAGCTAAGGCGATTTGGGTGTATATTTGGGGTGGGGTGTAAACAATGCTCTTCATTGATATTCGGAAAACCGAAATATCACGAGAACCGCGAAAAGGATAGGCTCGAGGGTTAACTAGGGTATCGTGTACTAAAGATGAGTACAACGCAAAGGGTGTGGGGAATTACTCAACCGATATGGAAGAAGTAATTATATTACGGGTATCAAACAAGGGTTTATCCTAATGCCTCTTATCATTTAGTTATTCCTAACTACACAAGTGTAGTCTCACTTGCGATCTCGGAATGCATCACAAAACAAGTTCTAGAATCTATTATACTACAGGTTCACACTCTAAGCATTAAAGATGAATGCTTTAATTCTACTAATCTAAAGGCGGTCCTCGCATTTTGGGTGGAATTTGGGTGGTAAAGGGTTTTGTGCTAGCCATATAACTTCCTATCCATGAGGCGCTTTTGTTAAGACTAATGGCCCACTCTATATGTCATGAAAAATTTTAAATTTGGTGCCAAAATTACCCTAACCGACATTTCTCATGGTTTATTACACAATCATAATTGGACAAAGCAAATAGTCAAGGATAAGCATAGTTTCAAAGTTCCGTTTATTTTCCCTCCTACACTTAAAGCGAACATTGTCCCCAATGTTCCCCGAAATATCAAAGTTATGATAAAAGAAGGTAATTAAAAGCGAAAAACTAATACTCCCGATTAGCTCGGTAGGATCCGTGTAAAGTGGTGGTTAAATTCTTTTCAAGAAGAATTATTGCGTGAAAAGCTCCTTCCAATCTTTTGTAACTTTTCTTGACAAACTAAACACCGCAAACTTGAAGAAAACAAACGAAACCTTCGCGTAAAATCGGCGGTAATAATATATATAAGACTCGATTTAAACTAGGATATAATGCTTGTGGAATAAATGTTTACAATTTCTAAGAAAATTAAGACACGGAAAATTCCAAAATTTATAAGTAGCTCGAAAACGAGAAAAAGTAATCGATGTTTTACTCCTTCCCCGCGTCAGTTTGCAATCTGACGCCGTCAGTTATCACGACAAAAAGCGGTGCTGCGATTTTACGGAAAAATTTACGGAAAATTTACATCTTTAGAATCTGGAAAATTTTACGCAAAACATTCATTATGACTCGATACAAGCATTTGACTTCGAACAAACAAACATATATATCTTTTAATTAATTGTTATTCTCATGTTTACGTTTCTTTTGAAAACGTGTGTAATCCTCCCTACACTTATCCCTTATGTAAAATACCTTTATATGCAATTAAGACGAGGTTAAAAACAAAATAAAGCATTTTACAAATTTAAACATGAGGATAAACAATTAATAAAAGATATATGACACTAACAAGCAAACAATTAAGCATGGGTTGCCTCCCGAGCGCTTTTCTTTATTTAAGAGTCTTGTAGCTAGACTCGTGAGTCGTTCTCGTTTTCTCACCATCGCCTCTTGAGTCTTTGTTTTCCCTTCATCGAAAGGGTGTAGGCGCTTTATGCTCACCGTGGATTCCTTGCCGATCTTGTCAATTATGGCTACGGTTTTATCTTTTAAATTGGTCTCCTTAATTGTGAAAGGCCCAAACCATCTTGGTTTGCTTCTTCCTCGTAATGCCCTTATCCGAGACCTATACAAAGTACTTTTCTCCTTTATAAATTCCTTAGGGTCCTTTTGTACCTTAGGTAATGAGGTAGGATTGCTTCTTAACTTTTTATCCGGTTTCCATAATGTCGCATACAATCCTTGAACCATAAAGTCTCTAAGCCCTTTTTCCCAGTCATTCTTCTTCTTCCTAACATTGTTATCCGGGGCTTTTCGATTTCCACCAGTAATCATTTCCATGATCTTAAGAGGATATCGTGGGACGATGGGTATTCTAGCGTATCCCTTTCCGCTTTTGAGTATCATGATGCCTTCTCCGCATTTAATGGTTGCCTTGGCGGTGGCGAGAATGGCGTCCCAAGAATGAGAGGTCGTTTTCATCTTCCTCAACATCAATGATCACGAAATCCTTTGGATAAGCGATGTTAGCTACCTCAATTAGAACATCAGCGTGATTCCTACGGGATGGACATAAGTATGATTAGCTAGGGAAAGTCTAAGGTCGGTTTTCTTTGGTTTCTCATTAGTTAGCTTATTATAGATTGACAATGGCATTATGTTCACATCGGTCCTTGATCGGCCAAGGCATTTATATTGTCCATGTCACCGATGCTAAGCGGTATCACGAAATTCCACAGTGGTGTTTCGTTTTACGGTTAATGGTTTTTATGACCAACTCATACAGAGGTTCCATAGGTAAAGCATCGTATTCTATATAAGTACTATGAGATAATGTAATTAACAATGATGTTTAAATATTATGTCAACAGAATGATTGAACATGAATTTTGTCCCTTAAAAGTGATGAAATGCAAGTAATGTGGTAACAAATACTTTGGTTGGATTGAGTGGTGGTCATAATGATACGGTGTGGCTTAAGATTAACTAATAATTGAGTGAAACATTGGATCAACAACTTGTGTGAAAATTGTGAACAAATCGGAGACAATAGCTACTGACATGATGCTACAAAACGATGTGGATATGGACGTATGTAATGGCTACAGTGCGATCAATATGACGTGTTGGTGATAGATACAGTTGGTGGTAATGGTGATGGTGGTGAATGATTGGTGCGGTTGGTAGTGGTGTTGGGTAGTGATGGTGTTGGGTGGATAATGTGTGGTGGTTGTGTGGTAGTGGGTTGGTGGGGTGAGGTGGGGTTGGTAGTGGCGAGGTGGGTGGTGTGGTGGTGGGTAATGGTGTAGGTGGTGAGGTGGTAGTGGTGAGGTTGTGTGTGGAGTGGTAAATGGCGGTTGGCAGTGTGCGAGTGCGAGGGTTGGTGGTAATGAATGTGACATGGTGTAAGGTTGTGTTGAGTACAAGTTGAATTGTGTAGACATGATTAGTATGTATTATTAAAGATGTTTATAATCAGAAAGAGCATAGGTTAGGTGGCAATTAGTGAGGTTAAGGTGGGTTGGGTGAAGTTGTAATTGGTTGAAGTTGTGTAGTTGGGTGAGTTGTAATAATGATGTTGGTTAGGAAATGTGGGTAAGGTTGTTGAGCTAGGTTGTGTAAGTGTACGATATAATCGTGTAGATTGTACTTTTTGTTAAGCACATGATTACTATACACATTTGTATAAGTCTACATAACATACAGTCAATAATAACATACATGACATATATGAATCATAATAATAATTATATATATAATAATAATAACATAATCATTATAACTATATTATAAAGTATGTGAAACTATTAATATATAAAATGTCATAAATGATTACATTGCATATTAGGATTGATATAAAGTTAGGCATGACAATTGGTAAATTATGTGTTTGGAAAGATTCTAATTGTAGTGGTATTTAGAAGTAGATTTGATTTGATAAGAATGTAGAATTTTGGTATGTATGTATAGTGTTTTATACGTTTGATAATATTGACTTGAATTTTGGTTTTAGCTGTATAGATTATTTTAAATATTATTACATTGTTTAACTTATTATCATATATATATCATATATCATACTACACTACAAATACAAAATAATGTTATACATTATAGCATATAATATTATATATATATATATATATATATAAATTATATATATATTTTTATTAATATATATATATTATGTATATATAGAAACTATATGATAATATATGAGTCATGATAGGATTCACATATATAATGATTATATATAAATATATATAAAGTATTAAGTCTATATGCCATAATTAAAATAATATAAGATTCTCAATTTTAGTGATTTATATATTAGATTAAATCTTGAAGCCATCACAGATGCTAGTAGAAACTTTATCACATTTAGTTATGTAATTATCTATTACTAATGTATAGTTATTAGTATCAACAATCAACTAAATAATGCTTGAAGATTTATGATTTAGTAATTAATATGATAATCTGTAATTTAAGATTATAAATCAAATGATAGTAGCTTTAATTTTGACAATATATATATTGTTATAATAATAATATGTAATATATAGATATAATATACTAATATTAAATATATAATTAGTTAATATAATATAATTATATATATAATATATTATATAATAAATATATATATATACAATTAAATTGTATAATATGTACATAAACTTATATTAAGTAATTATTGATTTACATATTCCATTAATCAAACTTAAAGTTAACTGTATGAATTACATATCTTAATCAAATACATACATACATTATAATGCATAACTTTAAATTTTACATTGAATTTCAATTATAGTGATCGAATAAGGGCTTAAATGACCCCTTAAAAAGGTACCTTTTAAAACCTTATCATGTAACAAAAAAATTTAAGCTTTTAATTGTGCGCGCGTACTTTAAGAGTGGAGACTATTGTGTATGTATATCTCACAACCTTCAAACACTTGTTTCCATATACATATGCCCTAGTCATTAGGTACTGTTAACTTGTTAAGTTTTAACAATTGGTTAATAGTTCCTTAATCACATAAAATATTAACAAGTCAAAATGAGTTACGATTGAAATGTTTAAAATTTCACAATATACAATACTGCTATACAATCATTGTAACTTTTGTCTTAAAAAATTTAAAATTTGTGTCGAACTAATACGAATTGATAAGAGTTGCCACAAACCCCAACTAACTACCTAAGATGATTTCATGTCGAACTAGTACAAACCGTCATCTTTAATGTTGACTTATAAAGGAGACTTTTAGAAAGCCTTCTTTTACCTATTGTTTCTTACATTAGATGATAAGACTTTTAATGCATAACTTGCATTAACCAAAGTGGTTGATCACTCATGTTAAAAGTTAAAACTTAAAAGTTTGTAAGATATGAACTTATAACCTCGAGGTGATCTGGAGAACATGAGAAAATGCAGACATCTAATCTAGAGGTGAACGGTACATTGCAAAACAACGGCGATACCAGACAATCTGGAGAGCATGAGTTATGCTATTTAGACCTATAACACAATCCTAAATATATGCCTAAAACATAAATCACTTGTACAATTGTATTAAGTATTTTCTCACTCCAAATTCTCACCAACCATTTTTCTAAATCAACCACTTAAATCAATAGGTTCATTTGTAGACATGATTAGTTGGTACAACAATCATTTTTCTTAATACATACATAGAAATCAATAATTATATTTATTTAAACTTGGTAAAAATTGAATGTTTAAAATAAAATTTACAACTATAAATACGTATTATTAAAAGTCCGTAACATCCATTTTAATACTAAAATTCAATGTATTATTAGTGTATATTTTAATGCAATTAGTGTAATGTAGAATTTAATTATATTAATTTCTAAATATAATACGATATAAAGATTAAAACTTCTGTTAGAAAATATCTTAAATGCATTATAGATGGTTATAGATATTACATAAGTATATCAAGATATAAAACATATGGAAATAAGAAAGACATTATAAAATTGCAACTGCAATATGGTCAAATAGTCACATTTTGGATGTAACGAATTAATGTAAACCACTTAATCCAAAACTCATAGACTAAAAGATATGGGTGTGAACTAGAAGTTTTAGTAGTTAACACTCAAAACACAAATGTTCATATAATTACAAGCTTTTCAAGACTGGATTACAATGAGAAGAAATAAACGAGTGTACGACATACAAAGGTACGTGCTGTTGAGTTTATAATATAAATAAACATGTAAACATCAAGAGTACACAGCGGAAGACTAAAGATCATAACAAATAAATAATTAACTGAAAGTATGCGTAATGTACCTCTTGCGAATGTCAGATCCCTTGAGCAAAACAAAGAAGTACTAATTGGTGTAAAAATAATGTCTTACAACCACGTTCTTGTACACACGAATTAACCAACGAATCAAGCGATTGCTAGATCTAACACAAGTCCTCGTTTTAAGAAAAACGAAACCAAACTCCCTTACTATTGGGGTGTTCGGCCGATATATAGGACAAGAGAGAGGAGAGGAGAGATCTAGGGTTAATTCAATGCACAAGTGTGTGAGAAACCCTAGTACCTAACCTTGTATATATACTAGTAGGGAAACTTTGGGAACAAGTTATGAATTAGGGCTTGGGAAGCCCCCCTTTGGCCGGCCATGTAGAAAGCCCAAAAGAAAAACCATAACTTTTCCAGTTTTCCATTTCTAGTCCTTTCTTTTTATTTAACGGTCGTTAGTCATTTTCCGTTAAATACTTAACGATCGTTAACCGGACTTAATGTGCAATAATTAATCGTAAACATAAACATTAATTATTAACTTTAATTCTCATTCGCTAATGTTTGCAATCCCGTGGTCACGAGTTCAAATCCGGACATTCACATGTTTGTAAATATATACATTTCCAACAGCTCCCACTTGGATATGTTTACAAAAAGTGAAATGACATTGGTTGGCGTCTAGCAACACGCCAATGCCCTCGGTACAACTCGTGTATGGTTTTATGGAGAAAAACCAAGTTTGATGATTCATCATCATATTCATCCTTTTGTTTCTAATACCATGTTAACAAGAATATGGATCTAACTCATTTCTTAATTAACTAGTCTGTTTCTCGCTTTATATGATTTATTAAGATTACCAATTCTTCTGAACAGAAGACCTTGGGTATGGCCATACAAACATCTTAACAATCCTACGAGGGGCCCAAGAGTATTATACTTCAAAATAAATTTGAAGGAAACAAATCCATTTTGACTAAGCGGATCCATAAATTTTACAACACTTCGAAACAACCCTTATAACTACCAGCCACGATATAGTTAGATTGCTTCACAAAAATGCACTACATCCATGACATATCTCTTGTATCTCAAGTCGGAGGATAAATATCCATGATATACTTAATAACAAAGATACATAAAGTATCATCATATGGGTGGATAAGTCCTATATTCAATTCATTGAATATCATCCGAATCGATCATGCTACGCATCAATATACTTTCAAGTATATTCTAACTAATATTGATTTGTCTTAATTCAATATCATTCTCATGTTATTGATTGACAACGGACTATTTAGAATAACTTAAGTTATTCATGGATTTAAACATGCAAATATAGGACAACATCATAATAAATGAATAATAAACATAACAAAAATACTTTATTTCATTTCAATAATAATGTTTACAATATCCTTTTATCTAAAATACTTAGTCACAGATGGGCATGAAACTACTAGCAAAACGAAGTCCAAACTTATCGACAAATGATTAAGTTTTTCACCGTGCAAGGCCTTAGTTAACGGATCCGCTAGGTTATCATCTGTGTGAACTTTGAGCAACTCAATTTCACCTATCTCGACTTGCTCTCGAACATAGTGATATTGTCTAGGATAGTGTCCGGTGCCCTTCATGACTCTGTGTTCATGGGCAAAAGTAATTGCACCGAATTGTCACAATATACTTTAATAGGATTTTCAATCGACACATAACACCAAGCCCCGAAACAAATTTCCTTATCCAAACGACTTCCATGGCAGCCTCGGGCGCGCTATTTACTCACTTTAGATGGCGACATCGCAAGTGTTGTCTGCTTTACTCTTCCAATCCACAAGACCTCCATTGATGACAAAATATAACCCGTTTGAGACTTCGTATCATCTTTGTCACACTTCCGTGATGCATCGCGATAACTGTAATGCATACGCTTACGCTCGGATTTCCTCCATACACTATGAACATATCTCTTGTAGCCCAAGGTACTTGAAAATATGCTTATGATGATCCCATTGAATTTCACCCGGATTCGTTGATACCGATCGTCAAGTTTTGAGCAAACGCCACATCGGTCTCGTGCATCGCATCGCATACATGATAGATCCTACATCCGAAGCATAAGGAACTTTCTTCATCACGCCACCACTGGCAGTGTTGAAGCACACCTTGGCTGCTCAAACCATGATTTACTTGCATTGGCAAAACCCCTTCTTGAAATTTTGCATATTGAATCTCTTCAATATTTTGTCAATGTAAGCACTTTGGCTTAAACCAATTAGCCGCCTTGATCTATCCTGGTAGATCTTGATTCCGAGTATATATGTCGCTTCCCTAAGTCCTTCATCGAAAAACATTTACCAAGATAGGCTTTCACCTCATTCGGACTTGGTATATGATTTCCATGATTAATATGTCATCGACATACGTAACAAGGAAAGTAACATGACTCCCACTAGCTTTGTGATATACACATGGCTCATCAAGATTCTGAGTAAATCCAAACCTTTTGATTTCTCCATCGTATCTTTTATTCCATTGCCTTGATGCTTGCTTTAGTCCATAAATGGACCTCTTAAGCTTGCATACACGGTTAGGAAATAATGGATTCACAAATCCCTCCGGCTGTGCCATATAGATGTCTTCATCTAGACGGCTATTCAGAAAAGCGGTTTTGACATCCATTTGCCAAATCTCATAGTCATAGTGTGCACTATAGCTATGAGAATCCTAATAGCTCTTATGTCCGCTGACAGAGAGAATGTCTCCTCGTAGTCAATGCCATAGGTTTGAGTAAAACCTTTAGCCACTAGGCGAGCCTTGTAGGTGTGTACATTGCCATCCATGTCGGTTTTATTTTGAAGATCCACTTACTCCCAACGACTTTAGCCTTGGGAGGAAGGTCAACTTCAATCCAAGCATCATTATCTTTCATGGATTGCATTTCCCCATTCATAGCAATCGCCATTTATCCTTCTCGAGGATCGCCCATGGCGACCTTATAGTTGGCGTGTTCATTAAGATCCCCAACCATATTTTCCTCCACCTCACGTTTAGACATAGACGGTCAGTGCACGATAGTCCTTTCGCACTCACGAATGGGAACAACTTCGGAGGAGCACCTAAGCTTTCGTGTTCTTCTTGAAGTTGGCTAGTGGTTTCGGAAGGTGTTGTATCTTCTTGATCATATTCCGGATCATATACTCTCCACCGAGTTCTTGAGAGATGAGATTCCTTTCAAGGAAATCTCCATACCTAGCTACGATGACTTTGTTCTCAATCGGGTAGTAAAAGTAGTAACCCATAGTTTCCTTAGGTATCCTACAAAGATACACTTAATGATCCGCTTGGAGATTATCGGTGTGTCACATTTAACAAACGCTTCACATCCCCGGACCTTTAAGTAAGAAAAGTTGGGAGCTTTTCATGTCCATATTTCATATGGAGTTTTAACAACCTTCTTTGTTGGAACCATATTCAAAATGCGAATAGCGTTTCAAGGGCATAATCCCAAAAGTAAAAGGTAGAGTCGTAAGTTCAAACATTGATCGTACCATGTCAAGTAAGGTACGATTTCTCCTTTCGATACACCATTTTGTTGTAGAGTATAAGGAGATGTGAGTTCTTTGGATAATTCCACACTCATTAAGTAATCTTTGAACTCTTGACTTATATACTCACCACCTCTATCGGATTGAAGAGCTTTAATCTTCTTTCCAAGTTGTAATTCTACTTCACTTTTAAAACCTTAAATGTTTCAAAGACTTCATGTTTATGTTTAAGTAAATAAACATAACCATAACGATCGAAATCATCCGTAAAGGTTAAGAACTAGGAAGCACCACGTTTTGACACATGTCTAAGTGGACCACACACATCGGTGTGTATCAATCCAAGTAGATCGAAGCCCTTTCCACTTGTGGTGAAAAGGCTTCCTTGTCATCTTCGGTATGCAAGACTCGCATTTGTCAAATGATTCATCATTGACCGTTTGTAAAGCCCATCGTGTTGCGACTTTTCCATGCGTTTCTTGCCAATATGGGCAAGGCGACAATGCAAAGATAAGAAGAGTCACGGTTTGACTTGCTCTTCTTATTGCTAATGCTATACAACAATTATTTTCATTGGATATACAACCATCCATATCAATTTCAAACACACAAAGCATAGAATTGCATTAAAGTAAAACATTATTTAAAGAAACCGAAATTCCATAACGGTAAAAGTGTGCACAAAACCAATATCTTTTAACAAAGAAACTAAAATGACACCCTAACAATGGAGGGTGCATAATGACAATTATTTAGTTCTAAAATTAAGCTGAAGGCAACACTAAATCAAAAGTCCCTATGGCTTCGACAATTGCACGCTTTTCATTTCCAACGTGCAAGTATCTCTCCACAGTCGACTTCTTTGCCCTCTAAGTCCATGCGATGTATTACGGATGTGAGTACCACATCCCGTATCATATATCCGGAATTTTGCTTATGAGGAAAAGAAAATAATTCAAACATAAAAATACCGATGAGCTAGGCACCATCTTATTTTTTATTACGAAGGCACTCATTCGGATAAAGCCGATGAGTTCGATTCCAAATGACCGGTGAGTTTTCGGTGGTGGCAAGACAAATCCTTCTTAGGATTTTCCTTTATCTTTCGAGGTTCTTCTTAGAGCTGGTGGGATGACAACTTGTTTCCCTTTCCTTTTCCTTTCCTTTCTTATTTGCTTGCGGCTTAGCTTATTCACCCTACCACCCTGTATTGCGAGTACAGCAGGTGTAGGAGCCTTCTTTGGCAATCTGTTCTCAAAGTCTACAAGCATTGCATGTAACTCATTCACTGTCTTCCCCGTGCAATGCATGTTATAATTTCGGACAAAATCACCAAACCGATCCTGATTAAGGGAGTGATTGATGAGGCCGACACATACATCATTCGAGTAACCACAGCCGAGCTTCTCCAATTGGTCCAAGTGATGTTTCAACTCTAGGGCGTGGTGGGAGACAGTTGCCAACCTCACCTTGCACCGTGAACCTTTCAATTAGTTCATACGGTTCACCGCTGGTGGCTTCTCAAACATACGTTTGAGTTCATCTAACATGCTCATAGGCGGATAGTGCTCAAATTGTTTTTGCAATTGAGCGAGACATCCCGAAAGCATTAGACATGCCACATCATTGTGCTTCTCATATTCAACACGATATGCCTCTTGTTCAAGAGCGGTTGCCGTGTTGGGAGGAGCATCGAGCGAGAGTGTAGTCAAAATTTCAACCCTTTGGCAACACGAAGGATGATCCTAAGTAAACGATGCCAATCATTGAAATTAGGGCGATCGACTTGTCCTTCCAATCATATCTTTGAAAGCGGCACTCATTAAGCTCATAGTGTTTCAGATTGAGCCATCTACGAAAAAGTTCAAAAACCATAATTAGTATTTTGATAATTTTCCTTTTCAATAAACAATTAAATACCCAAGGTTCATATTCATATAACCAATTAATTATTATTGAAACTAGATCCAAATTGTCATAATTTCATCACGTCAGTTGATCTGCAAGTAATGAACCTTATACAAAATGGTAGAGCTATTGCTCAATTGCCAATATCAATTGCAATTCCTAGATTTATGGGATTTACATATAGCCAATTTCAATTGCCATGTAAACATGTTTTATCCCATCTTATGCCTTGAGTTGTCAGTTCTCACCACCTAACTCAATTAAGTTGTCCAACTTAAGAAACTGCAAAATAGTCCATGCCCGTTCTCACGACACGTGGACATTTTACCCTTTGATTAAGATCTAAGTCACGTTCTCACGCAAATAGAAACTAATCTTAGGTGTTTCCGTTTCGTTGGATGGCATATAACTTAAATTAAAGGGTAATAGTTTTTGATGTTAAATTAAATATGTACAAAGATGTCATGCATTCATCTTTGTAGCATAGTTTTTATTAAAACATTTATATGTTGTTTTAATGTATAAGCTTTTCATCATCAAACTTTAATTGAGGTATTGGATTCACCAATCAAGGAATTTAGTGTTAATTATCATCCATTATACCGTACTTTTGCATAAGTGTAAACACTTAGTGTTTCGGATAATTACCACCTAAGTGGCGCATGGAATTAAAACTAATTAGCCCTTAAGATGAGCTTGCACATTTAATGGCTTACTAAGTAGCTCCATTCGAACTTACAGGAGGCGAGAGACTGTGTCGCGCTAAAGCACAACCTTAGACATCCTTTCAATGTGACTGTATGCATCTTAATTAACCCTTTATAGTTCATTCTCATGGGTGAGCCGTTCAGACCATTTGTACCAAAGTCATCAATCAATTAAACGATTATGATTACTATGCTTATAAAATACATGTTTCACCATTGTTTAGGTCAGTTTATTTTTCTTGTAAAAATACCCTTGTTACAAAAAACAAACAAGCAAGTATTTGTAAAAAATAAACAAATAAACAATGAATGCATAACAAATAAAAGTCATGCATATCAAATAGCCACTTGCAAACGGTTTTGATAAATCCTATTAATAACCAATTCTAGATCTGTCAATATGCATATATTTAATTAAGACTTTCACCGTTTTCATCTATGTACAAAGTGAGCCACATGCATCGATTCATCGATTATGTAAGTCAAAATTAAATATATACCACATAGCACATAATTGATTAAATTAATAATTATTGAGGTCTTCCCCAATTTTAGATCTATCATAATTTAGAGTATATCACTTAAACAAGAAAGACATACAATAAAAGTGGATCCATGATAAAACATGCAGATAATTATCATGGACATAAAATTACACTTAACAATTAATGCAATTAAATCAGAATTACGCATATACACATAAAGTTGCATGCATCTTAGGGTTTCTAATCCAATTAAAACAATAGTTTACAAAACCCTAATTAGGGCACCAAAATAAACGCCCCCCCTAAAATTAGGGTTTAGGTTTTGCAAACCCTAGATCTAAGCATACAAATAATAACACATTCATGTTTATTTTAATTATGTGTTTCAGTAATTAATTAGTTGTTATACAAGGCTCGTGATGCCACTGTTGAGTTTATAATATAAATAACATACAATAAACATGTAAACATCAAGAGTACACAGCGGAAGACTAAAGATCATAACAAATAAATAATTAACTGAAAGTATGCGTAACGTACCTCTTGCGAATGTCAGATCCCTTGAGCAAAACAAAGAAGTACTAATTGGTGTAAGAATAATGTCTTACAACTACGTTCTTGTACACACGAATTAACCAACGAATCAAGCGATTGCTAGATCTAACGCAAGTCCTCGTTTTAAGAAAAACGAAACCAAACTCCCTTACTATTGGGGTGTTCGGCCGAATATGGGACAAAGAGAGGAGAAGAGAGATCTAGGGTTAATTCAATGCACAAGTGTGTGAGAAACCCTAGAACCTAACCTTGTATATATACTAGTAGGGAAACTTTGGGAACAAGTTATGAATTAGGGCTTGGGAAGCCCCCCTTTGGCCGGCCATGTAGAAAGCCCAAAAGAAAAACCATAACTTTTCCAAGTTTTCCATTTCTAGTCCTTTCTCTTTTCATTTAACGGTCGTTAGTCATTTTTCCGTTAAATACTTAACGATCGTTAACCGGACTTAATGTGCAATAATTAATCGTAAACATAAACATTAATTATTAACTGTAATTCTCATTCGCTAATGTGTGCAATCCCGTGGTCACGAGTTCGAATCCGGACATTCACATGTTTGTAAATATATACATTTCCAACACGTGCTTATTCCAAACGTGACTCGACTTAGCACACTACTCAATACATTGTTGCGATTCCACAACTTAAAGTAAATAACATGGAAATTTTTAAAGAACAGAGGATATAAATAAAGGAGTTGCATCTCTAGCTAGCTAGTAAAAGACACGATATTTTTTTACACATGTTTCTCGATCTCAAGCTTCTTATAATTATCAAAACGGCACACAAAAGTTTTAACCACATGCATGCATGTTGTTGCATACAAGATTCCCAAGTATTGCTAGTTATTGGGAGAAAGATTGACTCCCAAACTGTCAAGGTATTCCCCATGGACTCCGTAAAATCCTCTAAACTTGCCTTTAGCCAAGGGCACCGAGAATGCAGTTCTACGATTGAGCCTGTTTGGACCATACGAGGAGCTGCCAACTTTGAATGACAAAGATGTAATGATGGTAGAACCTTCACATGAATCCACAGTTCCACTAATCTTGGTGATGTTTTGCCCGTAACGAAGGTTTAACTGACTACGAAATCAAAAAATATTAGGACGACATGACATTCATTTTTAAATACATATATATCGATAGATCTTTTGAAAAGTTACGTACTATATCTGAACTACCAACATCAGAATCACCACGAAAAACTAAAGTATTATGTTGTTGGTTGTCCCGATTGGCATAAGTGAAAAGGATGGAATATACGCAGTCTCCGGTACTAACGATTTTGATCCTAGTAAACTTGCAACAATCAGGAATTGAAGAGTGAATGTCCACGGTTTAATTCCACCATCACCCCCACCCCACCCCCATGCTCCAACTTTTACGTCATTAGCAACCTGCGACATATCATATGGATATAGTTAAACAATAATGAATTGAAAAGTAAACATAAGACAATGAAATAGATGGAATGAATACCATTTTAATCTTGATTTATGTATGCAAGTGCTTTCAAAGTATATTTTGAAATGGTACATATTACAACAATCCATGCATAAATTAAGTAGGCATGGATCAAGAGTTGTAAGGTAAAATACAAACATTCATATCTATTTCATTTGATATCATCAATTAATTGGATAACACCAAGTTACTTGAACTAAAATAGTTAAGTGTAGCTTGTTCGGTCCTTTGGTTCAAGCAAATTGATAATCGATTTCTGTAAACCTTTGACACATAATTTTGCAGCAACTTTATAAAAGAGCATACATGTATTGATGTATATATTACATAAGTATATACCACTCTAAGTTAAAGTGATAAAACATGTAGAAATAAGAAAGATAAACAAAATTGCAACTGATTCATATGACATATTTACACACTTAAAAGTGTATAAGATAGTTCGCACGCGTAACCAAATTGCACGTAACAAAAAGTTTCATGCTTTTACTTGTGTGTACATACTTAAAGAGTCAAGATTATGGTGTATGCATCTCTCACAGGTTTTAAACATTTGTTACGATACACATACATACTAGTCTTTATGCACTCTTATGTCTTAACAATTGTCTTATTGTTCCTTAACCACATAATCATAATATTAGTATAGATGCAAAGGTGTCGGAATGACGAGCTCGATAACAAATCAACACGTGTTTTGATTGAAATATCTCAATGAAAGTTCACACCAAATCATTATGTTGAACTAGTACATCGATGTCGAACTAGTACAAATTGATCCAACCCTCAACCAACTACCTAAAATAATTAAATGCATCTAATAAAAACTAATCAACATACATCTACAAAAGTCTTATTTTATTAGTCTTTTAACGTTGACTTATAAGGGGACTTTCAAACCTCATCATCAGACATCTTCAACGTTGATTTATAAGGGGACTTTAAAAAGTCTTTTTTTATTAGTCTTTTTACTTTTGAATGCCAATGACTCTGTGGTAACCACTTTAAGTGGTTGTTCACTTAAAAGTTTTTTAGTTTAGTTTGTGATACTCTATTTGTTTTTCTATCTTCTAGATAACAATTAGTAAGGGTGTTTATGTTAGTTTTATGGATATTATTTTAGTAGTCGTGTGTTAGGATCGAACTTGAGATCACGAGATTGCACACTTTACGTATGAGAATTAAAGAGTAATAATTTAATGTAAAATGTTATGTTAAATTATTAATCACAAAACGCGTAATGATCGTTAGTATTCAACGATAAATGACTAACGACCGTTAACTTAGAAAAGGAAACAAATACGTGTGAATAATTGGAAAGTCAAGAAAGGATCCGGAAACCCCCTCCTTGGTGGGTTCGGCAGAATATGGGCTAGGATTAGGGATTCCTAATTCTAATCCAACTTGGACTACAAGGTATTAACATTATAAAAGCATGGCGGCTTGGGTTATGATTTTTGTATCTTTTGTGCACACACACATAACCCTAATAAAATTGTTTTCTCTTCCAAATCTGATCGACCCTAAACCCTTAGGGTTGGATCGAGTTTCTTGTTAATACAAAAGTGTTTGGTTTTGTTTTGTGATTCTTTTACTAGCATAACTTTAATTCTATATAGTACATGTGTAAAAGAACGTGATACAATCACACTATTGATTGTATCTTTGATAGAAATACAAAACGGTAATGGGTAATTCCAATAATCCTTATAAACCCTAATTAGGGTTCATCTTTATGAAGAGTTGCTTGGATTGATTCTTGTTTGGCTAGAATCATAAGGTACGCATACTATTTATGTTTTAGTTAATTAATTATTCATTATATGTTTTATACGCTTTGCATGATTACTTTGATGTTTATTGTTTATATTTATGAGTTGTCATGTTATATAATTCCAATAGTGGCATCACGAGCTTGGTTTAAATGAGTAATTAATTACTAAACACGTAAAAAAATGGATATTGTATGGTGTTTGATATGATTGTTCTAGGGTTTTGGTTTTGATTTTTTAAACCCTAATTTTAGGGTCAGGGCTTTTGCCCTAATTTGTTTTTAAATTTTTTATGTGGTCGACCCCAAAAATTTTTAGGTCGAACCCTAATTTTTTTAGTCGGTTTTTATAATTTTTTTTATTAGGGTTTATAATAATTGTTATGTTATCAATATCTAAACATAGAGTTATACATATGTTACGTGAATTAATTCGTAATTAATTGTTACGTGACATGGAATTGTATGCGATCTTGTGACTTACTTTAATAATTGTTATGTTATATCCATGATGATACATGCATGTTCGTCATGGATGGTTGCTTTATATTTTAATTGTTAAGTTATTTTATCACATGTATGGTTTGATAAATCTTGAATTGGAAAAGACTCCAATATATATATTATTGATTCAATTATGTGCAATTTGGTATATTTTTTATTATGGCTTACGCAATCGATTCATCGATGTATGTGGCTCACTTCTATTGTGCAAGTGAAAGCCGTAGTTAATATATACATTAATTAACATAGACATTGATTATTAATATGTTTTATCAAATAAGTTGCACGTGGCTACTTGTTTACGCATATTAATTGTTAGCTATGTGCGCATTGTATTAGTTTTTTTTATTGTTACTTGTTTGTTTATTATGTTGACAAGTTTTAAGCAAAGGGTAATTTCTTGAATAGAAAAATAAATTGGACTAAACAATGGTGAAATATGATTTGTTTTTTTTTTTTTGAAGAGTTAAATTTTCATTAGTTTAATTGAATGATGAGTTTTGGTACAAATAGTGAGAACATCGCATCCAATTTTGACAAACTATTAGAGGGGTTTAAGAAGGGAATCGCATTAAATTGTGACCCGAAAGAAGGTGGTTAATTGCTTCGTGCTGACCAAATTCTCCGCTCCTTTGCGCGTCAAATTGTAGTTACCAAGTAGGCTATTAATGTACAAAATCATCTTAAGGGCGAATTAGCTTTGATTCCAATTGTGGTAATTATCCGAATCAGCCCAAGTGACAAAGCGCCGATCTACATCGTGAAAAAATGAATAGAACCGATTTTTCTTGGTTGCCGTGACACCTAAAAGGTTCCAATCGAGTAGTTTTAGTTGCGGTGGCGTTCAAATGGTTTTAAATTAAATCTTACGCTTTGCAATGGCCAATGGTCACAATGTTTTAAAGTACTCCGAGTTGGCGGACAGTTGATGTTCGATTAGGATAGATGATATTCAAGTATACTACTTATGAAATCCTCCAATAATGAGTTGAGTCGGACCATTTGAGCCTATGAGGTATGGTGCACACGAAAGTGATACTTGATAATTTTTTGTAAGAGGCTAGTAGTTAGCTTATATGTTGGACTTCTTGATCATTTTTATTTCTTCCAAACCGTTTTTAACGTTTCAAGTTTCTGTTGTATGTAACATACAGTGTATCTGATTCATCCATACTTGGTCAATATGTCAAATTTCGAAAAGATATTAACTAATAAATTTAAAGAAACGACCTTTATTTATTAACAAAACAAGTAGTATGAAACAACTCTTTAACCTTCTTGCAGAAGAAATGATAGCTCGAAAGCAAATTAGATCGAACAATGGAAAGAAGATGCCAACATCTAATTAAGATCGGTAAACTAAAGTATAAAGGTGTGAAATACAAGATGTAGGTAAATAAGCCAAACATAAATATTCATATCATTTATTAGAAGCTTTTCAATGAGATGAGTGCACGACATACAAAGTTACGTACGTGCTTATTCCAAACTTGACTCGACTTAGTACACGAAACAATACATTGTTGCGATCCCACAACGTTAAGAAATTAAACAAGGAATATTCAAAACCGAAAGATACAAATAAAGGATTTGCATTCTCTAGCTAGCTAGCTAGTAGAAGACACAGACTCTTATACTTTTGTTTCTTGATCTCAAGCTTCTTATACTTAAAACAACACAAATACACCAACTCCAACCACATGCATGCATGCATGTTGTTGTACACAAGATTGGCAAGCATTGCTAGTTATTGGGAGAAAGCATGACTCCAAAACTGTAAAGGTGAGCTCCGGACTTTCCAAAGAATCCAGACACGTTACCCGAAGTCACGGGCAGTGTGAAAGAAGTTCCACTCAGCGACCCAGATGGGCCTTTGTAGCCTATTTTAAAGTCCAACGACTTAATAACCGTGACACCACCATATGAATCCACAGTTCCACTTATCTCAGTTATCTTTTCCCCGTCAATTATAAACTAGTTAAAATAAAAATATATATATATATAAATATGTGAAGATAGCATTCATTTGTAAGTATGTAGAAAATATAATAGATAAATGTTATGAATGATTACATACATCTGTACATTGGTTGCCGACTTCACCAACCGTATAACTGACTATGTTTCCGTCTGCTTCCGTGTACTCGAAATTGATTCCATCTACACATTCGGTACCACAGACTGTAATCTTAGTAAATTTCTGACCATCCTGAAGGTGAATATACCAATCAACTACTCCACCATTACCCCCCCATGGTCCAACTGTTACAACCTGAGGCTATCATTTGGATAAAATATACATATATAGTTACTAACATGTCAAATTAACTAACAACGAATTGAGAGTAAACATAAGATAATGAAAGAAAGGAATGAATACCATGATAATCTTGTTTGATATCTTTATGTGTTTTCAAATATATTGATTTGGTACATATTACTCCAAATCATACATGAGTATATATAGGCATGCACCAAGGTCTCTAAAGTAAAATACATACACTCATATATGTTTCATTTAATACTATTTTTGACACGTATAATCTTTTAATGTAACTAATTTATAATAGAGCATATATAGTTATCTTTATGTACATTTCAAATTATATCCCATTTAACGTTTGAACAATTGAACAATATTATTAAGAAAAGTGTAGCTGACAATATATAACTGAAACTACAAAAATATGCTCAAATTATCACACATTCAAAGGCAAATTTACATAGGATTATTCTCAAGTCGTAGGCGTAATCTTTAACGTTTTAACTGCAAACATCATTCCCCTATAGGAATTCTTGAGTTACCATCCTCTACAAAATATGAATAAAACAAAAAGTGTAAAAGTATTATCCCCCATCCGATCTACCCCACCTTCATCTAACGGCAAGGAAAGAGAACAGCGAATTAGTACTTAGTTCAGTTACAATATTTTCGTTCAAATGGCAGTTTGATCATTTGACCCATTTTTTAATTTCACCTTCAAATTTAAAATTGTCATAACATTCAAATGACAAACTTTTATGAAAAAAAGATTTCCCCATAATTTCCAGAATTTAGTTCTCTTTGATTAGATATGAATTTTGATATAATATATACAATGTTGCAAAAATCGCGAATCGGCAGTCGGGCGGTCGACCACCAGGCAGCGAGTAATCGGCCAAGGCGGGATTAATCAGTGATTAATCGGATTAGCATTTTCTGCAAGTTTTGGGTATTTCTGGAGACCAAACTAAAGATTCTAACTGCTTTCAAGTTTACTATGTTTCCAAACCTCATAAGTGATTTTTTTTTTTTTATTTTTAAAGTTGACCGATTCGACTGATTTTCGACCGATTCAGCCGATTTTTGACTGATTCAGCCGATTTTTGACCCATTTTTTGCCGATTTTTTTACCTGACTGATTTTTTGACTGATTTTCAAAATTCTATAAGGTGCATGGCCGATTACCGATTAATCGATGAAATCGGCCGATTCCGCCAATTTTTGCAACACTGAATATATATATATCGAAACCTTTTATTTTAAATTTTAATTACGTATTGATTTTATAGAAATTTTGGGCATTTTCGGCCCTAATTTTGTCCAATTTAAAGGTTGAATTACGCAAAACTGGAAGCACGAAAATTATAGATTTTTTGTTGTCCTTTACCCATAAATTTGAGTCTCTCAATTTTGATATGATATGAGTGAGATATCGTGTTTTGAAAATGATGTTTTAAACTTATTTAGTGCACACAAGGTGTTTGATAAAAGGCTTAAGAGAAATTTTCTTATAAAAGTACATTTAAATGCACTAATTGGTGTACCACAATACATTTTATTTATTTGAGATCGAGATGTGGGATAAAGGATGAGGTGTGGGCGTAAGGTATTTTGTGTAGGACATTTTTTGGTTTTAAATAGTTGTGAAAAAATAAATGGCTAAATAAAATTTTGTGGAAATTTGTTCATGGTGGATATGCAAGTTGATGATAAAAAAGAATTGATGAACTAATGAATAATGTAATCTAGCGATGAACAACGTGATCTAATTGATGAACATTATGATGTCGTTTAAAAAGCGATGAACAATACTAACGACCAATGCCACCCGCCACCACTAACCACCCTCGCGGTGTTGGGTGAGTATGGAGTATTGGCCACAGTGGGTGGGTCGATAATGATGACGGTGTTGGTTAGGGGTGACAATGGTGGTGACGACAGTCCTGGGTGGCGATGGTGGGTGGTGTTGGGTCAAACTAACGCAATCTAACTGATGAACAACATGATCTAATTGATGAACATTTTGTTGTCGTTTAAAAAAACTGATGAACAAGGCTGATGACCAATGCCACCCGCCACCACTAACCACCCCCGCGATGGTGGGTGGGTATGGTGTAATGGCTACAATGGGTGGGTCAATAATGACGACGGTGTTGGTTAGGGGTAACAATTGTGGTGACGACAGTGCTGGGTGGCGATGGTGGGTGGAGTTGGGGTAAAATGATGATGGGTGGGTTGGTGATGGTAGTGGTGGTTGAGGGTGGGATTGGTGTTCGCGGAGGTGGTTGGTTGTGGTGGTGGGTGTGGTTGGTGTTTTGCAGAGGCGGTGGTTGGGGGTGGTGGGTGGGTTGGTGGTAGTGGCAGTAATTGGTGGTGGTGGTGGTGGTGATGGGTTGGTGGTAATGGCGATGATTGGTGGTGGTGGCGGCGCTGGTTGGTGGTGTCGACGGGGCTGGTGGTAGCAGAGGCGGTTAGTGGTGAACAGTTTTAGGTCTGGTGGCGGTGGTTGGTGGTTGTAGTGGTGGGTAGGATTAGATGTAGCGATTGTGATTGGTGGTGGTGGTGGAAGCGACGGTGGTGATGGACTTCAAATGTAAAATTTAACGGATGATTAAAAATTTAAAGAAAATACCCAAATTGGGAAAAAAAATTAAGTTGGGTACCGTATTATGCCAAAAAAAAGTTAGAAACTTTGATCGGAAGTGACCTTTAACTTAGGTATCTTTTTGTGCCATAGCTTCAATTAATTAAGAACAACATGATAAATCGATTAAAGTTTCATATCTATTTGCAAATGATAATTAATTATAGACGAGCATAAAAGAGAAAGGGGACATATAGGGTGCGGTTGGCAAAATTAGTTGAAGTTGAAAGTTGTTAGTTTGCAGTTGTAAAGTTGTAACATTTTGGTTTAGAAAATTGTTTGGTAAATTAGTGGTAGTTGTAAATATAAAAGTGTAAAATGACATAAAACAACTAAAATCTCTATATGAATCATAAATTTCTTGTTTGTAAGCTATTGTATAGACTCTATATTATTAAGGCTCATTATGTATAGATTGGTACCTTTTAACATGTATTTTTTAGGCTTAAAAGACACATAGATTTCCAATTCAATTGTTATTGGAATTGCAAATTTTTCACTATATTTATCCATTCTTTTTTTTTAATAGTTTTTATAAAGAGTAGATCATTCAAAAGAAAAGATAATAGATTTCGAATGAGCGAACTTGTAAAATGAACACATATTTTGAATGAAACAAAAGCGTAACTTATACAGCACCAATAGTTTATACATACATACATACATATATAATTTCATTTGAAAAACTATATTGTATAAAAAGACAGAAAGAGAACAATTGCACATATATGGATGCATCCAAAATCTACGCATAAATATGAAAAGATGGTAATTATATAAAGTATTAAGCTTCAATGCCTTGGTAGAAAGTAATGTTGTTTTCGTAGGATTCTAATGTTACCTTTTGACTAGTGATTTATTTTCATGTTTAGAGAATAAGAAGTATCTTGTTATGTGAGCTTTTTCGTCTATGTAACGGGCTGAGATATGGTATTCACCCATATCCATTGTACTTAAACGATTTTTGGAGTAATATATTTACTGGGTCTTTTGACCTTTTACCCAAAAAAAAGACGGCAATTATATAAATATAGATATAACCAACTCAAAAACAAATAAAATTCTTTTCTATTTAGATTTTTAAATCCAAATAAGTCTTTTGAGGTTCCACCGATTAGACCCTTAGAATGATTCGGTCGATACAGAGATGCGCTTGAAGTGGTTTGCTATTCTTCATAAGCTCGAAAAAAACCCTTACCAATACATGTCCATTGTATGATACATAATTAATAATAGTTACATGTGCCAACCCCTAACCTACTAACCTGAATGATTGCATGCTTTCAGAAAAGATTCTTTAACTGAAATTTTCAATGTTGACTTGTAAAAGACTTTCGAAAGTCCTTTGCACAAATATATTTACCTTATATATTTATATATGCAAATGACGCAGACTTGAAGATGATTAAGAATATCTAAAGTTTGATTATTTATTTGTTTTTACAAAGTATAAATATGTTTTTGTAGTCCTTAATTTTCAAATGTAGCGGTGTTATAAAAGAGCATATATGTATATATTACATAAGCATATGCAATACCACTCAACGTTCAACATAAGAACATGTACATATAAGAAAAGTGTGGTTTGTTGACTATAATATGCTCAAATAATCACATATCTGTTAAAAGTGTATAAGATGGTAACGTTTGCACTTGGTTCATGCTTAATAAAATTGGATGTAACAAAAAAAATTAGGCTTTTAATTGTGCGCGCGTACTTTAAGAGTGGTGACTATAGTGTATGTATATCTCACAACTTTCAAACACTTGTTTCCATATACATATGCCCTAGTCATTAGGTACTGTTAACTTGTTAAGTTTTAACAATTGGTTAATAGTTCCTTAATCACATAAAATATTAACAAGTCAAAATGAGTTACGATTGAAATGTTTAAAATTTCACAATATACAATACTGCTATACAATCATAGTTACTTTTGTCTTAAAAAATTTAAAATTTGTGTCGAACAAATACGAATTGATAAGAGTTGCCACAAACCCCAACTAACTACCTAAGATGATTTCATGTCGAACTAGTACAAACCGTCATCTTTAATGTTGACTTATAAAGGAGACTTTTAGAAAGCCTTCTTTTACCTATTGTTTCTTACATTAGATGATAAGGCTTTTAATGCATAACTTGCATTAACCAAAGTGGTTGATCACTAATGTTAAAAGTTTAAACTTAAAAGTTTGTAAGATACGAACTTTTAACCTCGAGGTGATCTGGAGAACATGAGAAAAAGCATACATCTAATCTGGAGGTGAACGGTACATTGCAAAACAATGGCGATACCAGACAATCTAGAGAGCATGAGTTATGCTATTTAGACCTATAACACAATCCTAAATATATGCCTAAAACATAAATCACTTGTACAATTGTATTAAGTATTTTCTCACTCCAAATTCTCACCAACCATTTTTCTAAATCAACCAATTAAATCAATAGGTTCATTTGTAGACATGATTAGTTGACTCAACATACATTTTTCTTAATACATATATAGATATCAATAATTATATTTATTTAAACTTGTTAAAAATTGAATGTTTAAAATAAAATTTCAACTATAAATACGTATTATTAAAAGTCCGTAACATCCATTTTAATACTAAAATTCAATATTTTATTAGTGTTTATTTTAATGCAATTAGTGTAATGTAGAATTTAATTATATTAATTTCTAAATATAATAAGATATGTAAGCTTAAAAAAATAAAACTTCTGTTAAAAAATATCTTAAATGCATTATAGATGGTTATAGATAAGGGTGAGCATATGACCCGAACGGACCGGACTGACCGAAGGATCGACACGGACCGAGACCGGACCGACCACATTCGGTCCGGTTCGCGGTCCCGGCTTTTGGGCTAATTGGTCCTCGGTCCTGTCCGGTCCGGTCCGGACCAAAACCGACGAATTTGGCCTTGTTGGACCGGACCGACCGGACCGACCACATTCGGTCCGGTCTCAGTCTAGGGTTTATGCCGAAATCGGTTTTCAGTCCGGTCCGGTCTTGGCCGGTCCGGTCCGGTTTTTGGACCATGCACACCCTTAGTTATAGATATTACATAAGTATATCAAGAGATAAAACATATGGAAATAAGAAAGACATTATAAAATTGCAATTGCAATATGGTCAAATAGTCACATTTTGGATGTAACGAATTAATGTAAACCACTTAATCCAAAACTCATAGACTAAAAGATATGGGTGTCAACTAGAAGTTTTAGTAGTTAACACTCAAAACACAAATGTTCATATAATTACAAGCTTTTCAAGACTGGATTACAATGAGAAGAAATAAACGAGTGTACGACATACAAAGGTACGTGCTTATTCCAAACGTGACTCGACTTAGCACACTACTCAATACATTGTTGCGATTCCACAACTTAAAGAAAATAACATGGAAATTTTTAAAGAACAGAGGATATAAATAAAGGAGTTGCATCTCTAGCTAGCTAGTAGAAGACACAATTCTTTTACACATGTTTCTCGATCTCAAGCTTCTTATAATTATCAAAACGGCACACAAAAGTTTTAACCACATGCATGCATGTTGTTGCATACAAGATTCCCAAGTATTGCTAGTTATTGGGAGAAAGATTGACTCCCAAACTGTCAGGGTATTCCCAATGGAATCCGTAAAATCCTCTAAACTTGCCTTTAGCCAAGGGCACCGAGAATGCAGTTCTACGCTTTAGCCTGTTTGGACCATACGAGGAGCTGCCAACTTTGAATGACAAAGATGTAATGATGGTAGAACCTTTACATGAATCCACAGTTCCACTAATCTCAGTGATGTTTTGCCCGTAACGAAGGTTTAACTGACTACGAAATCAAAAAATATTAGGATTACATGACATTCATTTTTAAATACATATATATCGATAGATCTTATGAAAAATTACGTACTATATCTGAACTACCAACATCAGAATCACCACCAAAAACTAAAGTATCGGAGTATGTTGTTGGTTGTCCCGATTGGCATAAGTGAAAAGGATGGAATATACGCAGTCTCCGGTACTAATGATTTTGATCCTAGTAAACTTGCAACAATCAGGAATTGAAGAGTGAATGTCCACGGTTTAATTCCACCATCACCCCCACCCCACCCCCATGCTCCAACTTTTACGTCATTAGCAACCTGCGACATATCATATGGATATAGTTAAACAATAATGAATTGAAAAGTAAACATAAGACAATGAAATAGATAGTATGAATACCATTTTAATCTTGATTTATGTATGCAAGTGCTTTCAAAGTATATTTTGAAATGGTACATATTACAACAATCCATGCATAAATTAAGTAGGCATGGATCAAGAGTTGTAAAGTAAAATACACACATTCATATCTGTTTCATTTGATATCATCAATTGGATAACACCAAGTTACTTGAACTAAAATAGTTAAGTGTAGCTTGTTCGGTCCTTTGGTTCAAGCAAATTGATAATCGATTTCTGTAAACCTTTGACACATAATTTTGCAGCAACTTTATAAAAGAGCATACATGTATTGATGTATATATTACATAAGTATATACCACTCTAAGTTCAAGCGATAAAACATGTAGAAATAAGAAAGATAAACAAAATTGCAACTGATTCATATGACATATTTACACACTTAAAAGTGTATAAGATAGTTCGCACGCGTAACCAAATTGCACGTAACAAAAAGTTTCATGCTTTTACTTGTGAGTACATACTTAAAGAGTGAAGATTATGGTGTATGCATCTCTCACAGGTTTTAAACATTTTTTACGATACACATGCATACTAGTCTTTATGCACTCTTATGTCTTAACAATTGTCTTATTGTTCCTTAACCACATAATCATAATATTAGTATAGATGCAAAGGTGTCGGAATGACGAGCTGGATAACAAATCAACACGTGTTTTGATTGAAATATCTCAATGAAAGTTCACACCAAATCATTATGTTGAACTAGTACATCGATGTCGAACTAGTATAAATTGATCCAACCCTCAACCAACTACCTAAAATAATTAAATGCATCAAATAAAAACTAATCAACATACATCTACAAAAGTCTTTTTTTATTAGTCTTTTTACGTTGACTTATAAGGGGACTTTCAAACCTCATCATCAGACATCTTCAACGTTGATTTATAAGGGGACTTTAAAAAGTCTTTTTTTATTAGTCTTTTTACTTTTGAATGCCAATGACTCTCTGGTAACCACTTTAAGTGGTTGTTCACTTAAAAAATTTTTAGTTTAGTTTGTGATACTCTATTTGTTTTTCTATCTTCTAGATAACAATTAGTAAGGGTGTTTATGTTAGTTTTATGGATATTATTTTAGTAGTCGTGTGTTAGGATCGAACTTGATATCACGGGATTGCACACTTTACGTATGAGAATTAAAGAGTAATAATTTAATATAAAATGTTATGTTAAATTATTAATCACAAAACGCGAAATGATCGTTAGTATTTAACGATAAATGACTAACGACCGTTAACTTAGAAAAGGAAACAAATACGTGTGAATAATTGGAAAGTCAAGAAAAGATCCGGAAACCCCCTCCTTGGTGGGTTCGGCAGAATATGGGCTAGGATTAGGGATTCCTAATTCTAATCCAACTTGGACTACAAGGTATTAACATTATAAAAGCATGGCGGCTTGGGTTATGATTTTTGAATCTCTTGTGCACACACACATAACCCTAATAAAATTGTTTTCTCTTTGTTTTCTCTTCCAAATCTGATCGACCCTAAACCCTTAGGGTTGGATCGAGTTTCTTGTTAATACTACCTCTGTCCCAAATTTATAGTCACCTATTGATTTTTTCGGTCTTTCTTTTTCAACTTTGACCTTAAATATTTTTATTTATGTTATACAAGAGTTGATGAAAAATATACCAATGGAAATACATTTAAAACTCAAATACATTCATATATTTTTCATCAAGTATTATATAACACAAACAAAAATATTTACGGTCAAAGTTGTAAAAGAAATACAAAAAAAGTCAATAGGAGACTATAATTTAGGGACGGAGGGAGTACAAAAGTGTTTGGTTTTGTTTTGTGTATCTTTAACTAGCATAACTTTAATTTGTTATAGTACATGTGTACAAGAACGTGATACAATCACACTATTGATTGTATCTTGGATAGAAATACAAAACGGTAATGGGTAATTCCAATAATCCTTATAAACCCTAATTAGGGTTCATCTTTATGAAGAGTTGCTTGGATTGATTCTTGTTTGGCTAGAATCATAAGGTACGCATACTATTTATGTTTTAGTTAATTAATTATTCATTATATGTTTCTATACGCTTTCGCATGATTACTTTGATGTTTATTGTTTATATTTATGAGTTGTCATGTTATATAATTCCAATAGTGGCATCACGAGCTTGGTTTAAATGAGTAATTAATTACTAAACACGTAAAAAAACGGATATTGTATGGTGTTTGATATGATTGTTCTAGGGTTTTAGTTTTGATTTTGTAAACCCTAATTTTAGGGTTAGGGCTTTTGCCCTAATTTGTTTTTAAATTTTTTATGTGGTCGACCCCAAACAAAATTTTAGGTCGAACCCTAATTTTTTTAGTCTATTTTATAAATTTTTTTATTAGGGTTTATAATAATTGTTATGTTATCAATATCTAAACCTAGAGTTATATATATGTTACGTGAATTAATTCGTGAATAATTGTTACGTGACATGGAATTGTATCCGATCTTGTGACTTACTTGAATAATTGTTATGTTATATCCATGATGATACATGCATGTTCGTCATGGATGGTTGCTTTATATTTTAATTGTTAAGTTATTTTATCACATGTATGGTTTGATAAATCTTGAATTGGGAAAGACTCCAATATATATATTAATGAATCAATTATGTGCAATTTGGTATATTTTTTACTATGGCTTACGCAATCGATTCATCGATGTATGTGGCTCACTTCTATTGTGCAAGTGAAAGCCGTAGTTAATATATACATTAATTAACCTAGACATTGATTATTAATAGGTTTTATCAAATAAGTTGCATGTGGCTACTTGTTTACGTATATTAATTGTTAGTTATATGCTTTTTTTTTTTTTTTTTTTTTTTTTTTTTTTTTGACAAGTTTTAAGCAAAGGGTAATATCTTGAATAGAAAATAAATTGGACTAAACAATGGTGAAATACGATTTGTTTTTTTTTTTTTGAAGAGTTAAAATTTCATTAAGTTTAATTGAATGATGAGTTTTGGTGCAAATAGTGAGAATAACGCATCCAATTTTGACAAACTATAAAAGGGGTTTAAGGAGGGGATCGCATTAAATTGTGACCCGAAAGAAGGTGGTTAATTGCTTCGTGCTGACCAAATTCTCCGCTCCTTTGCGCGTCAAATTGGAGTTACCAAGTAGGCTATTAATGTACAAAATCATCTTAAGGGCGAATTAGCTTTGATTCCATGCGTCACTTTGTGGTAATTATCCGAATCAGCCCACGAGACAAAGCGCCGATCTACATCGTGAAAAAATGAATAGAACTTATTTTTTCTTGGTTGCCGGTGACACCTAAAAGGTTCCAATCTGAGTAGTTTTAGTTGCAGGTGACGTTCAAATGGTTTTAAATTAGATATTCTGCTTTGCAATGGCCAATGGTCACAATGTTTTAAAGTAGGGCAAATGATTGAAAAAAGGATTATACTTGCCACCATTTCTTTTTGTGGGTAGCGAACAAATTTTTTTGCTTTTGTGGGTACTTTTCTTTTAAATTTATCTTTTTTCGGGTATTTTCCGAAAATTTTGGACATTTTTGCCCCTCTTAGCTAATAGAAATTTTTTTTTCTCGAAGAGCAAAAATGTCACATAGTACCCAAAAAATGATGAATTTGAAAGAAGAATACCCAGAAAAACAAAAAATTTTGTTCGCTACCCACAAAAGAAATAGTGGCAAGTATGATACTTCTTTCAATCATTTGCCCTTTAAAGTACTCCGAGTTGGCCGGACAGATTGATGTTCAGTTAGGATAGATGATATTCAAGTATACTACTTATGAAATCCTCCAATAATGAGTTGAGTCGGACCATTTGAGCCTATGAGGTATGGTGCACACGAAAGTGATACTTGATAATTTTTTGTAAGAGGCTAGTAGTTAGCTTATATGTTGGACATCTTGATCATTTTTATTTCTTCCAAACCGTTTTTAACGTTTCAAGTTTCTGTTGTTTGTAACATACACTGTATCTGATTCATCCATACTTGGTCAATATGTCAAATTTCGAAAAGATATTAACTAATAAATTTAAAGAAACGACCTTTATTTATTAACAAAACAAGTAGTATGAAACAACTCTTTAACCTTCTTGCAGAAGAAATGATAGCTCGAAAGCAAATTAGATCGAACAATGGAAAGAAGATGCCAACATCTAATTAAGATCGGTAAACTAAAGTATAAAGGTGTGAAATACAAGATGTAGGTAAATAAGCCAAACATAAATATTCATATCATTAATTAGAAGCTTTTCAATGAGACGAGTGCACGACATACAAAGTTACGTGCTTATTCCAAACTTGACTCGACTTAGTACACGACACAATACATTGTTGCGATCCCACAACGTTAAGAAAATAAACAAGGAATATTCAAAACCGAAAGATACAAATAAAGGATTTGCATTCTCTAGCTAGCTAGCTAGTAGAAGACACAGACTCTTATACTTTTGTTTCTCGATCTCAAGCTTCTTATACTTAAAACAGCACAAATACATCAACTCCAACCACGTGCATGCATGCATGTTGTTGTACACAAGATTGGCAAGCATTGCTAGTTATTGGGAGAAAGCATGACTCCAAAACTGTAAAGGTGAGCTCCAGACTTTCCAAAGAATCCAGAAACGTCACCCGAAGTCACGGGCAGTGTGAAAGAAGTTCCACTCAGTGACCCAGATGGGCTTTTGTAGCCTATTTTAAAGTCCAACGACTTAATAACCGTGACACCACCATATGAATCCACAGTTCCACTTATCTCAGTTATCTTTTCCCCGTCAATTATAAACTAGTTAAAATAAAAAATAATATATATATAAAAATGTGAAGATAGCATTCATTTGTAAGTATGTAGAAAATATAATAGATAAATGTTATGAATGATTACATACATCTGTACATTGGTTGCCGACTTCACCAACCGTATAACTGACTATGTTTCCGTCTGCATCCGTGTACTCGAAATTGATTCCATCTACACATTCGGTACCACAGACTGTGATCTTTGTAAATTTCTGACCATCCTGAAGGTGAATATACCAATCAACTACTCCACCATTACCCCCCCATGGTCCAACTGTTACAACCTGAGGCTATCATTTGGATAAAATATACATATATAGTTACTAACATGTCAAATTAACTAACAACGAATTGAGAGTAAACATAAGATAATGAAAGAAAGTAATGAATACCATGATAATCTTGATTGATATCTTTATGTGTTTTCAAATATATTGATTTGGTACATATTACTCCAAATCATACATGAGTATATATATAGGCATGCACCAAGGGCTCTAAAGTAAAATACATACACTCATATATGTTTCATTTGTATATTATACTAAAAGGCGTACAAGTTTTGTGTGCAAACACACGCATTAAATGCCAACTTTCACAACTTGGCGAAATAGTCCACGAGGTTCAAGTGGCTGCAAAGTAAGTCCAAACATTAAATGCAAAGTTTCACAACTTGGCAAAACAGTCCCTAAGGTTTAAGGCGTTGCAAGGTAAGTCTGTGAAATTAATTGCTAACTATAGCAACTGGCAAAATTAGTCCATAAGGTTTAAGTGTCGCTACAAAGTAAGTCCTTTGAAGCCTATCCCGCTGCATCGCGCGGGTTTCCACGCTCGTTTAATACTATTTTTGACACGTATAATCTTTTAATGTAACTAATTTATAATAGAGCATATATAGTTATCTTTATGTACATTTCAAATTATATCCCATTTAACGTTTGAACAATTGAACAATATTATTAAGAAAAGTGTAGCTGACAATATATAACTGAAACTACAAAAATATGCTCAAATTATCACACATTCAAAGGCAAATTTACATAGGATTATTCTCAAGTCGTAGGCGCAATCTTTAACGTTTTAACTGCAAACATCATTCCCCTATAGGAATTCTTGAGTTACCATCCTCTACAAAATATGAATAAAACAAATAGTGTAAAAGTATTATCCCCCATCCGATCTACCCCACCTTCATATAACGGCAAGGAAATAGAACGGCGAATTAGTACTTAGTTCAGTTACAATATTTTCATTCAAATGGCAGTTTGATCATTTGACCCATTTTTTAATTTCACCTTCAAATTTAAAATTGTCATAACATTCAAATGACAAACTTTTATGAAAAAAAGATTTCTCCATAATTTCCAGAATTTAGTTCTCTTTGATTAGGTATGAATTTTGATATAATATATAAAATGTTGCAAAAATCGCGAATCGACAGTCGAGCGTTCGACCACCCGGCAGCGAGTAATCGGCCAAGGCAGGATTAATCGGTGATTAATCGGATTGGCATTTCCTGCAAGTTTTGGGTATTTCTGGAGACCAAACTAAAGATTCTAACTGCTTTCAAGCTTACTATGTTTCCAAACCTCATAAGTGAAATTATTTTTTTTTTTAAAGTTGACCGATTCGACTGATTTTTGACCGATTCAGTCGATTTTTGACTGATTCAGCCGATTTTTGACCCACTTTTTGTTGATTTTTTACCTGGCTGATTTTTTGACTGATTTTCAAAATTTTACAAGGTGTATGGCCGATTACCGATTAATCGATGAAATCGGCCGATTCGGCCGATTTTTGCAACACTGAATATATATATATCGAAACCTTTTATTTTAAATTTTAATTAGGTATTGATTTTAGAGAAATTTTGGGCATTTTCGGCCCTAATTTTGTCCAACTTAAAGGTTGAATTACGCAAAACTGAAAGCACAAAAATTATAGATTTTTTGTTGTCCTTTACCCATAAATTTGAGTCTCTCAATTTTGATAGGATATGAGTGAGATATCGTGTTTTGAAAATGATGTTTTAAACTTATTTAGTGCACACAAGGTGTTTGATAAAAGGCTTAAGAGAAAATTTTCTTATAAAAGTACATTTAAATGCACTAATTGATGTACCACAATACATTTTTATTTATTTGAGATCGAGATTTGGGATAAAGGATGAGGTGTGGACGTAAGGTATTTTTGTGTATGACATTTTTTTTGGTTTTTAAATAGTTTTGAAAAAAATAAATGGCTAAATAAAATTTTGTGGAAATTTGTTCATGGTGGATATGCAAGTTGATGATAAAAAAAGAATTGATGAACTAATGAATAATGTAATCTAACTGATGAACAACGTGATCTAATTGATGAACATTATGATGTCGTTTAAAAAACTGATGAACAATACTAACGACCAATGCCACCCGCCACCACTAACCACCCTCGCGGTGTTGGGTGAGTATGGAGTATTGGCCACAGTGGGTGGGTCGATAATGATGACGGTGTTGGTTAGGGGTGACAATGATGGTGACGACAGTGCTGTGTGGCGATGGTGGGTGGTGTTGGGTTAAACTAACGCAATCTAACTGATGAACATCATGATCTAATTGATGAACATTTTGTTGTCGTTAAAAAAACTGATGAACAAGACTGATGACCAATGCCACCCGCCACCACTAACCACCCCCGCGATGGTGGGTGGGTATCGTGTAATGGCTACAATGGGTGGGTCAATAATGACGACGGTGTTGGTTAGGGGTGACAATTGTGGTGACGACAGTGCTGGGTGGCGATGGTGGGTGGTGTTGGGGTAAAATGATGATGGGTGGGTTGGTGATGGTAGTGGTGGTTGAGGGTGGGATTGGTGGGTGGGGTTGGTGTTGGCGGAGGTGGTTGGTTGTGGTGGTGGGTGTGGTTGGTGTTTTGCAGAGGCGGTGGTTGGGGGTGGTGGGTGGGTTGGTATTAGTGGCAGTAATTGGTGGTGGTGGTGGTGGTGATGGGTTGGTGGTAATGGCGGTGATTGGTGGTGGTGGCAGCGCTGGTTGGTGGTGGCGACGGGGCTTGTGGTAGCAGAGGCGGTTAGTGGTGAACAGTTTTAGGCCTAGTGGCGGTGGTTGGTGGTTGTAGTGGTGGGTAGGATTAGATGTAGCGATTGTGATTGGTGGTGGTGGTGGAAGCGACGGTGGTGATGGACTTCAAATGTAAAATTTAACGGATGATTAAAAATTTAAAGAAAATACCCAAATTGAGAAAAAAATTAAGTTGGGTACCGTATTATGCCAAAAAAAAAGTTAGAAACTTTGATCGGAAGTGACCTTTAACTTAGGTATCTTTTTGTACCATAGCTTCAATTAATTAAGAACAACATGATAAATCGATTAAAGTTTCATATCTATTTGCAAATGATAATTAATTATAGACGAGCATAAAAGAGAAAGGGGACATATAGGGTACGGTTGGCAAAATTAGTTGAAGTTGGAAGTTGTTAGTTTGCGGTTGTAAAGTTGTAACATTTGGTTAAGAAAATTGTTTGGTAAATTAGTGGTAGTTGTAAATATAAAAGTGTAAAATGACATAAAACTACTAAAATCTATATATGAATCATAAATTTCTTGTTTGTAAGCTATTGTATAGACTCTATATTTTTAAGGCTCATTATGTATTGATTGGTACCTTTTAACATGTATTTTTTAGGCTTATAAGACACATAGATTCCCAATTCAATTGTTATTGGAATTGCAAATTCTTCACTACATTTATCCATTCTTTTTTTAAAAGTTTTTATAAAGAGTAGATCATTCAAAAGAAAAGATAATAGTTTTCGAATGAGCGAACTTGCAAAATGAACACATATTTTGAATGAAACAAAAGCGTAACTTATACAGCACCAATAGTTTACACACACACATACATACATACATACATACATACATACATACATACATACATACATACATACATACATACATACATATATATATATATATATATATATATATATATATATATATATATATATATATATATATATATATATATATATATATATATAATTTCATTTGAAATACTATATTGTATAAAAAGACAGAAGAGAACAATTGCACATATATGGATGCATCTAAAATCTACGCATAAATATGAACAGATGGTAATTATATAAAGTATTAAGCTACAATGCCTTGGTAGAAAGTAATGTTGTTTTCAGTAGGATTCTAATATTACCTTTTGAGTAGTGATTTATTTTAATGTTTAGAGAATAAGAAGTATCTTGTTATGTAAGCTTTTTCGTCTATGTAACGGGCTGAGATATGGTATTCACCCATATCCTTTGTACTTAAACGTTTTTTGGAGTAATATATTTACTGGGTCTTTTGACCTTTTACCCAAAAAAAAGAGGGCAATTATATAAATATAGATATAACCAACTCAAAAACAAATAAAATGCTTTTCTATTTAGCTTTTTAATTATGAGTTATGTGTATAATAAAAGCTACAACTTATCAAATCCAAATAAGTCTTTTAATTTAGCGAGCTATATATATATATATATATATATATATATATATATATATATATATATATATATATGTTGAGCCGACTACGCTTAGCCGCACCACCCTGGGTTCCACCGATTAGACCCTTAGAATGATTCAGTCGATACAGAGGTGCGCTTGAAGTGGTTTGCCATTCTTCATAAGCTCGAAAAAAACCCTTACGAATACATGTCCATTGTATGATACATAATTAATAATTGTTACATGTGCCAACCCCTAACCTACTAACCTGAATGATAGCATGCTTTTTGAAAAGATTCTTTAACTGAAATTTCAATGTTGACTTGTAAAAGACTTTCGAAAGTCTTTTGCACAAATATATTTACCTTATATATTTGTATAAGCAAATGACGCAGTCTTGAAGATGATTTAGAATATCTAAAGTTTGATTACGTATTTGTTTTTACAAAGTATAAATATGTTTGTGTAGTCCTTAATCTTCAAATGTAGCGGTGTTATAAAAGAGCATATATGTATATATTACATAAGCATATGCAATACCACTCAACGTTCAACATAAGAACATATACATATAAGAAAAATTTGGTTTGTTGACTATAATATCAAATAATCACATATCGGTTAAATGTGTATAAAGATGGTAACGTTTGCACTTGGTTCATGCTTAATAAAATTGGATGTAACAAAAAAAAATTAGGCTTTTAATTGTGTGCGCGTACTTTAAGAGTGGAGACTATAGTGTATGTTTATCTCACAACTTTCAAACACTTGTTTCCATATACATATGCCCTAGTCATTAGGTACTGTTAACTTGTTAAGTTTTAACAATTGGTTAATAGTTCCTTAATCACATAAAATAATAACAAGTCAAAATGAGTTACGATTGAAAGTTTTAAAATTTCACAATATACAATACTGCTATACAATCATAGTAACTTTTGTCTTAAAGAATTTAAAATTTGTGTCGAACTAATACGAATTGATAAGAGTTGCCACAAACCCCAATTAACTACCTAAGATGATTTCATGTTGAACTAGTACAAACCGGCATCTTTAATGTTGACTTATAAAGGAGACTTTTAGAAAGCCTTCTTTTACCTATTGTTTCTTACATTAGATGATAAGGCTTTTAATGCATAACTTGCATTAACCAAAGTGGTTAATCACTCATGTTAAAAGTTAAAACTTAAAAGTTTGTAAGATATGAACTTATAACCTCGAGGTGATCTGGAGAACATGAGAAAAAGCATACATCTAATCTAGAGGTGAACGGTACATTGCAAAACAACGGCGATACCAGACAATCTGGAGAGCATGAGTTATACTATTTAGACCTATAACACAATCCTAAATATATGCCTAAAACATAAATCACTTGTACAATTGTATTAAGTATTTTCTCACTCCAAATTCTCACCAACCATTTTTCTAAATCAACCAATTAAATCAATATGTTCATTTGTAGACATGATTAGTTGGCACAACAATCATTTTTCTTAATACATATATAGATATCAATAATTATATTTATTTAAAATTGGTAAAAATTGAATGTTTAAAATAAAATTTACAACTATAAATACGTATTATTAAAAGTCCGTAACATCCATTTTAATACTAAAATTCAATATATTGTTAGTGTTTATTTTAATGCAATTAGTGTAATGTAGAATTTAATTATATTAATTTCTAAATATAATAAGATATGTAAGCTTAAAAAAGTAAAACTTCTGTTAGAAAATATCTTAAATGCATTATAGATGGTTATAGATATTACATAAGTATATCAAGAGATAAAACATATGGAAATAAGAAAGACATTATAAAATCGCAACTGCAATATGGTCAAATAGTCACATTTTGGATGTAACGAATTAATGTAAACCACTTAATCCAAAACTCATAGACTAAAAGATATGGGTGTGAACTAGAAGTTTTAGTAGTTAACACTCAAAACACAAATGTTTATATAATTACAAGCTTTTCAAGACTGGATTACAATGAGAAGAAATAAACGAGTGTACGACATACAAAGGTACGTGCTTATTCCAAACGTGACTCGACTTAGCACACTACTCAATACATTGTTGCGATTCCACAACTTAAAGAAAATAACATGGAAATTTTTAAAGAACAGAGGATATAAATAAAGGAGTTGCATCTCTAACTAGCTAGTAGAAGACACGATTCTTTTACACATGTTTCTCGATCTCAAGCTTCTTATAATTATCAAAACGGCACACAAAAGTTTTAACCACATGCTTGCATGTTGTTGCATACAAGATTCCCAAGTATTGCTAGTTATTGGGAGAAAGATTGACTCCCAAACTGTCAAGGTATTCCCCATGGACTCCGTAAAATCCTCTAAACTTGCCTTTAGCCAAGGGCACCGAGAATGCAGTTCTACGCTTTAGCCTGTTTGGACCATACGAGGAGCTGCCAACTTTGAATGACAAAGATGTAATGATGGTAGAACCTTTACATAAATCCACAGTTCCACTAATCTCAGTGATGTTTTGCCCGTAACAAAGGTTTAACTGACTACGAAATCAAAAAATATTAGGATGACATGACATTCATTTTTAAATACATATATATCGATAGATCTTATGAAAAGTTACGTACTATATCTGAACTACCAACATCAGAATCACCACCAAAAACTAAAGTATTATGTTGTTGGTTGTCCCGATTGGCATAAGTGAAAAGGATGGAATATACGCAGTCTCCGGTACTAACGATTTTGATCCTAGTAAACTTGCAACCATCAGGAATTGAAGAGTGAATGTCTACGGTTTAATTCCACCATCACACCCCCCACCCCCCCCACCCCATGCTCCAACTTTTCGTCATTAGCAACCTCGACATATCATATGGATATAGTTAAACAATAATGAATTGAAAAGTAAACATAAGACAATGAAATAGATGGAATGAATACCATTTTAATCTTGATTTATGTATGCAAGTGCTTTCAAAGTATATTTTGAAATGGTACATATTACAACAATCCATGCATAAATTAAGTAGGCATGGATCAAGAGTTGTAAAGTAAAATACAAACATTCATATCTGTTTCATTTGATATCATCAATTGGATAACACCAAGTTACTTGAACTAAAATAGTTAAGTGTAGCTTGTTCGGTCCTTTGGTTCAAGCAAATTGATAATCGATTTCTGTAAACCTTTGACACATAATTTTGCAGCAACTTTATAAAAGAGCATACATGTATTGATGTATATATTACATAAGTATGTACCACTCTAAGTTTAAGCGATAAAACATGTAGAAATAAGAAAGATAAAAAAAATTGCAACTGATTCATATGACATATTTACACACTTAAAAGTGTATAAGATAGTTCGCACGCGTAACCAAATTGCACGTAACAAAAAGTTTCATGCTTTTACTTGTGAGTACATACTTCAAGAGTGAAGATTATGGTGTATGCATCTCTCACAGGTTTTAAACATTTGTTACGATACACATACATACTAGTCTTTATGCACTCTTATGTCTTAACAGTTGTTTTATTGTTCCTTAACCACATAATCATAATATTAGTATAGATGCAAAGGTGTCGGAATGACGAGCTGAATAACAAATCAACACGTGTTTTGATTGAAATATCTCAATGAAAGTTCACACCAAATCATTATGTTGAACTAGTACATCGATGTCGAACTAGTACAAATTGATCCAACCCTCAACGAACTACCTAAAATAATTAAATGCATCTAATAAAAACTAATCAACATACATCTACAAAAGTCTTTTTTTATTAGTCTTTTTACGTTGACTTATAAGGGGACTTTCAAACCTCATCATCAGACATCTTCAACGTTGATTTATAAGGGGACTTCAAAAAGTCTTTTTTTTTATTAGTCTTTTTAGTTTTGAATGTCAATGACTATGTGGTAACCACTTTAAGTGGTTGTTCACTTAAAAGTTTTTTAGTTTAGTTTGTGATACTCTATTCGTTTTTCTATCTTCTAGATAACAATTAGTAAGGGTGTTTATGTTAGTTTTATGGATATTATTTTAGTAGTCGTGTGTTAGGATCGAACTTGAGATCACGGGATTGCACACTTTACGTATGAGAATTAAAGAGTAATAATTTAATGTAAAATGTTATGTTAAATTATTAATCACAAAACTCGTAATGATCGTTAGTATTTAACGATAAATGACTAACGACCGTTAACTTAGAAAAGGAAACAAATACGTGTGAATAATTGGAAAGTCAAGAAAGGATCCGGAAACCCCCTCCTTGGTGGGTTCGGCAGAATATGGGCTAGGATTAGGGATTCCTAATTCTAATCCAACTTGGACTACAAGGTATTAACATTATAAAAGCATGGCGGCTTGGGTTATGATTTTTGTATCTCTTGTGCACACACACATAACCCAAATAAAATTGTTTTCTCTTTGTTTTCTCTTCCAAATCTGATCGACCATAAACCCTTAGGGTTGGATCGAGTTTCTTGTTAATACAAAAGTGTTTGGTTTTGTTTTGTGATTCTTTTACTAGCATAACTTTAATTCGTTATAGTACATGTGTACAAGAACGTGATACAATCACACTATTGATTGTATCTTGGATAGAAATACAAAACGGTAATGGGTAATTCCAATAATCCTTATAAACCCTAATTAGGGTTCATATTTATGAAGAGTTGCTTGGATTGATTCTTGTTTGGCTAGAATCATAAGGTACGCATACTATTTATGTTTTAGTTAATTAATTATTGATTATATGTTTCTAAACGCTTTCGCATGATTACTTTGATGTTTATTGTTTATATTTATGAGTTGTCACGTTATATAATTCCAATAGTGGCATCACGAGCTTGGTTTAAATGAGTACTTAATTACTAAACACGTAAAAAACGGATATTGTATGGTGTTTGATATGATTGTTCTAGGGTTTTGGTTTTGATTTTGTAAACCCTAATTTTAGGGTTAGGGCTTTTGCCCTAATTTGTTTTTAAATTTTTTATGTGGTCGACCCAAAAAAGTTTTTAGGTCGAACCCTAATTTTTTTAGTCGGTTTTTATAAATTGTTTATATTAGGGTTTATAATAATTGTTATGTTATCAATATCTAAACCTAGAGTTATATATATGTTACGTGAATTAATTTGTGAATAATTATTACGTGACATGGAATTGTATGCGATCTTGTGACTTACTTGAATAATTGTTTTGTTATATCCATGATGATACATGCATGTTCGTTATGGATGGTTGCTTTATATTTTAATTGTTAAGTTATTTTATCACATGTATGGTTTGATAAATCTTGAATTGGGAAAGACTCCAATATATATATTAATGAATCAATTATGTGCAATTTGGTATATTTTTTACTATGTCTTACGCAATCGATTCATCGATGTATGTGGCTCACTTCTATTGTGCAAGTGAAAGCCGTAGTTAATATATACATTAATTAACCTAGACATTGATTATTAATAGGTTTTATCAAATAAGTTGTACGTGGCTACTTGTTTACGCATATTCACTGTTAGTTATGTGCGCATTGTATTAGTTATTTTTTTTTTTATTGTTACTTGTTTGTTTATTATGTTTGACAAGTTTTAAGCAAAGGGTAATTTCTTGAATAGAAAAATAAATTGGACTAAACAATGGTGAAATATGATTTTTTTTTTTTTTTTTTGAAGAGTTAAATTTTCATTAAGTTTAATTGAATGATGAGTTTTTGTACAAATAGTGAGAACATCACATCCAATTTTGACAAACTGTAAGAGGGGTTTAAGGTGGGGATCGCATTAAATTGTGACCCGAAAGAAGGTGGTTAATTGCTTCGTGCTGACCAAATTATCCGCTCCTTTGCGCGTCAAATTGGAGTTACCAAGTAGGCTATTAATGTACAAAATCATCTTAAGGGCGAATTAGCTTTGATTCCATGCGTCACTTTGTGGTAATTATCCGAAACACTAAGTCTTTAGACTAATGCAAAAGTACGATATAATGGATGATAATTAAAGGTAAATTCCTTGATTGGGGAAACCAATACCTTAATCAAAACTTTGATAATTTAATCTTTATGAATTGGTTAATAAAAATGTTTTTTTATTAAAATATATCAAGATAAATGCATGACATCTTTGTACATATTTGATTTGACACCATAAATCAAAACTAGTAACATTTTTTAAAATTAAGTTAATGCCATCTAGTTAAAGTGTTAGGACACCATTATATCACATAACAACATGTATTCTAGAGAGAGAAATTTTTAGAGAGAGAAAGTAGAAGGAACTAATGAAGGATTAAGAAATGATTATTTCACTTAGAACCAATACCCTCTCCCTTCAAGGGAAGGGGTATTTATAGTGTTTACATGGATAGGGGTGTTTCCCCTTGGTTCTAGAAGAACCTCTAATCACAGCTCATGGGTAAGGGTTTACCCATGAGCCGTAAATCTAATTACAAACATTTATAAACCATAATTATTAACTACCTATTACAAATTAAATGTCCTACACTTTATAATAAAATATGTTCCTAACAATCTCCCCCTAAGTGTTGGTCATCATTTGTTGTCTTGCTTAGGTTGTTTGACGTCTTGAACTTCTTTGGCATTCATAGCTTTTGACGTCTTTGAATCTTTGCATCTTTTTTCTTTGTTCTTGTTGTTGTGATCAGATGTGAAATCTGCCTTTTATCAACATCTTTGTTTCTGGTGCTTTTACGTCTTTTTCCAACATGCTCATACTTCTTGCGAAGTTTGTGATCCATACACGTGAAGTTTACATTCTTTATCTCTAATCTTTGACTTGTGACTTTTCTGATTTTCTGACTTTGAAGAGAAATTTTGCTGAACTTTTCTTTGCTTAGATCTTTGATGAGAATGTCTTTCTGATGTATGTATGAGCATGTGGAAATGAGCTATTGATGGTAATGATGGTGGTTATGGTCTGTGACGAGTACCTGCAATAAAACAGTTAGCAATAAAGTTTCCGACGTAAGAGTTTGGATATTTTGTACAAGTACATCCCAGTTCGCTGGCACGATCTTTGACGAATCTCAGATCGGATACTTGCTAGAATTTCCCCATACTCCATATCTTCACCCCGTCGTTGTGAGTCTTTGGAGTATACCGAGATATCACTCACGATCAGACCGTTTGAGACCACCGCGAACACTAAGCGTAACCGCAAGGGATTACCGGTGACCTGTTTATCGAGTCGTTTGATGTTGACCACGGCAAGAATTTCCATTCAATCACCGAGGATCACAATTGTGAATCCTCATAAATGTTCGGCGATTGCTAAGATCTCGTGGGACTGGAATATGTTACTTGTGTCCTTATTGTTTGAACAATCAAGTGATGAAATATTAGGTGTTCCTAAGAGATCTTTTAATAAATCTCATGGCTCTAGACTCAATAGTGCGCTTTGGTTTTCCTAAGCAGAGACTAGGAAGAGGGTCTCCTTCTTCAATACCAACAATCTCTAAGAGAAAGTCGATAGATTACGTAGGGTTCCCTGTGAGAATGAAACAAGCTCTTTTGAGAGAACTTGAGTGGCTTAGAAGGTTTAGTGCATTGCATCACTGGGTTCATGACGACTTTGTCTTCAATACGGTCATCTTGTGACAACCAGAACATATGAATTGAACCCGTTATGCCCTAAGTTGAATAATTTGGAGGGCTATTTCTTTTCACTATTTTCTTTAACTTTTCTTTTTAATTTTTCAACTCCTTCTTTCTCCGATTCTTATTTTCTCCTTTTTCAATCATACCTAAGGACATCTAAATACTAACTATTTGTGGTGTCCTTGGGTAGATCCCTCAGGCTCTGGCGGATCATAGGACGTTTATTCCTAAACTTAGTCACCTTATAACTCCATGACTATCCTATGTTACCATAAAACCATTTACTTTAAAAATCTCTCAAGGTGTTTATGAATAGAAACATGTTTTGTAACGCCTTGAGAGTTTTGCATTTTTCAGAAATACTCTCCCTCCACATGTGCTTATGAGTTTTGACTGAAATCTGCACAGTGAGGGTAGAGCTCGCACTTTTAAATTGATCGACTCTTGATAGACAATTCCCCGCGAGACACGGTTACGTTGTATAGCTAAAGAGTTCCATTATCAGCTTTTAGGTGACAACTAGCTCTAATAACTACCTTGAAGATCTAAACTCTCCTTGAAAAGGAGGTTAGACCCGTCAAAGTTCATTTCAATCAAGAGTGTCTCGGATTGGTACATTCTACTAAGACAAGTTTTATTGGAAACAAGTCTTTTTGATTACTGACATTTCAAAGTTCGTCAATTCTTTGGTGATATCTGAGTCGAGCACGTTATGAGATTCCATAACTTCCTGATCAACAATTTTAATCACATTTCCCCCCCTCAAAAATAGCATATGTATGATGTTTTTTAAAACATGTTGATTAAAATATGCTTTTTGAGGTGTTTGAAATTCCTTTGGGAAAAAAACGGATTTCAAGAACATATGATTTTGAACAAAGATTTTGTGTTGCAAACAGTTAAGAAGCTTTCACTCCTTTAATTAGGATTGAGGGACTGAAGCGTACCGCAGGGTCCTTTCGTGGAATAAGATTTTGTTTTCGTTAAACAAAAGTACTCCCTCTCAAATGCGGAAACATATTCGAGAGATAGCCTTCTTGAGCCGAATTGTAGCCATATTAGTAACTGTTATGTGAAAATGCATGTGATAATTCGAGCTCAAGGTTTAAAGAAAAACACAATCAATGAATGTTTTGTGAAAATTTCAGAGACACACAAGGATTTATTGTAACTCACAAAACTTCTTAAGTCACAAAAATATTTTGTAACTCACAAAATTTTCTAAGTCATAGAAAATATTTTGAAACTCACAAAATTTCTTAAGTCACAAGAAAAATTTTGAAACTCACAAAAATTTCTTAAGTCACATAAAAATTTTGTAACTCACAAAAATTTCTTAAGTCACACAAAAAATTTTGTAGCTCACAAAAATTTTCTAAGTCACAAAATAATTTTATGTAACTCACAAATATTCATAAGTCACAAAAAAATGTATTTGTAACTCACAAAAGTTGTCTAAGATTGCAGAAAAAATAAATTTCTAACTCGCAATCACAAACCAGAGAATCAAACTTGCAAACTTTTTTTTTTTTTTTTTTTTTTTTTTTTTTTTAAGTAAATCCTAACTCACAAGGTTTTGGAAAAAAATTTTACCATTAAAAAATGTGTAACTTGCAATAATTTGCCAAATCAGTCAAGATCAAATTTTTTTTTATTAACTCACAGAACGTTTGCTAACTAGCAGAAACTAGCAGAAAAGTATCACACCTAACTCGCCAACACCCAATTCAGACAAGTTGCAAACTCACAATGAAATTTTCTAACTCACAAGGTAGATTTCTAACTCGCAGGAACTCGTAGTTCCTAACTCACAACAATTGCAAACTCGCAAAAAACTTGAAGATGATAATTCCAAACTCACAAAGAATTCAAACTCGCTTTCTAACTCACAAAAAATTCTGCATACTCGCAGAAACTCACAAACAGTCATCCTAACTAGCAGAAATTCATCAAAAATATCTTATCTCGCCAAAATCAAGTCACAGAAACTTAACTCACCAAAAATCACAAATAAGACTGCTAACTCGCAGAAACACTTGGAATATTTTTCCAAACTCGCAGAAATACAAATACATTTTTCTAATCTCACAAGAAATCATCTATAAAATCCTAACTTGCAACCAGTCAAACCAAGCAATCTGCAACTCGCAGAAACTCAACAAATCTAAGTCGCAAAAAATCAAACCCAGAAACTTGTAAAATGCAGAAAGTCGCAACTGGTCGATTCCAACTGGTCAATCATGAGGATTAATTCATCTGGGGATTAATTTAATCAATTCCATCTTGTCAACCTTTATTTACAGATTCACAGATATATCAATTTCCACCGATTCACAAAGACACGGATGGAGCATATCAGATAAAAGAATAATAACGAGAGAGTTAATTGATGATTCGCACTTTCTGGAAAAATATTTTGGCCGGAAAAATAAGATTGATCGGAAAAACAAGATTATCGGAAAGATTCATATTTTAAAAATAATGATTCATATGAGCAGCATGATTGAGATGATATTTTAAAAATAATGAGATTGATAACCTGAATACCAACTTTTATTAGGTGTAACTTTTCTTATTCACACAATTAGACCCTAAACTTGCAAACCTTTCATTTTAATCTTTATTGTTGATATTTGATATTTTGACTTAACAACTTATCAACAATATGGTTGACAAAGCAAATTTTAAGGTCCAAAAAGAGATGGTTGACAAAGCAAATTTTGAGAGTTTATCCTTTTGAGTGATAAATCTGAGATTTAAATGATGAATCATTTTGAAGAGAGTGTACAAACTTTGATTTGATAACAAAAAATATGTTCTCCCCCTCAAAAAAATGTTTTCGTTTGAAATGGTTAAGAAAAAATGAAACATATTTTGAAGACGCGACGTTTGCACACACTTTTTTTTTTTTTTTTTTTTTTTTAAGTGAAAATTCTTTTTGGATTTTGAAAGATTTTATATTTTTGTATTTTGATTTTGAAATATGTATTTACAAAGAAAGATGTTTTGGTGTTTGACGTTTTTAAGAACATTTGAGTAAATTTGCCAGATCTTCTGGAGTCAAACATCGCATGCCAATTTGATGGACAAGCTCGGTAAACCTTGCGGATGGCAAGGCTTTGGTGAACAAATCCGCCAATTGGTATTGAGTACCCACAAAGTATAATTCAATTGTACCCTTTTCAACATGCTCTTTGATGAAATGATATCGGAGAGCGATATGCTTTGATTTGGAATGCTGAACCGTGTTACAGGAGATGGCAATAGCACTCTTGGAGTGACAGTACATTGGTATCTTGTTGAATACAAAGCCGTAGTCCATCGGTTGTGATCTCATCCAAATTATTCGAGCACAACATGTCGACATGGCAACGATTCGCTTCATTGAAGATATAGATGTACAATCTTGTTTCTTTGTTCGCCAAGAAACAAGTTTATCTCCGAGCAACCGAGCACCACCGGATGTACTTTTGCAGTATCTAAACACCTGCGTGATCGTCGTCTAAAAAGCTATTAGTGCAAAACCGAATTCTTCTGATACCGATTCCCAGTGAATGGTTCCCTTTATGTAGCTAAGGATTCTTTTAGCCTCATTGAGGTGTCTCTCGGTTGGTATTGATCGATAACAGAGCAAAGATATATAGCAAATACAATATCGGTCTGGGTCATTAGATACATGAGAGACCCAATAATACTTGTATTTTGTAGGGTCAATCACTTTCCCATGTAAATCATTCAAATTTGGTGATGTTGCGAGACATAGGTGTGTTATAAGTATCACAACCGGTCATTCCATGTTTCTTTAAGATTTCAAGAGCGTTTAGACCGATTTAAAAATATGCCACGGGAGATTGATGAACTCAAGTCCCAAGAAGAACTTTAGTTCACCCATCATGGACATTTCAAAATTTTGTTTCATTAATTTTGCAAAAGCGTTCGAGTACATTTTATGTGTTGAACCAAAATGATATCATCAACATAAATTTGAACAATTAAAATATCTTCCCGTGACATTGAATGAAAAATGTTGGATCAACAGCCTTTGGTAAACCGATTAGCAAGAAGAAATTTTGACAGTTTGTCGTACTCGTGCCCGTGGAGCTTGTTTAAGACCATAAAGAGCCTTTTTGAGCTTGTACATAGTTAGGATGTTCGAATCAATGAATCCTTCGGTTGACCCACATAAACTTCTTCACGGAGTTGACCATTTAGAAACGCCGTTTTCACATCCATTTGATAAACCGTGATATTCTTGTGTGCAGCATATGCTAGAAATATCCGTACAGCTTCAAGCCTAGCTACTGGTGCAAACAATTCTTCATAATCGATTCCTTCTTCTTGAGAATACCCTTTAGCCACAAGGCGAGGTTTGTTGCGCATAACATTGCCTCCAGCATCCATTTTGTTTTTCCAGATCCATTTGAGTCCAATGACATAAATCCCATCTGGTCTTGGAACAAGTTCCCAAACTTCGAGACGTTAGAACTGATTCAACTCTACTTGCATTGATTCAATCCAATTGTCATATGTCATAGCTTCTTTGATGTTTCGTGGTTCATCTTGACAAACGGTAAGAGCATAAACGCAAGTTTCAGCATCGGTGTGAAGACGTTGTCTTGTCATGACTGGGTTAGAAGGATCGCCAATCACATTTACTAAGGGATGATCTTTTGTCCATTTATATGTTGAAGGGTGATGGTTGAACGTGGTATGCATATTAGACGGATCCAAATTGCGTGAAGATGACTCCCCAATGTCTAGAATAGAAGGAGCCAGTGCAAATGGATTGAAGAAAGCATTTTCGTCATAATCTGTGGGTGTGGGTACTTCTTGAGTGTGTGTTTCATCGCGATGTCGGTGTTGGATGCAATGTGTTCTTCGTTGATTGAGAATCATTCATGGTGCATATGGTGCAACGGTTGTTGTTGTTGGGCAGTGTATCGGTATTGGATTATTATTAGGGTGTGCAGTGAAACAGTCGATACATCTGGAGCACTACTTTCGGGAATCTCATCAAACAGAGGAGCAAACAAAGTTTCCAATTGTTGACGAGTGAATTCCATGGGTGGAACAGCTGATGAAGAAGGAAAATTTAGACGGTTGGATGCGGGTTCTAAGTGGTTTTGCTCAGAAGCCATATCTGTGAGCTCATCAAAGTTGACATGAATGGTTTCCATCATTTGTCGAGTTCGACGATTCCAAATTCGAAATCCTTTTAAATTTTCACAGTATCCAATGAACACTCCAATGTCGGCTTTCGGCTAAAGTTTACCAATATCATCACGATCATTTTTCGGATAAAACATTGCACCGAATACATGAAAATATCGGATATCTGGTTTGCGGTTGTGAACAATCTCATATGGAGTTTTATTATGGCGCGTATGAATGATGGAACGATTTTGAGTAAAACATGCGGTTGAGACGACTTGACCAACAAGAAATCCGTGGTGTGTGAGAAAATCAACATTGTTCGAAAGCACCTCCACTAACGCTTCGGTTTCGTGTTCGACAACACCATTTTGTTCAAGAGTACGAGCAATCATGGTGCGATGTGTTATTCCAACTTTCTCAAAGTAAGCATGAAGTGTTTGATTCTTGAATTCGCCCATTGTCTGCTCTACAATTCGAATGGTGTGTTTGAGTTGAACACGAATCTTTGTGAGAAAGGTGATAATCATTGTTGGAGCTTGATCTTTAGATCAAAGAAAATAGACCCAAGTCCATCGTGAATAATCATCAACAATAACGAATGTAGCGCTTGCCATTCACACTTTGTACACGCACGGGACCACATAAATCCATATGAAGCAAGTGAAGAACATGTTGAGAACTTGGTTCGGTTTTGAGGAAAATTAGATCTTTGCTCTTGCCTTGTTCACAAGCCGAACATAAGTGATCTTTGGTGTATCGAACCTTGGAAGACCATCAACTAACTTATGACGAGCGAGTTCACCATGGTTTTGAAGTTTAAATGAGAAAGTCTTTTGTGCCATAACCATGATTTCGTCGGTTGCTTTTGAGAGAAGAAAAATCGGTGACGATTCAATCATATCGGATATAGGAATCGATAAAGATTTGTGCTCCGATTGTCGGTGAGTAAGTCATGTCCTTCCAAATCACGTCGTAGCACGTTTGGAGCTTAAACGCAACTTCTAAATCATCATCATGTAATTGTCCAAGCGAGAAAAGATTGTGTCCAAGACCTTTGACGAATAAACCCGACTTATCTTGATGTTTCCATTAACATAATCTCCATATCCCATTATTGCAAAAAAATGATCATTCCCGAATCTGACAGTACCGATGAACTTTGAAACAAAGTTTATTAACAGCTTTAGATTGCCTGTCATCCGCTATCAACAATCCACATAACGAGTTTGAAACGTTTACAGACTGATCATTTGTTACACTGACATTAGAATTACATGTTGCCAAATTTGAATCTAAAGCAGATGCAACATGATTTTTATTTGATTTCCTAAGATGAACATCTACTTCTGATGCCGGACGAGTGCTCTTCCTATGTTGCGAGATCCTAGTATTTTCTTTTTGTCTCTTATTCTCGGATCTTCTAACATTAGTAGACGCAACTATTCCTCGTAGAAGTGGAAGAAAGCAAATTAGTTTCCGAGTTTTATCAATTATATACATGCCGGAGCAATCACGTTTGTGTTACTAGACTTGCTAGATTCTTGTTTAGCTAGCTTTTCTTTAAACTCAATGATGATGTGTTTTTGATCCTGAATTATGGAATTTGATCTTCCTTGTTCACCCAACATTTGTCGAGTGTCTTCAACATGGTGATCAAGTTCTTTTGATGCTTAAGAACGAACAGTTTAAGAGAATCAAAAATCGTTTGATATTCCTTTTTGACTTGTGCAATCTCTTGTTCATATTTGAAGATTTGACATTTTAACGACGCATTTTCATCATCAAGAATTCGACTTTTGAAAGTCGCGACTGTTCCAAAGAAAACTTTTCCTTTTGATTTTGGAAAGCAATTTCAGATTCAATTGTTTGAGACTGACACCATTGAAGTCATCGTTTAAGCTCAGAAATCTCCATTGAAAGTTTAGATTGGACATCATCATTTTGTGAAAACATTTTGTTGGGAATAATCCGTTACTACGGATAGTTGTGGTTTACACTGTTTGGATTAACACTAGCAGTGGAAACGTATTCCCACTGCCAGTTCATTATTACCACTGCTATCAGTTTATGATAAGGTTAACGCGTCTAGATAAGTATAGAATAGATCTTGTGTATATTCTATTATGTTAGCTTTATATTTATCTTGTAAATGACACCTTGTTGTATAAAAGGAGGTCCTAGGTCATTGTCTTTGAAATTAACTTACTTGTTAACGTATTACTCAAAAGCTTCAAGGTGTAACCCTAGTGATAAGCTAAGATCACTCCTATTATTCATCAATAATATTGGAGCTTAAGTTTTGTGTTTAACTGTGTTTACTCTCATACGGTACATCATATAATTCGTCTTCTAAGTATTACTTAAGTAAATTCCGCTTGCTTGATAATATCATACAAAATATCATTGACACAAGGAGTGTGTCCAGATCCATCAAGTGGTATCAGAGCGAAGTTTCGATATTTTGTTTTAGAAGATCCAAGGAACAAGCTTAACCTACTCACTCAATTCAATGGAGATGGAAAACAACCAATCAAACTCTTCTTCTACTCGAGGCTTCCTAAGCTCAAACTTAATGAGTTTGAGATGGAGGATAATTGATTGAGCAATACTTCCTCATACATGATTATGCTCTGGGAGATCATTCAAATTAGTGATTCTTTCAAATCTGTGACTACTACTTGAAAATTGGTGACACGGATGTTGTGAAAGTTTCGTGCTCGAATCAAATCTTGAAAAGGCACAAAAGAAGAATGATCTTAAAGCTAGAAGTTTGTTGTCGATGACTCTTCCTAGAGACCAGATTATTGCATTCAACAAGTTCAAGACGCTAAAGAACTGTTTGAAGAGATCTCGCTCGGTGTTTGGTGGTAATAATGCTACAAAGAAGACTCGAAGACATTGTTAAAGCAAAGTTATGAAAACTTCTCTCCTTCAAGCAATGACTCACTTGATAGCATTTTCACCAAACTTCGTAAGATTGTTACACAACCGATCGTATTTGGCATTGAGGTAGAAAAGGAAGACCTCAATTTGAAGTTTCTAAGAAGTTTGCCTTAAGAGTTTCAAACCAATGTTACCGTGCGGGAAAACAAATCGACATAGAAACAATGAAGCTCAATGATCTTTACAACAACTTCAAACTTATTGAGCAAAGGTTGAAGAAGGCGAAAACTTGGTACAAGCTCTAGTAGCTTGGCATTGTTGTCAAACTCATGACAAAGGACGATTCTCAAGATGAAAGTGATGATGATATTGCCACCGCATGTTCTAAAGTTTCCACCGGTAATGTGAATGTTGCCACCGCAGTTCAAAGAAGAAGGTTACTAGTATTGGAGATCTTACCTTTATGCTTTCATATCCACACAAGTTGATGGCTCTATCTTAACTCATGAAGACATAGAGCAAATTGATGAAGATGACTTGGAGGAGATGGATATCAAATGGCGATAACTCTTCTTAGCATGAGGGCTAGGAAATTCTACAAGAAGACGGCAAGCCTATTCACATCAATGGTGATGAAACTGCAGGATTTGATAAGAAGAAAGTGGAGTGCTTTAACCGCCACAAGTTTGGACATTTTTCTAGAGAATGTAGAAGACCAAAGACCAAGGACAACATGTCTACATGGTACAAGCAAAGAAGGGACCAACTGTGGAAGAACCAAAGGCAATGTTGGCTATTGATGGTGTGAGCTATGATTGAGTTTCATGGTCGATGATCTTGAAGAAGAACATTCAGATGTCGCTCTTGTTTCTACCGAAGTTGCTCTCATGGCTTTCTCTCGACTTTGAGGTACAAAACTCTAAATGTTGCTCTAAAAATGTAGGGTCGCTAGAAGTTGAAAGACTTAATGATTTATATTCTAGTGAAAGACAAGAGTTATATAACGCTAATTACACCGTGTCTAATCTTAGGAGAGCCATGGCGCTTTAGAAAACAAATAGAGCACTTTCAAGATAATGAGTCAAAATATAGTGATGATATGATTCTTCTTAGAAGAGAGTTAGATCATACAAAAGCTGTGAATGATGCATACCAAATAGAGCTTGAAAAACTTCAAAAGAAAAATGAAAATGTCAATTTAACTCTAGACACATGTTATCATCAGTCTAAGTCAATTGATAAAATTTGGAATGCTCAAGTATTTAATAAAGCTAAGTCTGGTATGGGTTATAATACAGTGCCTCCACCATTAAGAGGTGTTCCATCACCTCCAGGTATAGATTTAGCTCATACAGGTTTAGAAGACTTTAAGGAACTTGAAAGGGAATATGGTCCTTTAAAGGACACAGTGGTGAAAAGTGAGGAAGAGCTTAAGCTTGATAATGATGTTTTTGAGAGTGCTAGTGACTCATCTGTTATTGATGAGAATGTTAAAAAGAATGTAGAGACTTCTATCCCAAAAGTTGTTAATCATCGTTACAGAGGAACCTAGGAAACCAGTTAATAAACCTAGACCAACCGTAAGGTATGTTTGAGATGTATAGAAACAAGCCTCACTCCTAGGGGTAACCAGAGGAGTTGGAATCATGTTAAATCTCAACAACTAGGTAGTGATTTTGTTATGTACAATAAGGCATGTTATATCTGTGGTAGTTTTGATCATTTACATGCTTATTGTGACTATCATGTTGGGAGAAGGGGAGTCCATGGGAATAGAAGGGTGAATTCTAACAGGTTTCAACATATAGTACACCCTAATACACATTGCAAAATGGTCCCAAGAGCAGTTCAACTTAGAAGTGGCCTCAAAACTTTTGCCACTACAAAAACAGATTAACATCGCTCACCCTAAGTCACCTATTAAAAGTGCAAACTACAAAACAACTTTTGCAAAATCAGACAAAGCAGGAAAGGAACCTTTCAAGTTAAAAGGTTAATTATAACCAATAGTGGGTACCTAAAGAAACCAAGAAGCTACCACCGCTCATTCAAAAGTTACCACCGCAAGGGTTTTGAACAAGAAAAGAGGGACATGGGCAATGCCAGTGAAGGCCTCGAACGTTGGGAATGGAAACCTAAAGGAAATACCTCTACAACCAATCCCAATGGTCTATCAATGACCTTTGATAGATTTAACTATATTGATACACGAGGCGCATCCAAGTCAATCATGGCTTGGGTCCCCAAAAGAAACTAACTCTTTACTCTTATGTGCGGAACATCCAAGGTCAAAAAGATCGGATCAAGGATATACTGAGATAGTGGGTGTTCAAGGCACATGACCGGCAACAAGTCCTATCTTTTAGATTTTGAGCATTATGATGGACAAGATGTCGACTTTGGAGGTGGAGTAAATGGAAAAGTTCTTTGGTAAAGGAGTTATTAAAACTAGTAAATTGACTTTGAACCATGTACTATGTAAAGAGCTTAAGTACAATCTTTTAGTGTGTCACAAATGTGTGACAAGATGAACAATGTTCTTTTACCAAAGATATGTGCTTTATTCTCTAAGGATTTTAAGATGCACGATGACGATCGATTCTTCTTAAAATTCCTAGAAAAGGCAATCTCTATAGCTTTGATATGAACAACATTGTAGCTAAAGATGATTATACTTGCTTGCTTGCAAAGGCCACATGGATGAATCCATGTTATGGCGTAGAAGACTTGGTCATGTTAACTTCAAAACCATTAACAAGATTGTCAAAGATGGTTTGGTGAGAGGCTTACCTTAGAAAAGATTTGAAAATGATCAAACCCGTGTGGCTTGTCTTAAAGGCAAACAACACGTAGCTTCTTCAGTCAAAGTTGGTTAACTCTATTGCTCACCCACTTCAAATGTTACATATGGACTTATTTGATCCTACATCGATGAGCAACTTGAATCTCAAGAAATATTGTCTAGTAGTGACCGATGATTTTAGCGAGTTTACATGGGTTTTCTTTCTTGGAACCAAGGATGAAACAACCGGCATCCTCAAGATATTTATCACGTAGAAAACCAATATGATATGAAAGTTAAAATCATTAGGTGTAACAATGGAATGAATTCAAGAATAGAGTTATGGATGAGTTTTGCGAGATAAAGGTATTAAAAGAGAATTTAGTGTGGCTAGAACTCCTCAACAAAATGGTGTTCTTGAGGAGAAAGCAGAACATCGATAGAGGCGCTAGAACCATGTTGGTCGACTCTAAATTGCCAATCACTTTTAATGAAGCGCTTAACACGCATGTTATGTGCAAAACAGGGTTTTAGTGGTAATGACAAAGAACAAGACACCTTATGAATTATTTAGGGGTAGACCACCTATCCTTGACTTCATGAGACCATTTGGGTGTCATGTATCTATTCTTAATACCTTAGATTATCTGGGCAAGTTTGATGAAAAGGCGGATGAAGGGTATTTTGTTGGGTATTCCATGATTAGTAAAGCTTTCAGAGTATTCAACTTAAGAACCCAAAAGATTGAAGAAAATTTGCATGTGGAATTCTGGAAAACAAAGTCAATCTCAAAAGAACCGGACCGAAAGGTCGTTTGATCTTGATACTCTAACCAATACTATGAATTATGTACTGCTTCTCTGAGAACATCTTCTTTGATTTTGCGAGTTCGTAAGAGTTTCTTGATGATGATGAACCAAGGAAAGATCATGCAGATGGTCAAGATGAATTCAAGATACCTCTTTGGGATTATGCAGATCTCGATGATATATCAAAGACCGGAGATGCTCATCCTTCTAGTGATTTGGGAAAGGAAGGAGGCGAATTTGAATTCGAAATTTCGAAAGCGGTGGAAATTGATTCCAATGTTAGGCAAAATGTTTCCACCGCAACACCGGATGTGGAAATCACAACTCCGATTCTCGAGGAAGCTCAAGCCAATGATGTTGAATTCTCAAATATGCCAAGTGAGATTGTAGTTTCTTAGACTCCCATACTTATTCATAAATCACATCCTCTTGACAATGTGATTGGGGATGTCTATTCACCGTGAAGACTAGAAGACAAACTAAGTCGCTGATGTCCATGGATTCATTAGTAAAATATATGAGTCTAAGATTCATGAAGGCAAGAATGAATGTCTCTTTATGTGTTTTCTGTCACAAATGGAGCCAAAGAATGTCTACACGGCACTTGAAGATAAAAGTTGGGTGGAAGCGATGCAAGAAGAGTTGCTCCAATTTAAGCTTCAAAAGGTTTGGGTGCTTTGTGATTTGCCTTCTGGAAAGAAGGTAATAGGTACTAAATGGGTGTTCAGAAACAAGAAAGATGAAAGAGGAATTGTTATCAGAAACAAAGCTAGGCTTGTGGCTCAAGGATACACTCAAGAGGAGGGTATTGACTATGAAGAAGTGTTTGCCCCAGTTGCACGAATTGAAGCAATCAGGCTATTTTTAGGCTTTATTATCCAAATAGGGAACGTATGCAAATAATGATCTTGACCACCACGAACCAATATCATACTTCCAATCTAAGACTTCCAATGCTTTAAATCACCCACCATTACGCACCATAGGAAAAATGGATCCAAAATAGTAGAAAACTTCAACTAGCAGTAGTAATAATGATCAACAATAGTAAAAATCAAAAACTTCCCCTTGAGTGATGCATGTAGATGGTTAAACATTTAACAATAAGCTTCTCCTAAAAACCATATGTTAACCATCTTCTTGATTCTTCAAAATCTGTAGGCTTTATGTAATGATCACTTGTGAAGAAAACCAAATATAACGAACTTGATGAAGAAGTAGAATTTCCCAAACTTGTGTCTTAAATCTTTTACTATCCACGGAACTCCATTGTTGGATCGATATACTCTAACCAAACTAACTTAAGTAGCTTGTTTAAGGTTTAACAACCTCGGATAAATCCTAAGTTATTAACAAAGAAAACACTGAACACCCTTCTATCTGCAAACATGTGTATCATTGGTCCACTTTCCATTAGAATAGTCCATTCAATTATCAAATTGATAACCATGCAAGCAATTTCATTATCCTCTTCAACCTCCATTCCATGTTCTAGCATTCTTCTCATAAGTTCATTGTAAGTGGATATCTTCTATCCGCAAACATGTATATCATTGGTCCACTTTCCACTCTAGGACATGTACTCCGCATTCTTCAAAAATCTCCACTAACAATCTCCCGCTTTCTTGATTTGACCAAATCTTAGCAAAGGCTTTGTTCTTGATTTCCCAAGCGGTTGTGAGATCTCCAAGCAAAACTAATCCAATTCCTTCTAATGGATGTTGTTCAAAATAATTTTGCACCATATGATATAAATAGAATAAGTCCACTCTATCTATAATGTGCAATAAGTCCCATAGTCTGTTGAACACTCAAACTTCCATCTTCTTTGTGAAACATCATATAACTTCCATCTTTGGATTCCACAACTTCAAAATCAATGATCCGAGATCTGCTCATCTTCATGTCAAGATCTTCTTTGGAGTATTCAAAATCTATTACTCGAGATAATTTCTAAGTGCATCTTTAGTCTCGCCTAGCTCAACTCTTTCTTTCTTTGAAAACCTGTACATCTTCAACTTCGTTTTCCTTTTCTTTTAAACTTTTCTTTCTTTCACTTCATCCAAGTAGTTTCTTCTTTATAATCTTTGATGCTTGCAACATCCTTCTTATAATCTTCCCTAGCGACATCATACAATCTTTTCATCTCAATGTAATTCAACCGCAATCCTTTATAGCCTTGCTTCTTTAAATAAGCCATCATTTGATTTCTTTCAAGAGCTTTATTAATTCTTCTTGGTAAGAATGAAATTGGAATAGGTGACCGTAATACTTCAACAGAGTTCAAATCTTGACAGATTTAAATCTTCTTGAACTTTCTTAACTCGCTTCTCTATTTTGAGCTTCTTCAATTTCTCTAGCTTTTCCGTCTTGAGCATTTAGTTCTTCTTGCAATTTTCTAGTCACAAACCTCATTCCTAGCTACTTCAATTGCTCTAATATCGCCTAAAGTAAGCTTCTTCTTCTTTGTTTCTACCAAGATCCCCTTTCCTTTATCTTTAGGATCAATTTCAGGTTGAGATGTTATTGTATGTTCCTCTCGCAACTTGAAAATAGTAACACCCTTTGGTCTTGATAAATCATGAAGTATGGTTGCAATCGCTTGATCATCACTTTCATCCTTTCTGTGTTTGGATATATCAACTTCTTCCGGTATGGCGCTTGAAGCACCAACTTGTTCTTCATGAACAACAGTTGAAGGACCAGCTTCTTCATCAAAATCTAATATTCTTGAGTTATTACTTTTTCTCAAGATTCCATGAACATCGATATTGTTCTTCAAGACCTTGTACATCAAGAGCTTGAGCTCACTTTTCTTCTTCAAGACTTTCAATAACAAAATGTTCTTCAGTCTTTTCATGTTCTTTAGTACCTTCTGATTCATTTGCCTTAACCAAATCTTCTTTCAAATTCCTTTCTTCTAAATTCCTCCCCAATTGGACAGAAGATGGTGTATGAACCTTTTTGCCTTTGGATTTCTTCTTAAACTGCCTTCGGCGCTTGTGTTCTTCCTTAACCCATAAGCGATAACGTTTAATAAAAGGTGCAACATAATTCTTTAACCTTCTATACTTGAGCTTTAATTTCTTAATCTATTTAGCTTGAGCCTCATTAGACTTTTTCAATTTAACTAACTCCCTCGTCAAAACATAATTATCCAGTGTGAGTTCTTTAGGGGTTATAGAATGTGACTCATCTCCTTGAATTGGTGAATGTTCCTCTGGTTGAGAATCAGGAACAGATTGTTGTGGAGATGGAGAAGGTGAAACTGCAATATATTTCTGAACTTCAAGACTTGGAGAAGCGATACCTTGTGAAGATGCAAGACTTCCGGAGAAGCAAGATTGCGGATGCAAGACTTGCAGTGCGATACCTTCACTTTCTTCACTAGATTCAAAGATCGCTCTAACAACTTGAACAACTTCCATCATAGAAGTAGTTAAAGGAGTGTCTTGACCTCTGAATAAGACACTTCTTCTTTCCATGAAGGTAAAAATCTTTGCTTGTTGTACTATAACAGGTAGTAAATCTGTAGGTTTTGGTACATCAGCAAGTTGTTTGTTGAGGAAGACTTGAATAAACCGTGGATACATCAACCACTTTGACCCATTAGAAATATGTGAAAACATTCCATCTAGAATCAGCCATGAAAAATTAAAAACTCGATCTGTAGCCAATCCTACCATAGCAGATGCTATATTGGACCCAAATTGCTCCCATGAAGTACTTTTAGCACTAATACAATGAAGCAACACATGCAATAAAAATTTCCATTGAGGACAAAAGAGTTGTTTCCTGAAAGTTTGTTCTGTTAAAGACCCTTCATAACCAAGATGCCCAAAAGTCTCCCAAATCAACTGCTTATCAAAACGAACAGTCCCTTCTTCATCATTAAACAACAAATCTTCTCGAATAGAGGCTTCAGTAATCTTCACCGTTCTTCCAACAACAGTTGATCTAAAATAATATTCCTCATTCTCCATATTATCCATAGCATTAGCCCAAAACTCTTGAATCCAAGGTGCAATGATATCCGGCTCCACTAAAAGAGCATAAGAGATTGGCGACCAAGAAGATAATCAATAATATCGTGAAAAGCCACATTCGCCTCGGTCTTGTCCAAGTTCGCTACCATATTATGCTTTGATACAAGAGGGTAGATTCGCCATTGATGAATATGTGAGCACAATGAAAAGATATGATCGAATAATAAAGAGATGGTGAATGGTGAGATAAATAAGGAAAAGATTCTAATGTATCAATATTAGAGGAAACTCGGAAAGTGGTTATATATAGGTGAGATTTGAAAATCACACCTATAATAATAAAGTTACCGTTAGATATAATTACCCTCAATATGACCGTTGAACAAGATTTTAATACGACAAACAAGATTTCCACATAAGCAAGATTTTACCAAGCAAGACTTTCCAAGCAAGACTTTCATGAAACTAAAAGCGAGACTTTCCAAAACAACTAAGTACAAACTAAGTAGTCATTATAACCTCCCTCAACAATGCACAGACTATACTTACATCTTATAGTCCTCCCTCAAATGTAGCTTAGTAGTTAATCATACCAATACTCACCACCAAGTGATTGAATCTAGAAACATCAAAGCCTTTGGTGAGTAGATCACTACATTATCATCCGTGTGAACCTTGACCACATTAATGAGCTGTCTTGATAGCAATCTCGATAAAATGATGCCTAATCTGAATGTGCTTGGTCTTGGAGTGATAGATGGATTCTTTACAATACGTATAGTACTCTCATTATCAATATTGATAGGAGTATTCTTAAATTGAACCCATAGTCCAAGAGTTGATTCTCGCATCCATAAAATTGTCCACAACAACTTGCAGCAGCCCACATATTCAACTTGAGAGGAAGTTGTCTGCAATTGTTTGTTTCTTACATTGCCGGAGACTAATCTTCTTCCAAGATATTGGCATCCACCGTAGTTGATCTTCTATCATAGTTATCACCGCATAATCACTATCTCAAAAAGCTTCCAAGTGAAAAGGTGAATCCTTGGATACCACAACCCTAACTTAGGTTGTTGTTTCAAATAATGAAAATTCTCTTCACTTCATTCATATGAGAAATCTTTGGTCGACTTGATATCTAGCACATAAACAAACCGCAAACATGATATCGTGCCTTGATGCAAGAAGATACATAAGACTTCCAATCATGGATCCAGATAACTTGACTTCAACTGGATGACCATCTTCATCTTTGCCCAATGAGTTAATAGATTTAATGGGTGTAGTAACAGACTTCATGTCATCAAAATTGAACTTCTTAAGTATGTCAGTAACATACTTGTCTTGACTGATAAAAATACCTTCCTTTGACTGCTTAACTTGAAGTCCCAAAAAGAATGTTAACTCTCCCATCGAACTCATTTGAAATTCCTTCTGCATCAGTTGCTCAAACTCCTTAACCATGGATTGTTTGGTAGTTCCAAAGATGATATCATCAACATAAACTTGAACTAACATGATATCCTTCTTTTCTCTTGATAAACAAAGTCTTGTCAATAGCTCCCTTCCAGAACCATGTTGCAATAGGAATGTAGAGAGCCTCTCATACCAAGCTCTAGGTGCCTGATGAAGGCCATAAAGAGCCTTAACCACCTTGTAGACTTTGTTAGGATGTTTAGGATCTTCATAACCAGGAGGCTATTTTGCATAAACTTCCTCTGTAATCTTGCCATATAAAAAGGCACTCTTGACATCCATCTGGTAAACCTGAAATCCCATATAAGAAGCAAAAGCAAGAAATATTCTAATAGATTCTATTCTTGCCACAGGAGCAAATACTTCATCATAGTCTACTCCTTCTTCTTGTCTCAGTAGCCTTGTGCTACCAACCTTGCCTTGTTCTTGATAACATTGCCCCTTTCATCTCTTTTGACTCTAAAAACCCATCTGGTTCCAATAACTCTCTTCCCATCTGGAAGATCACATAAGACCCAAACTTCTTGTAGCTTAAACTGAAGAAGTTCTTCCTGCATAGCTTCAACCCAACTTTCTTTAGTCAATGCTTGTGCAATATTCTTAGGTTCCTCTAAAGAGATAAAACAAGTAAATAGGCAAGTTTGATGGTCCTTATGATTCAGTCTATTTTGTTTATACACAAAGCTAAGTAAGGCATTATGAGGTGTAGTGAAACTCTTAGCTTTGTGTCTTGTCATGACTCAAGTAGAAGGACCAATGATCCGATCAAGAGGATGGTTCTTATGAATTGTAACTATAGAGAATGTGGAGCTCCATAAGCATCATCCAAGTTAGTGAAATCAACATCTTCATTTGAATCGAGAAAATACCTTCACCTTCAAGCTCATCATCGCTTTCTTCTAATCCGCATGGTGGGATCATCTAAATCATCCAAAGTACCGAATCGGTGCAAGAAGATTTGATCAAAATCATGTCATCTAAAGTATCTTGTAAGTGTACTCAAGATTCTTGTTCTTTTCTTTGCTTCTTCAAAGGCTCTCCTTTGATCATCGGTATAAGAATGTGCCATAACATCTTGTAAAAGCATCCGATTAAGTGTCTCTTGAATAGCTTGATCCTCGTGAGACAATGAGGATTGGGGTACATCAAGATTACTTGGTTTTGTAGCATCAAGACTTGGTTTTGTAGCATCAAGATTTGGTTTTGTAGCATCGATTTTGCTTTGGATTATCGTGCGAGGTTCGTCATCGAGGAGCGTAGCGGGTCTAATATGAACCCATGAACAACATATGGGAATCATCACCAGTGTATATAGGTTTATTTTCTTCTCGACAGTACATAGTTCATTGAAGGAGTTAAAACTTCAAGATCAAACATCCAATCGGGACCTTTACCTTCGATTCTCTTGATCTTCTAAAAATCAACATGAAGACAATCTTGAACCTTCTTAGTAACTCATTGTAGACTCTAAAGCCCTTCTCACAGGTACAATAACCCAATAAATATCCTTCTTCCGACTTGCCATCAAACTTACCAGTTATCAATAGTGTTTAAAATAGTAAGAGGGCATCCAAAAGGTTTCATAAAATGTATGTTGGGTTTGTTGCCCATCGCAATTCATATGGAGTCTTCATCGTGGTTTGGTGATCGAGACTTTGTTAAGTACATAGCAAGCAAGATTTACAGCTTTCACCCACCGAATAGGTAGTTGTGAATCGCTAACATTGTCCCGGCAGCTTCAATCAAAGTCCTATTCTTCCTCTTTGCAACACCATTCTCATTGTGGTGTTCTTGCAATCTTGAACTCCTCTTGATTCCTTTGTTTGCACAAAATTCATCCATAAGCTTGTTCTTGAATTCATCCCATTATCACATCTAATACCTCTAACCTTCATCCTCGCTTGGTTTTCAAGTCCTATTATAAGAGTTTGAATAGCATCAAAAGTATCATCTTTAAATCCCAAGAAAATACCCAATCGAATCGATCGCAATCATCTCAGAACTACTAAGCAAGATTTCTTCTTGTTCAGACTTGCCACAGAGACAGGTCCAAACAGATCCATATGTAACAGCTCTAGTGGATCTCTAACAGTTCTCTCCTCAAGCTTCTTACATGAAGCTTTGTGTTGTTTACCCTTCTTGCATGCCAAACATGAGTGATCATTTTTGTAAGTCTTTGAAGGTAAACCTCTAACTAAATTGCCTTTGACCAATTTGTTGATATTCTTGAAATTCACATGGCCCAATCTTCTATGCCACTGATGTGCTTCTTCAGTTGTTGCTTTTGCCACTAAACAGGTGGCTCTTCCATAAGAGTGTAGACTCTTCATATCCAAGCTATACACATCATTGGTTCTTGGTACTCTAAGTACTACCAAGTCATCAAGAATAGTTGAAATTGTGTGAAAGGATGAGACATTCAGATCAAGAAATAGTACAGATGCTTTTGTCACAGATTTGAGAGACCGATAATAGATTGAACTTGAGCTCCTTCACATATCCGACATTCTCAAAATCTATTCTCCTTGCTTTAATGGTTCCTTTCCTGTAATTCTTCCTCCATTGGGATTATTCCCAAATGCAACTCTTCCTCCATACATAGATCTAAAATCGTGAGAATCTCCTTGCTCTGCTATACTTCCGAGCAACCACTATCCACAATAAGATGATCTTTAAGCTCCTCTTACGGGTTGCCCCGCACAAAGATAAAAGAGTTAGAACATTTTAGGAACCCAAGCCATTATCGACTTGTGTTCCTTGTGGAGTTACAAACTCAAATTCTTTGAGTATGTAAATTCCAATCGCTTTTCAAAACATGATCCAAAATTATCTTTTGATTTTTAGCATGTGGATTTTCAAAACTCTCTTTCAACTTCATTCACATTATCTTTATCACATAAACATCCGATTCACTTTTTGTTGAAAGTACTGTTTGTCCTCGCCAGCACTTTCTTTCTTAACCCATTTGGTTTTAATAGTTGGTTCTCGTGATCTAGATACCCTATGTGAATTGTAATACCTTCTAGGTTGATAGTTCCTAGTGCTCCTAGAGTTTCGCCCAAGAGGTATTTCCAAGACTTGGTTAGGTCGAGCGAGACTTTGTGAAAGTACCGCTTGTGAAGGTACCGTGGTTTTAAAAAGGTCTTCTTTGATGAGGGTGTCTATGGTCCGTGAGAAGTTACCGTGATTGACCTGTTTGAATTATTCCGATCGGTTTGGTTTCTCTAGGTTTCGGTTGATGCACCTATTCTTTGAAAATTTACTAAGATATTCTCGTGTCGGTCACAATCTTTGATTAAATGAGTAGGACTAAAACACACAAAACACAATTTTCACCCATACTTCCAAAGTGACTTCTCCTATGTCTATGACCAAAACTATTGTGCCTTCTAGGTGAATGATTTACTGCTTTGACCAAAATTATCCCAAAAGGTTTAGCAATATTGTTTTGAAAAGGTTTTCTTAAAGGTATCGCTTGTGGAGCAAGACTTTGAGTAGTAGGTACCGCTTGACTTTGAAAATTATTATTTTGGTTTTCACAGCTTTGGGTGTTTCGCACCTAGTTCGACCGATTAGCTTTTTCCTAAACTCTAAGTAGTCTACCCCAAAATGAGAAACATCATGTCTATCGTGTTGAAAACTACCAATGGGAGGGGAACCGCATGATAGGCATTATCTTGCTTAGGTTGAGGGTGTTTCACTTTTGATCCCTCATTACTAGATGTGTCTACATAATTAATGAGTTCATCATCACTAGTGTTTACTTCCTCAAAATCACTTTCATCCTAATCACTAGGTGGAGTTTCTTCTACCTTAGTAAAATCCATTCCAAAGCCTAGACCATTTTTAATGTATGCCCTTTCTGTTTTTCAACAAAACTAACATGAGAAAGACCAGATGTATTCCAGGCATCCAACTTAGCTAACAGTGCATCTCTTTCCTTAGTCAGTTTTTCTATTTCAGAAATCTTACAGTTTAGTTTCCATTCACTTAGTTTTAACTGGTAATCCTGTTGTTCATATTTTTCAGCCCAAGCCATTTCATTTTTCTCATGTGTTAAGATTTTGGCTTCCATGTTTTCTAAAGTAATTTGGTAACCTGATACCTCAGACCTAGCCTTAACACAATTATCTCTTTCATACACATAATTAGCAAGTAATTTTTGATAAAAATCATGACAATTTGAGCATACCTCAGAGATAGGAGATGAGCTTGGTGAAGTAGCTACCATAGCAAGCATAACAGGATCATCTTCACTCTCCATGCTCCACCAAATCCTCCTAGACAATATCTAGATTCCAAAGCAACATGATCAGTTCCTCATAAAAAAAAGGTCCATCCAAGTCTTTTCTCGAGTCTTCAATGCTTTCTTCCATCGCTACCATACACTAAGTCACCGCTCATCATCAAATTCTTCACTCCACCAACCTCGACAAGTTCTCTTGAGCAACCAAGGCCTTTGTTTCGTTGATAGGAATTTCTTTAAGCTCCACTTTGGTTTCTCGATAATCTTGTTTGCTTGATATTTAGCAAACCCGCACTCCTTGCAAAATGTCCATCTTTTGACAATTGAAGCATTCAATTTGGATTTGTCAAAAGTGATCCCTTGTTTAGGTTTGAAGTCAATGCTCTTCCCTGCTTTCTTCATATACTTCTTGATCCTTGCAAGGATCATAGCAACTTGCCACATGATGTCTATTTCTTCAAGAGCATCCTCTTCAACTGTGAGAGATCTTCTTCATAGTGATGTGTAGTGAAGCTTGTTGTGCAAAGAAAGAGCATACAACTTCATCCGAGTGCATGGTAGTGGTTGGTGGGGCTGGTGAGCATAGGTTGAGCAAAGATAAGAAACAAGATTGAGCCACAAGATTTTGAGTAGGAGAAGCGTGACTTTTAGCGTAAGTCTTGCCTCTCTTTCGGATGACAGAAAGCAATACTGGGAGACTTAGAACCTGTTTGACCATTCATCTCATGCTCATACACCTTCAGATGGTTGTAGAGATCATCAAAGTCCATGACATCTAAACCTGGTTGTCGTCTGATCATTGTAGCAATCACATGCCATGTAGATGGCAAGCTCCTTAAAAACTTCAGATTTGCATCTTCCACAGATACCTCTGCATTGTATAGCTCCAACATGTTGAGAAGATTCTGAAATCTGTCATAAGCAGCATCAAGACCCTCTCTTTCTCCAACAGTAAAGGTTTCAAATTGTTGCTTCAGTAGGTTTCTGTGCATCTTTTTAGAGGCTTCATTCCTCCAATCGGTCTTAAGTGCGCCCGAGTCGCTTTGCATCTTTAGCATCATGGAACTTCAATAGATGCCCATCAGGTAATGCAGACAAGAGAATGTTGAGAGCCTTCTCTTGATTCCTTATGGTAGCTGCTGGTAAGACAGCTTTTGGTGGTTTAGGTTGTCCTTCAACTTCTATTGGTTCTGGAACAACTTCATTACCATTGACAATTACATTCCATAAAGCATGGTCTGTAATGGCAATGTACTGCCTCATCTTCATACACCATAAGTCATATTCGCCCTTCTTAATGATTGGAATCCTGAGTGAGGTGATTGATGGTGGTGGAACAGCTTCAGTAGACATCTTTAGGGTTGTTGTTGTAGGGTTTCTTCTTAGTCGAGTTTCCACACAAGCTCGATCCCACTTGTTGATCGATATACTCTAACCAAACTAACTTAAGTAGCTTGTTTAAGGTTTAACAACCTCGGATAAACCCTAAGTTATTAACAACGAAAACACCGAACACTCTTTATAAAGTATGCGGAATTTACTCAATAAATCTAAGAAGAATAACTTGTATTAATAACTCTAAATCTGCTTATTATGCAGATACCTTTACAACTCTAAATAATATCGAATTTTGCTAAAACTCTAAACTTGTGAAATCGTAAACTCTAAGAACTTGTAGACTCGTACCTCTAATGCCAATCTAGGGGTCCTTTTATAGGCTCAAGGATAACCCTAGTCGGTTTACAATATGTATCCTTGTACGACAAGTAATCTAATATAGAACATTCTAGATTACAAGACTTTCTATAAATGGATAAAACAGTTCTTTCAATCTTGCAGTACTTTGACCTTCATGTGCGAGACTTTGACTTTCTATTTAGCAAGATTTTGACTTCTTGACTTTTTCGCTTTGCTATTTACAAGATTTTGTCTCTCAAAGATTTTGTCAATCTTAAGTACTTTAACTATTCAAAGATTTTCATATCCCAACAATCCTCCCTAACTTGAATTCTACTTGTTTGACTTCAAGTTCCTTTGTGAATTTATCTTTATCAAGATCATCTTTGAAGGATGATTGTGTCTTTATGTGACAACCCGTACTTTCGTGTCATTTCTTGACACAATTTATGTCTCATTATTTCAACATTTATCGTAAACTTGGTTTACGTGTTCCAAATTGCGTAACCTTGAAGGTTTAGCGGCGAATTCATGATCATAACATCACGTACATTTCATATGGACTATGATTAGTCTACATTTCATTGACATCATGTGCATCTCATTAGTTCATTCACGACATTTCATTTCACCTTCAACGCGTAATTTTTATATTTAATAATCTTTATCGCGTGAGTTATTATTTTGAATATTTAACCCGTTACTTTCAAAAATGATCCCGGTGTATTTTTAAACTTACATTTAGTTCATAAAAACTATATTTTTAGTTTTCCTAGTGTTTCAAATTTATTTGGTACTTAAATCGTTAAAGTTAAATTATTACGTCGTTTTTCTTAAAAATTATACGATAATTATTTTATCACTCAAATTTCACAAGGAAAGTATTTTTACAATTTTTATTAACTCATTACATTCTATTTTGATTTACTAAAAACTTACTTGTACCAAAAATTTCCAATTGCCTATACTTGTACATTTCTTACACTTTTACTACACTTTCTTTACAAAATAATACACAAAATATATATATGTATAGTTTAAAAAAAAAAAAAAGACATTTGGAGACAAGAGCTCCCAAAATCCGGCCCTATAAGGGTGTAGTTATTGATTGGTATGGTTCATGTTTCTAAATAATTTCATTCAATCATAAAAAGTCTAAGTCATCTCATTTTCACTTCACTTCATCTAATTATTTCACCAAGTTAGAAAAGATTTTTCTCTCCTTTCTTTGGGTCTTCAAAACCGGTCACAACATCAAAGAGCAAAGGATCAAGATTTTTATCAAGTTCAAGTGTTTATCAACCTAGTTTATACTCTTTTATGGTTTTGAAATAAAACCAAGGGTATTTAAGTTTAATCCTTGTTACTTTCACCTCTTCATTATCACTAGTAAGCATATTTCTTTCATTTTCAAGTTTCCTTATCATTTCATATGTTTCTTTTCATTTTTGGAGCTTATATGCATGTTATGTGATTTATACCATTTTTCTTATGATTTTTGAGTTATATATATAATTATGGTCATCCTATAAATATTCCCATGGTAATCTTTGGTCTTGATGGTGATTAGGAACCCATGACACCCTAAGAAGGTGTATGGTAGGATTAGATTAGCTTTGGAGTTGATTTGAAGGGATTAGAATAGGTTTTGTCCGAGAAAAACTATTTTCGATAACTATATATTTGTGTTCTGTCCTTAATTCGAATTTCTGGAAAAACCTACTGTTGGTACGAAACTTTGGCCTTGATATTTAGAAAATACACTTTAAAACGAATCCGTGGCCTTTTGAACGGATAAAAACGGACTTATAACGAAGAAGTTATGGATTTTTAAAGTTTGACGACGAAACGTACACTTTTCAGAAAATTCAGCTTTGCTGTTTTTAGTATTTTCGGGTCAAAAATGAGCCTTAAGCTTCACAAATTATTTCGACTTGTCAAAAATATATTAGTTTACTTCGATACGAAGCTAAGGACGTATTATACGTAGAAAACGGATTTAAAACGACAAAGATATGCACGTTTTCATAAAGTTGCCGTAAATATTATTTTCGAAAATCTATATTACTTTTACGTTACAAGTATTTCATTAGTGTAAAGGCTATGTTTGCGGTCGTTTTTAACAAGGTTGTGAAACTTTTAGAACAAAATGTCTTCTAGTAAAATCAAGTTCACCGCCATATTTTTCAAAACAAAAGCCGCTTTGTCAAGCGGAGTTTTAGTAAATAAATTACGGATGTTCAAACTTGGCGAAACTCATTTTCTCGCACACAATTAGCAAAACCACCATCTTTAGCCCTTCATATCTTTATGATCGAGACCTTTTGACGAAAACTCCTGAATCGAAACTTCTAGATATCGATACAAATTTTCCAAAACCGTCGAGTTCGTTCTCTAACGATCGACGATACATCGCTTTTACGACTATTTTTCCGAGCCATTTTTGTTGATTTCATGATTTTTCCGACGACATTGTTTTGCGACGAAAAGTGGTAATTTCACCAAAATCATTATAAAACCATTGTGGGATGACATTTTGACGTAAAACATGTAAAGTGATTTTGATTGGTCAAGACGTCAAAAGAGTATTTTTCGACGAAAAGTATTATTTTCAAAACTCGCAAATGGTATAAATAACATACGAAATGCATGCATAACATTACATTGCAACTCATGATATATCATATCATATCATTCGTAATAGGTCCCGGATAACGCATCACATTATACCTCAGTGTACTCACTCTTGTCATCTCATCAGTATACCAAGTGAGTTTCATAGCCCCTGCTTTTACTTGTTTTCATAACTGTTTTGGGGGAGATGCATGCTTAACTATTTTTCACAAGTACTTTATATTTTTAAGGATAACTCCTATCATGATTACATCATTTCAAAACCGAATGTTGTACTATATAAATTGTTCATGTTTGCGTGCTATAGTTATACGTCGAATAAAGTACTATATCAGTTGACTACTGATACGTTGAGTTAGGTGCTATTGCTTATGTGCTATTGCTTATGTGCTATTGCTTATGTGCTATGGATTAAGTGCTATTGTTCTACGTCGAGTTGGTATTATTGTGAATTCATTGAAATCATATGTTTGAACATAAACTATAAACATTTTGGCAATGGGTTGTGAACACACAGGTTGCAAGTTTTGTATGGGCGGAACTTGGAACTGAGTGGATTTTCAATGCCTTTGCTGCATTAACGATTTTGAAAGGCTTTACATTTCAAAACAAACTCTATGAACTCACTCAACCTTTGTGTTGACACTTTTAGCATGTTTGTATCTCAGGTATCTAAGGCAATTACTTCATGGCATGCATTTGGACACATCATGGAGTCGCGATGACGACGCTCTCACTGGGTTTTACGTACTTTAAAACATCGTTTGAATTGTAACAAACTTATTTCCGCACAAGTTGATTTTCATTTGGGACCTACTTTGTAAACTCGATTATTTTATTAAATCAAACGATGTGTTTTCCAAACGACACTTTAGGTCGCTCAATATAATCGCGAATGTGATGCTATGACAACAATCCCGTGAATTCCATTCCACGCAAAATGTAATTTGGGGTGTGACAGATTGGCATCGAGCTTGATTATAGAGAACTAGGTTGCATCATTGACCCTAGACTATAACTACATTATCATAGCATCTCATCATTTCATCATAAGTGCATGTTCACTTTACATGCGGTTTATACGTATTTTTTTTTTCGAGTTATTTACTTTCATTTCACATCAATTGTCACATGGATGCCCTTAAATGCCCATTCCATTATTCTTTCTTCATACTCTAATGTGGAGAATTCCTTGTCATTACCTATCACAATTTTCACATCAATCGACTCATCACCGATAACGTCGAATGCCGAGATAAACTTTTAAATAGGCTAAGTCGCTCTCACTCCTTTGTTTCACCACTAACATGTCGAGTTACACTTTATTCACACACTAAGTTACTAAACCATCATACATTTGAAGCACTTACGACATCTCATAACCCATTTCGTAGGAAACCGTCGATCATTTTGAAAATAACTTCAAACTTATCGTTTCTTATCACATTTCTTTGGGCGTTTATTATTAATATCGGATTTTGCTACGCCTCACATTTCCTCTTGTTTTGAAGAAGATATGGCAATCAAGAAAGCTACAGTTGAAATGACCCAAGCAAGAATTGTGGTTGGTGAATGATAGCATTGCTAATGCTTTAAGAGTTGAACGGAAGCGGTGGTCGCTGCTGCCGAGGTCATGATCGCTCAGAGCCGCAAGACTTGTCATTGCTCATCGGAAATGCAGGAGGATCCGGAGTTAAGAGTCGTTCTTACAAGGATTTCAAAAGTGGTGAACCCACTAAGTTTCGAGGTACCGAGGGAGCTACACCATGGTGCGATGGTTTGAAAAGTTGGAGTCAGTGTTTTTGCTTTGTAACTGTCCGGATGATAGTAAGGTCAAATATGCTACAAGTACTTTACTCGATGGAGCGTTATCATGGTGGAATTCATACGCTCAACCGATTGGTATGGAGAATGCCTTCAAGCTTTCTTGGGAGGAATTCAAGGGTTTGGTGACTAAGAAGTTTTGTCCTCGAACGGAAATCAAAAAGTTAGAGACGGAGTTCTATGAATTGGTCACGATTGGGTATGATATTGACACATATATTCGGAGATTCCAGGAATTAGCCGCGTTATGCCCGTCGATGGTATCGGATAACGAGAAGTTGCTAGAGGCTTTTATTGGAGGACTTCCCGAGGTCATTCAAGGAGATGTGACATCTTTTGATCCACAAACAATCGAGGAAGCTATTCGAGTGACTCAGAAGTTGATGGCACAAGTGGTGAAGAGAGGTAAGTACCCCAACACCAACCAAAACAACAACAACCCCAACAACTGCACCAACTACTACAATAACCAAAACAACAACAACAACGATGATAACCAAATCAACCACAACAAAAGAAAATGGGAAGACGACCAAGGAGGTTATAACAACAACAACCAAAACCGCAACACTAACCATCATCAACAACGAATAGAAGACAAGAAGTCGCCAGGTCTATGTTGTTTGCACCAACAAGGGAAGAGCTTATGCAGAAACTTACCGCGATGCCACCAATGCACGCTACATCATAATGGTCCATGTGGTATATGCTTTAGTCACACAAAGTAGGACACCTTGCTAAGGATCAAAGGGCAAAGCCGTAGTTACGTGCTTCGGATGTGGGAACAAGGACACTATCGGAACCAATGTCCTCAAAACCAAGGTCAACAAGTTGAAGGTGCTCATGAGAATGTATATATGTTAGAAGGAGGAGGAGGAGCTCGTCAAGGTATCAACGACGCGGAAGACCAAGAAATTTGAAACTAACAGCCTTATTTCTCCTTATGTACTATGTCGCACTAAGTTTATGTTTTCCATCGTGTCCGAATCTTTATAACCTAAGATGTACTACTTTTGCTAAACTACTCGTTGTAAAATATTCTCATCTATCGTACTTTATTTTCTTCCGATTTGTTATCATTTACGAGGATTTTAATTCTTTTACTTCAACTATCATTTTAACGACACTTCTCCATGTCTTCTCTCTAGATGTTCATCACAATTTTAACATCGCTTGACTCAACACCAAACAACATATGAGTCGATTAGTCCAAGCATTGCATATTTACTCTAAATTATACATAGCCCGATCACCTATGTCTAATTCAGAAGAATCATGCAATGAAGGGAGTAGTAGTCTCATATAAGTAAGCAATTCCGAATCGAGCCAAATTTTCAAAAGATTTTCTTCAAACCACTTGTTTCCAGCTTGATCCGCGTGATGATTCTTGTTTGATGAGTTGCAAAGATCGAGCTAGAAACAAGTCGTTACCTAAACCGATTTAGCCTAATCTCATGACAGTTCTTGTTTGATGAGTTGTGAGATTAAGTAAAAATCGGTTACCAAAAAGTCTTTTGAGGGTTTTGCTCGGGAATGGGAAAGTTTGCCACATCAAACCCTAAACCCGTTAGACCTAACAACGATTGAATTCAGGGACTGAATTCCTTTTTGGATGGGCGAATGTGACAACCCGTACTTTCAGGTCATTTCTTGACACAATTTATGTCTCATTATTTCAACATTTATCGTAAACTTGGTTTACGTGTTCCAAATTCGCGTAACCTTGAAGGTTTAGCGGAGAATTCATGATCATAACATCACGTACATTTCATATGGACTATGATTAGTCTACATTTCATTGACATCATGTGCATCTCATTAGTTCATTCACGACATTTCATTTCACCTTCAACGCGTAATTTTTATATTTAATAATCTTTATCGCGTGAGTTATTATTTTGAATATTTAACCCGTTACTTTCAAAAATGATCCCGGTGTATTTTTAAACTTACATTTAGTTCATAAAAACTATATTTTTAGTTTTCCTAGTGTTTCAAATTTATTTGGTACTTAAATCGTTAAAGTTAAATTATTACGTCGTTTTTCTTAAAAATTATGCGATAATTATTTTATCACTCAAATTTCGCAAGGAAAGTATTTTTACAATTTTTATTAACTCATTACATTCTATTTTGATTTACTAAAAACTTACTTGTACCAAAAATTTCCAATTGCCTATACTTGTACATTTCTTACACTTTTACTACACTTTCTTTACAAATAATACACAAAATATATATATGTATAGTTTAAAAAAAAAAAAAAAAAAAAAGATATTTGGAGACAAGAGCTCCCAAAAATCCGGCCCTATAAGGGTGTAGTTATTGATTGGTATGGTTCATGTTTCTAAATAATTTCATTCAATCATAAAAAGTCTAAGTCATCTCATTTTCACTTCACTTCATCTAATTATTTCACCAAGTTAGAAAAGATTTTTCTCTCCTTTCTTTGGGTCTTCAAAACCGGTCACAACATCAAAGAGCAAAGGATCAAGATTTTTATCAAGTTCAAGTGTTTATCAACCTAGTTTATACTCTTTTATGGTTTTGAAATAAAACCAAGGGTATTTAAGTTTAATCCTTGTTACTTTCACCTCTTCATTATCACTAGTAAGCATATTTCTTTCATTTTCAAGTTTCCTTATCATTTCATATGTTTCTTTTCATTTTTGGAGCTTATATGCATGTTATGTGATTTATACCATTTTTCTTATGATTTTTGAGTTATATATATAATTATGGTCATCCTATAAATATTCCCATGGTAATCTTTGGTCTTGATGGTGATTAGGAACCCATGACACCCTAAGAAGGTGTATGGTAGGATTAGATTAGCTTTGGAGTTGATTTGAAGGGATTAGAATAGGTTTTGTCCGAGAAAACTATTTTCGATAACTATATATTTGTGTTCTGTCCTTAATTCAATTTCTGGAAAACCTACTGTTGGTACGAAACTTTGGCCTTGATATTTAGAAAATACACTTTAAAACGAATCCGTGGCCTTTTGAACGGATAAAACGGACTTATAACGAAGAAGTTATGGATTTTAAAGTTTGACGACTTAAACGTACACTTTTCGTAAAATTCAGCTTTGCTGTTTTTAGTATTTTCGGTCAAAATGAGCCTTAAGCTTCACAAATTATTTCGACTTGTCAAAATATATTAGTTTACTTGATACGGCTAAGGACGATTATACGTAGAAAACGGATTTAAAACGACAAAGATATGCACGTTTTCATAAAGTTGCCGTAAATATTATTTTCGAAAATCTATATTACTTTTACGTTACAAGTATTTCATTAGTCAGAAGGCTATGTTTGCGGTGCTTTTAACAAGGTTGTGAAACTTTTAGAACAAAATGTCTTCTAGTAAAATCAAGTTCACCGCCATATTTTTCAAAACAAAAAGCCGCTTTGTCAAGCGGAGTTTTAGTAAATAAATTACGGATGTTCAAACTTGGCGAAACTCATTTTCTCGCACACAATTAGCAAAACCACCATCTTTAGCCCTTCATATCTTTATGATCGAGACCTTTTGGACGAAAACTCCTGAATCGAAACTTCTAGATATCGATACAAATTTTCCAAAACCGTCGAGTTCGTTTCTCAACGATCGACGACAATCGCTTTTACGACTATTTTTCCGGAGCCATTTTTGTTGATTTCATGATTTTTCCGACGACATTGTTTTGCGACGAAAAGTGGTAATTTCACCAAAATCATTATAAAACCATTGTGGGATGACATTTTGACGTAAAACATGTAAAGTGATTTTGATTGGTCAAGACGTCAAAGAGTATTTTTCGACGACAAGTAATATTTTCAAAACTCGTAAATGGTATAAATAACATACTGAAATGCATGCATAACATTACATTGCAACTCATTACATATCATATCATATCATTGGTACTAGGTCCCGGATAACGATCACATTATACCTCGGTGTACTCACTCTTGTCATCTCGCCGCTTACCAAGTGAGTTTCATAGCCCCCGCTTACTTGTTTTCATAACTATTTTGGGGGAGATGCATGCTTAACTATATTTTTCACAAGTACTTTATATTCTTAAGGATAACTCCTATCACGATTACATCATTTCAAAACCGAATGTTGTACTATATAAATTGTTCATGTTTGCGTGCTATAGTTATACGTCGAATAAAGTACTATATCAGTTGACTACTGATACGTTGAGTTAGGTGCTATTGCTTATGTGCTATTGCTTATGTGCTATTGCTTATGTGCTATGGATTAAGTGCTATTGTTCTACGTCGAGTTGGTACTATTGTGAATTCATTGAAATCATATGTTTGAACATAAACTATAAACATTTTGGCAATGGGTTGTGAACACACAAAGTTGCAAGTTTTGTATGGGCGAACTTGAACCGAGTGGATTTTCAATGCCTTTGCTTGCATTAACGATTTTGAAAGGCTTTACATTTCAAAACAAACTCTATGAACTCACTCAACCTTTGTGTTGACACTTTTAGCATGTTTGTATCTCAGGTATCTAAGGCAATTACTTCATGGCATGCATTTGGACACATCATGGAGTCGCGATGACGACGCGTCTCACTTGGGTTTTACGTACTTTAAAACATCGTTTGAATTGTAACAAACTTATTTCCGCACAAGTTGATTTTCATTTGGGACCTACTTTGTAAACTCGATTATTTTATTAAATCAAACGATGTGTTTTCCAAACGACACTTTAGGTCGCTCAATATAACTCGTGAATGTGATGCTATGACAATCAATCCCGTGAATTCCATTCACGCAAAAATGTAATTTGGGGTGTGACACTTTATCTTTGGATAGTATCTTTGTAGTTTCGTGCTTTGATCAAAGTATCTCTAGAATCGTTCTTTTACAAGAACATCCAAAGAAGCTCCATCTTTTCAAAGAACACAAAGAACATATGACATTTTGTACATTAATTCAGCTTTAAGTTGCATACTATTCTCGCTACTTCCGGTGTGTTAACTCCTGTGAGAGGTGAATCATTGAAAATTTAATGGATTTTAGTCTCTTTACCAAAGCCATTAACTCGAGTACCCAAATGTTTTAGTGTGTAAGACCATGGTACATTGATAACCATATGATTTTTAGCAAATCACCGACTATCAACAGATTTGTTTTGTCTTTACCAAAAGTCGCACCTTCCGGACTAGTTAGTTCTTTATCTAAAGGTGAACTAATTACCGAATGGTTTTTCCACGCCTTTACCACAAGATATTTTCTTGTGGGCTAGCCAACTCTTCACATTAACCGATATGGTGAGTTGATTACCATACAACTTATTAGCAAGTTGTCAACTAAAAACGGATTTGAGATATCTTTACCGAGCCGCTTTGCTCATGGATTAGCCAATCCTTTTGTAACCATGGTGGATTGATAACCTATTGATGTTACCATCTCAAAACCATTTATTCAACCTTTGTTTCAAAATATTTATTACTTAACAAAGGTTTCTTCTAAAAATCATTTAACTGGTTTTAAATCGCAAGCGATTTTGATGAAAGTATCGTTGATCGCCAGACTTTGAATAAAGTACTGATATTTCAAAATTAATATATTCAAATAAGATTCATACCAGTTATTCATCCTCTTCAGCAATAATAGTCCATTCAATTATCAAATTGATAACCATGCAAGCAATTTCATTATCCTCTTCAACCTCCATTCCATGTTCTAGCATTCTTCTCATAAGTTCTGTTGTAAGTGGATATCTTCTATCTGCAAACATGTGTATCATTGGTCCACTTTCCAGCTCTAGGACATGTACTCTAACCAAAATAACTTAAGTAGCTTGTTTAAGGTTTAACAACCTCGGATAAATCCTAAGTTATTAACAACGAAAACACTGAACACTCTTTATTAAGTACGCGGAATTTACTCATTAAATCTAAGAAGAATAATTTGTATTAATAACTCTAAATCTGCTTATTATGCAGATACCTTTACAACTCTAAATAATATCGAATTTTGCTAAAACTCTAAACTTGTGAAATCGTAAACTCTAAGAACTTGTAGACTCGTACCTCTAATGCCAATCTAGGGGTCCTTTTATAGGCTCAAGGATAACCCTAGTCGGTTTACAATATGTATCCTTGTACGACAAGTAATCTAATAGAGAACATTCTAGATTACAAGACTTTCTATAAACGGATAAAACAGTTCTTTCAATCTTGCAGTACTTTGACCTTCATGTGCAGTACTTTGACTTTCTATTTAGCAGTACTTTGAATTCTTGTCTTTTTCCAGCTTCTTTGCTATTTACAAGACTTTGTCTCTGCGATTTTGTCGGCCTTGAAGATTTTAACTATTCAAAGACTTTCATATCCCAACAATCCTCCCTAACTTGAATTCTACTTGCTTGAATTCAAGTTCTTTGTAAATTTATCTTTATCGCCTTCATCTTTGAAGGATGATTGTGTCTTTATCTTTGGATAGTATCTTTGTAGTTTCGTGCTTTGATCAAAATATCTCTAGAATCGTTCTTTTCTGACAACATCCAAAGAAGCTCCATCTTTTCAAAGAACACAACAACATATGACACTTTGTACATTAATTCGCTTTAAGTTGTATACTATTCTCATCACTTCGTGTGTGTTAACTCCGTGAGAGGTGAATCATTGAAAATTTAATGGATTTTAGTCTCTTTACCAAAGCCATTAACTCGAGTAGCCAAATGTTTTAGTGTGTAAGACCATGGTACATTGATAACCATATGATTTTTAGCAAATCACCAGCTATCAATAGATTTGTTTTGTCTTTACCAAAAGTCGCACTTTCCGGACTAGTTAGTTCTTTTATCTAAAGGTGAACTAATTACCAATAATAGTTTTCCACGACCTTTACCACAAGCCATTTTCTTGTGGGCTAGCCAACTCTTCACATTAATCGATATGGTGAGTTGATTACCATACAACTTATTAGCAAGTTGTCAACTAAAACGGACTTGATATATCTTTACCGAGCCGCTTGCTCATGGATTAGCCAATCCTTTTGTATCCATGGTGGATTGATAACCTATTGATGTTACCATCTCAAAAACCATTTATTCAACCTTTGATTCAAAATATTTATTACTTAACAAAAGGTTTCTTCTAAAAATCATTTAACTGGTTTTTAAAACTGCAAGCAGTACTTTGATGAAAGTACTGTTTGATTAGCAGTACTTTGAATAAAGTACTGATATTTCAAAAGTAATATATTCAAATAAGATTCATACCAGTTATTCATCCTTGATGAGTGTGTAAATACTCATCATTTTTGTACAAATTAGACTGCAAAAACATCCGAAAACACTCGAAATGCATCAAAATGATAAAATATCACAAACAAGTGTTTTATGTGTTTTAAATGCAAAATATCAAAATCGGTGAAAAACGTATCAAGTTTGCATAATTGGCGCTTTAGTCACCCAAGTTTCAAAAGTTGTCAAAAATAGTCCCTGGGATTCCTAAGTTGTCAAAATTAGTCCTTGAAACTTAAAATTACAAATTTACAACTTAGGTCCCTGAACTTTGAAATTTGGCAAGTTTAGTCCTTGAAAAATCAAAAATGTCAAATTTAGTCCTTGTACTATTGAGGGTTGTAAGTTTTGGTCCCTTGTAACAAGTTTGGAAAATTGCAGGATTGTTCCTTCAAGAAATCAGATTTACAATAAAAGTCCTTGTCATCTAATGCCTTGCCTTGTCAAAATTGAATTGACCTCCTGCCATTATCCCTTTGTGACCCCCTGTCAAAACCCATTTTGACCCTTTGGTCAAACCAAGTCAAAAGCAGATAATACGCGCCCACCACTGTACACCTTTCCCCAACCTCTGCACCACTTGCCTGCAAGCCACCTCTCCTCCCATCACCTCACCTTTTCCCCTTTCCTCCACCCCTCATCATCACTAGCCACCCACAATTAATGCCACCCCCCCTACTTGCCTGTTTCAGAGCCTACAAGTCAAAATGCCATTTCCCGCCAAAATGATAAAACCAGACAATACACTCAAAACTCCCCCATTGGTTCTCAAATGAGGTGGGATTGCATCAGAAGGCCACGTGGAACATTTCTGAAGCATAAAAGAAGAGGAAGTGCAGAGAGATAGAAGTAACTTAGTTTTTTAATTTCTTGTATGTCGTATTTTCTTTTAAATGTCTTAATTAGCTTTCAACCTTGTATTTTCAAGCTTCATGATATTGAAACCAAGTTATTTAGTTTATATAATTCGTTTGGACCTCTAAATCAAAAGTTCATTTCAGCTTTAAATTTCATGTATACTGTTTAAAATTTCAAGCTTCAAACTCTTGTGTTCAAAGCTTCAATAGGCTTTATTTAAGCTCAAATCAACTTACTTAAGCTCTATATAGCTTTTGTAAGCTTGGGGAATCAGTTCAATCAAGTTCCATGGAAAGTCAATAAAAGTCAACTGTGAAGGCATTTTGGTTCAAATAAGTTTGGAAATGGATGCAGGGTGTTGCAGTGATGAAATGGGTTGGATTTGGATTAGTCTAAGTGTAGTAATGGTTTTGGATTGTCGCATAAACAACTTGGACCTTGTGAGCCTTTACTCTCATTTTCATTTTTCATGCGTTCATATTTGTGCTTGTAATAGTGATCATTAAACCATTTAAACTCGTCCACTAGTAGTAATTAGGATAATAGTAATAAGAAAAGTAATAACATCTACTAGATAAGTGTTTAGCCAAGTTAAAAGTAGTAAAAGCAGCTTTCTAAGGGTGTTTGGATTAGGCGATATAACGTGCTAAAGAGTAGCTTATTAGTTCTAAGTGTTTGATGCAAGTTTCAAGAGGGTAATTGATAGTTATTTCAAGTCTTGTTGATAGCAGTTTAGCTTAAATAGTCAAAATCTAATTAGATCCGATCTAGTGTTTGCATCTCATTGAAATCGAGAGGTATTATTGTTTGCAAATTAGCTTATAACTACTAGATCTAGCTTTTGATTTTCATCGTAGTCTTAAACCATCACAATCAGTTCATTAGTGTAGATCAAAATTGAGTTTAGTCAAAGTTTTATAAGTTTCTTCAAAAGTCAATCTCGTCAAACTTGTAAAACTGCTTTTTTCACAAAACTTTGTGAGTTGATTTTCTAATTCAAATCGAGGTTCGGTTTGTGAAACTTTGGATATTAAAAGTTCACTTGGTCTAAATTTGAAAATCACTTTTGTCAAATCTGAGCTTATCATTTTGAGCTTCAATAAGCTCCTCAACCAGATATTATTCGCCTGCTCACACTTAAGTGTGAATCAGGCTAATTTGTATCTGTTGCATCTGCTTCAAATCAGTGAGTTAGGGTCTTGTTTTTGGCACAATTGTAGCTGGCCAGGTGGTCTATAGGACTGCATTAGTAGTTTTTGAGTTTGCTCATTGGATAAGCCAGTGCATAAGCCCCAACAGTAGGGGGTCACCACTGAATTGCTTATTCTAGCAGTTGGCTTATTTCATAGATCTTAGCTTATAGCTTGTTAGGAGTAGTTAGAATCAGTTGCTATTAGCTTATTCTAGTGTACTTGAGCTTCTGTCACTGTTTGGTTACCTTATTAGCTAGTTAGCTTATTTTCCTAGCTTATTTTTAGTAGCAGTTACACTACAACTTTTATATTTCACACATAACCTGCTTGTTTCTCATTTTTCATAGATTCATATTATCAATTTAGATTTTTCCCGAGATTTTATAATTTTTGGTCTTTATTTGCTATTTTTCTCATTTTAAAGTAGTTTTAATCAATTATTTAAATAGCTTTTAATACAAATAATTCGAAAAAGTCCAAAAGATAATTTTCAATTTTATTAAGTTTAGATAAATATAAAAAGTAAAAAAGTAATTTTCCGATTTTTCATAGTTTATTTTGTAATTTTTAGTAATTTAATTAGTTTTTAATAGTTTAAAATTCATAAAAATAGAAAAATAATCGTAAAAATACAAAAATAGTTTTGAAAATTCTATTTTGATATTTTAGACTTTTCCAATTCATAATTTTAATTTTCTAGCTTTATTTCCTAATTTCTTGTAATTTAGGTTATCATTAATTAGTTAAAAATAGTTTTTAATTAATAATAATTAATTAATTAGTTATAAAAATAATTTTCTTTTTTCTAAAAAGTTTCTTATGTCATTAGGTTTGTAAAAATATCATTTTCATATTTTTAGGATTAATATTGAGTAAGTTTCACGTTTTTATTTGTACGTCACGTAGTTTTAAATTAAGTTTTATAAAAACATAAAAACAAAACATTAGTTTAAAAATAGTGATAGCGCTTATTTAATAGATTTTAACTTTTAATTTGCATTTAAGCCCCAGTAGTTTATGGGCTTTTTCTTAGTTATAATCATATCCAAATCTCTTTTCGTCAATCTCTCGATCATACACGTCGATTATTCTCATGACATTTCGTTGGGACTTAACGACTGGGAAACACTATACTCTCGATCTTCATTGCATTCGTGTTTGAGCGGTTTAAGTCGATTACGGTGCGCCATTCACAAGTGGCGGCTTGAGTGATTTAGCTTGACTGCTTTCGCGGATCAAATTTTGATCATAAATGTACCCTTTAGTCCCTTTTTCCCCAAAGCGGCGCCAAAATTTGATCCGCAAGAAATGGTCAAGCTAAATTACTCAAGCCCGCCACTTGTGAATGGCGCTAAAATATAATTTTCATATTTTTAGGATTTATATTGTAGTAAGTTTCACGCTTTTATTTGTACGTCACGTAGTTTTAAATTAAGTTTTATAAAACATAAAAACAAAACATCATTTTAAAAATAGTGATAGCGTTTATTTAATAGATTTTAACTTTTAATCTCCTTTAATCTCCTGTAGTTTATAAACAACTCAAAATACCTCACGATCACTATCCTTAGTGGTTATTCGACATCCGATTGTGTTAAACACCGGTCATCCTCCGTGGGACTTAACGACCCGGAATCCTCTCAGATTCTCCCGATCTAAATTGCATTGGTGTGTGAGTTGTTTTGAGTTCCTTACAGCTAACCATTCACAAGTGGTTAACTCGTGAGATAACTTGACGGTTTTGCACCGATCAAATTTTGGTGCCACGGGAGGTCAGAAGCGTGTTCTAAACATTTTTCGTAACCGCACTTGCACATATACCACGCTTTGTAAAAATTTTTTGTAAAGTTATAAAAAAATCAAAAGTTCATTAACACTTTTCCTAAAGTGTTAAAACACCAAACAAAATATAAAACAACAAAACAATCGTAACGTTTTCGACTTGTGTTTCTTTTAAGGTGATTCTTAAAGAAATACGATTTGGTTAAACGAGACGATACCAAAAATATTGTCCAAAAGTTTTAAACCCATCAAGACAAATCAGTACTCTCGCCTTTTCGGTGATACTTAATATATACATAAAATCAACCACCGCAAATCAAGGCAAAGGCACTACCTAACTGGGGTGCGACCATAATAAGTTCCCGAACATCGATTTAAAACTTGCCTTTGTGTCCTTGTGATTTGGTGTACCTTTTTCAAAGAAGCCATTTCACTTGTGATTATTGGTTAAGTTCACTTGTCGCTTTGCCTCGCATTTGTTTTGAAAACCGATTTTTATACTTAGTGCATGCACACTCGTTCTTCCAGCTTCTACAAGTCCATTGTCGAACTTGAAAGATTCCTCGTAGACGTAGAGGACGCTCGCTCCTTCACCGTGATCGAGGAACGCCTACCACCACCACCACCGCCATAATGGCGTAAGACAAGCCGATGAATGAGCTTCTCCAAGCACCCATCGAGGGTTACGGAGATGCCATTGTTGTCCCACCATCGTGGCTAATACTTTTGAGCTCAAACCGGTTACTTAACTGCAACCCAAAGCCAATTCTATGGTTTTGAGCGGATGATCCTCATGCACACATTCGATGGTTTAACAAGATTGCATCTACCATCAAATACAAGAATGTCCCACATGAAGCTATCAAGCTTCTTCTGCTCCCATTTTCTGTAGGACAAGCCCGAAATTGGCTTGAAAAACAACCCCTCGCTCCATTGAGACATGGGAAGATCTTGTCACAAAGTTTGTGAACAATTCTATCCTCCATCCCGAACTACAAGTCTTAAGAATGAGATAATGAAATTTTCTCAAAGATTTGATGAATCATTCGGGAGGCATGGGATCGTTATAAAGACTTGCTCGCAAGTGTCCGCATCATGGTTTTACCGAGTTAATGCAAATGGATACTTTCTACAATGGTCCGAACCAGCCAATCAAGACTCTCTAAATGCCTCCGGGAGGTAATTTCTTGAGCAAGACCACAAAAGAAGCCTTGCAAATCATTGAAAACAAGTCCCGTGTCCGTCCTTTCCGCACAAAGACATATCATAACGAGTCTAATGTTGGACCTTCTACTTCATCTCCCATGAGTACATCTAGCACCGATGCTAAGATTGACAAACTCACGGATATTGTTCGAGCTTTGGTTCTTGCTAACCAAAGAAAGTCACTTTCACACAAACACCATCATATGGTGAAGTAAAGAAAGTTGAAGTTTGTGTTACTTGTGGTGGTCCTCATGCATACTACAACCAGATCGCCACCGATGGTAGTCCGTTTGAAGCTAATGCTATAGCCGGTACTTCAAATCAAGGAGGTAATCAATACCGTCCTCATAATGAACCAAACTACCGTGCTAACACTTATCGTGCACCACCCGGTTTCAACCGTAATCCTAACCGAATCGTAACCAACAAAGAATGAACCAAGGTTATCAAAACCAAGGTAATTTCTATTCGGACCCAACCAAGGTTTCCAACAACAAGGAAATCTTAATCAAAACACTTACAACCGAGGAATCAATTTCATGGGAATATGAACCCTAATCAAGGGAATTCGCTATAACCGTAACATACGGCCTCAAATTGTTCCTCCACCTCCTCCTCCCGTGTCAACATCCGATGAGCTTTTAAAGCAATTCATGAAGACTCAAGAGGAGACAAACAGTTGTTGGTCACCGATCACGAATTAAAGAAGTCTTTAAATGATCGACCCTCGGGCTCGTGTACTTTACCTAGCAACACGATCGCTAATCCAAGGGGCGATGCAAAGGCGATCACAACCGAAGTGGTACTTCATATGATGGACCAGCTATTCCTACTACCTCTTCTTCTTCTCTCCCAAAGGTAGTGGAAAGTGAACCTCAGGCGACAAAGGACAAGGAACTTCCTACTAATAACGGAAGTACCAACAATGTCCATCCTCGGGTTGTCCGAAACCAAAATCCAATCCAGAGTTGTTTTTGAACCTCCTGTAGCTCCCATTGAAAATCCAAATCTTCTATTCCTTACCCATCACGCTTACATGAGCAAAAGCTCCGCGAGAAAGCTAGTCAACAAATGGAAAAATTCTTTCAAATTTTCCAAGAACTTCATTTTGACATAAGCTTCATGGATGCTATCATGTTGATGCCCAAGTTTGCATCAACTCTCAAACACATGTTAAGCAACAAGGAAAAGTCGTTTGAAATGGCTAAACTCCTCGAACGAGAACTCGCTCTGCGGTTATTTGAAGAAGCTTCCCGAGAAGCTTGGAGATCCCGGAAAGTTCCTCTTACCTTGTGTATTTCCGTGAATGGTTGAATGCTTTGCCTTAGCCGATCTTGGTGCAAGCATAAACCTAATGCCTCATTCAAGATGGAAGAAACTTTCTCTTCGGATCTTACTCCTACATGCATGACTCTCGAGCTTGCGATCGTACAATATCCCGTCCTCTTGGAATTGCCGAGGACGATTTGTGAAAGTAGGAAAGTTCCATTTTCCACCGACTTTGTAGTTGTTGATTTCGATGTCGATCCACGGGTTCCTCTCATTGTTGGAAGAGGATTCACGAGAACGGGCCGTGCTCTCATTGATGTATTTAAGCAAGAAATCACATTACGTGTTGGTAATGAAGTCGCCACCTTTAACCTTGATCAAACTTGAGGTACTCCGCAAACTATGATTCCGAGTCGGTTAACCGAATAGATATCATTGATGTTGCTTCGAGGAGTACTCTCAAGAATTTCTTGGTTATTCTCATAATTCGTGAGTGGGATCCCACCACATCTTCTCAACCTATCATAGCCAATTCTACTCCTTCTCTCACTCCGCTTGAGGAAGCGACTTCATCTTGGAAGAGATTGAAGCATACTTGGCTAGTGATTTTGTTCCATGGGAAATTGATCACGCCCAATTGACATCGAGGGGACATACTTCTCATTGAGAAAATGCTTAAAGATGATCATTCATCAACCCCTCACATTAGTGATGCAATTCGGAAGAGATTAATCACCATGAGATTAATCCGAGGAGATATTCTTGTTCTTGAGAAGTTGTTAAATCAGACACTTCTCCTCCTCTCCCTCCCGTCAAACTTCATAACAAGGAAGTCAAGTCATTGAGAAAATCAAGAATTTCAAGTCGAACTTAAGGACTTACCGCCTCATCTCGAGTATGCATTTCTTGAGGGTGATGATAAATTACCCGTCATTATTGCTCGAGATTTGAGTAAAGATGAAAAGATCGCTCTCATAAAGGTCTTGAAGTCACACAAGCAAGCAATTGCTTGGAAACTCTCCGACATTAAGGGTATCAACCCCGAGTTTTGTACTCACAAAATCTTGATGGAGGATGACTTCAAACCAGTTAGCTCAACATCGAGAAGAGTAAATCCAAAATCCATGATGTTATCAAACAAGAGGTTATCAAACTTCTTGATGCGTGATTGATTTACCCTATCTCGATAGTCCTTGGGTTAGCCCGATTCATCGTGTTCCAAAAAGGGTGGCATAACTGTTGTCACGAATGAAGAAAACGAGTTAATTCCAACTCGATTGGTTACGGGATGGCGTGTATGTATTGACTATCGTAAGTTGAATGACGCCACCCGTAAAGACCATTTTCCTCTACCCTTCATGGATCAGATGCTTGAGAGATTAGCAGGGAATGAGTACTATTGTTTCCTTGATGGTTTCTCGTGTTACTTTCAGATCCCCATTGATCCACGTGATCAAGAAAAGACCACATTCACCGCCCATACGGAACTTTTGCCTACAAACGATGCCTTTTGGCTTATGTAACGCTCCCGCACGCTCCAACGATGTATGATGGCCATATTCCACGACATGATCGGGAAACAATGGAGGTGTTTATGGATGACTTCTCCATCGGGATTCATTTCGAGACTTGTCTCCCATTTAGACAAAATGCTTAAAAGGTGTGAAGACACCAATCTATGTCTAAATTGGGAGAAGAGTCACTTTATGGTCAAAGAAGGCATAGTCCTTGGCCATAAGATTTCAAAAACGGATTGAGGTCGATAGAGCAAAAGTTGATGTTATTGCTAAACCGCTTCATCCTACTACCGTCAAAGGTATTAGGAGTTTTCTTGGTCATGCCGGGTTTTATCGTAGATTCATACAGATTTTTCTAAAATCGCCGCCTATGACCCATCTTCTTGAAAAAGAAGCTCCTTTTATCTTTTCTCCCGAGTGCGTCGAAGCTTTTGAAACACTAAAGAAAAAGCTACGGAAGCACCCATTCTAGTTGCCCCGATCGATTTACCCTTCGAGCTCATGTGCGATGCAAGTGATTTTGCTATCGGTGCGGCCTTGGGCAACGAAAACCAAGCATTTTCAGCCTATCCACTACGCAAGTAAGACTATGATCAAGCTCAAACCCATTACACCACTACGTAAAAAGAACTATTAGTCGTGGTGTATGCGTTTGAGAAATTTCGCCATACCTCATCTTGACCAAATGCGTGGTGTATACGGATCACTCGGCTCTCAAATATCTCTTTGCAAAACAAGATGCAAAGCCGAGATTGCTCGATGGGTTCTCCTCCTCCGTGAATTTGATATCATTATACGTGATAAAAAGGAGCCGAGAACCTTGTCACGATCATCTGTCTCGATTAGAGAACCTCACCAAGATGTGTTCGAGAAAAGGAAATAAATGAAACATTTCCTCTCGAAACACTCAATGCGGTTTCTTTTCGTGGAGACTCTTCTACCCCATGGTTTGTCGACTTCGCAAATTACCATGCGGGTAACTTCATAGTGAAAGAGATGTCGTCCCAACGAAGAACAAATTATTCAAGGATGTTAAACATTACTTTGGGACGACCCTACTTGTTTAAAATTTGCGCGGATCAAGTCATCAGCGATGTGTATATGGTCGAAGCTAGTGACATTCTCAAAGCTTGCCATTCGGACCCACTGGGGACATCATAGCCCCAACTACACCGCCAAGAAGGTGTTTGATTCCGATTCTATTGGCCCACGATCTACAAGGATGCCCATGAATTCGTCAAAGCTCGTGATGCTTGTCAACGCCACGGAATATCTCACAAAGGAATGAAATGCCACAAAACGCCATTCAAGTGTGTGAGATCTTTGACATCCGGGCATTGATTTTATGGGGCCATTCCTCTTCTCGCGGTAATAAGTACATACTCGTGGCGTTGACTACTTGTCAAAATGGGTTGAAGCTAAGGCTTTGCATACCAATGATGCCCGAGTTGTTGTGAAATTCTTGAAATCTCTTTTGCTAGGTTTGGAACTCCACGAGCCATAATCGGTGATCGTGGTACGCATTTCTGCAATGACCGCTTTGAAAGAGTCATGCGTAAGTATGGTGTAACTCACCGCCTCTCATCGCTGCACCACCCCAAACTAGTGGGCAAGTGGAAGTTTCAAACCGAGGATTAAAGAATTCGGAGAGGACGGTTGGTGAAAACCGTGCCTCTTGGTCGGATAAGCTAGATGACGACTGGGCCTTCCGTCGACTTTTACAAAACACCCATCGGTGTACTCCATACAAGCTTGTATACGGAAGGCATGTCATATACCGTTGAGCTAGAGCACAAGGCATACTTGGGCCTTGAAGCATGCCAACTTTGATATTCAGACACCGGTGATCACGGAAAGTTCAAATGAATGAATTAAATGAACTCCGTGATCAAGCTTACGAGAACTCTTTGATCTATAAAGAAAAGACAAAGAAGATTCATGACTCTAAAATCAAAAACCGCGTTTTCAAGATTGAAGATTTTCTCGGGAAAGCTTAAATCCCGCTGGTCTGGACCATTCACAATCACTAAAGTATATCCTTATGGCACCATTGAGTTATCTCAACCCGATGGTCCAAACTTTAAAGTGAATGGTCATCGGTTGAAGCATTACTTTGGAGAGGACATTCCTCCGGTGATTGTCCCGGATCTTCAAACTTTCCCCATGAACCAATGAATGCGGGGATCGAGTCAAGCTAGCGACTGGTATCAAAAACAAGAGCATGTTACATGGGTTTTCACCCGTGTACCATCCTAGTGTGGGGAGTTGCCCACATGTTGTGTATATATAAGAGTTTCAAAAAAAAAAAAAAAAAAAAAAAAAAAAAATAAAAAAAATCTTCTTTCTAAATAATGGCCTTAGTATTTCCTTTTACGTTCTATGTTTCGCATAACCGCGGTACTTTGAATATTGAGGGCAATATTCATTTCTAAGTGTGGGGGAATTCTCACGAATTTTATCATGTAATTATACCGCCTAATTCCCCGTTTTGGCCAATTTTTTTTTTTGAGTAAGTGTTTTACACTTACTCATTTGGTTATCATCCGCCTTGTCTAATAAACAAAAGGATTGGCTAATCCAGAGCAAACGGCTCTTGGTAAAGATATCTCAAATCCGTTGACGGCTTGCAATTTGCCCAAAATTCTATGGTATTCACTCACCATATCCTTAAAAGTGAAGAGTTGGCTAGCCCGCAAGTTTATGGCTTGTGGTAAAGGCGATGGAAAACCATAATTGGTAATCACTCACCAAAGATAATATTGATAATTTATCTAAGAGTTGGCTAGTCCGTAGGTACGGCTTCGGTAAAGACAAATCAAATCCGTTGAAAGTCGGTGGTTTGCTCAAAATCACTTGGTTATCGGTGTACCAAGGTTCTTACTTGAACCAAACATTTGGCTACTCCGTAGTAATGGCTTTTGGTAAAGAGATGAAATCCATTAAATTTTTCTCAAAACATTGCTAGGGACTAGCAATATCTTAGTGTGGGGATTGATGAGTGTGTAAATACTCATCATTTTGTACAATTTAGATCGCAAAACATCCGAAAACACTCGAAATGCATCAAAATGATAAAAATATCACAAATAAGTGTTTTATGTGTTTTAAATGCAAAATATCAAAATCGGTGAAAACGTATCAAGTTTGCATAATTGGCGCTTTAGTTCCCCAAGTTTCAAAAGTTGTCAAAATAGTCCCCTGTAAATCCAAATAAAGAAACATATCATTTTGAGTCCCTAGGATTCCTAAGTTGTCAAAATTGATCCTTGAAACTTAAAATTACAAATTTACAACTTAGGTCCCCGAACTTTGAAATTTGGCAAGTTTAGTCCTTGAAAAATCAAAATGTCAAATTTAGTCCTTGTACTATTGAGGGTTGTCGGTTTTGGTCCCTTGTAACAAGTTTGGAAAATTGCGGATTGGTCCTTCAAGAAATCGATTACAATAAAAGTCCTTGTCATCTAATGCCTTGCCTTGTCAAAATAGAATTGACCTCCGCCATTATCCTTTGTGACCCTGTCAAAACCCATTTTGACCCTTTGGTCAAACCAAGTCAAAAGCGAGATGTCTGCCCCACCACCAGCACACCTTTCCCCAACCTCTCGCACCACTTGCCTGCAAGCCACCTCTCCTCCCATCACCTCACCTTTTCCCTTTCCTCCACCCTCATCATCACTAGCCACCCACAATTAATGCCACCCCCTACTTGCCTGCTTTGAGCCTACAAGTCAAATTGCCATTTCCGCCAAAAGTATAAAAATGGCTATCTCACCCAAAACTCTCCCATTGGCTCTCAGAAGAGGTGGGAATCTATCAGAAGGCCACGTGGATCAATTTTAAAGCTTAAAAGAGGAGGAAGATAGAAGCAAAAAGTAGTAACTTAGTTTTTAATTTCTTGTATGACGATTTTCTTTTAAATGTCTTAATTAGCTTTCAACCTTGTATTTTCAAACTTCATGATATTGAAACCAAGTTATTTAGTTGATATAATTCGGTTTGGACCTCTAAATCAAAAGTTCATTTCAGTTTCAAATTTCATGTATACTGTTTAAAATTTCAAGCTCAAACTCTTGTGTTCAAAGCTTCAATAGGCTTTATTTAAGCTCAAATCAACTTACTTAAGCTCTATATAGCTTTTTGTAAGCTTGGGGAATCAGTTCAATCAAGTTCCATGGAAAGTCAATAAAAGTCAACTGTGAAGGCATTTTGGTTCAAATAAGTTTGGAAATGGATGCAGGGTGTTGCAGTGATGAAATGGGTTGGATTTGGATTAGTCTAAGTGTAGTAATGGTTTTGGATTAAGCTGCATAAACAACTTGGACCTTTGTGAGCCTTTACTCTCATTTTCATTTTTTCATGCAGTTCATATTTGTGCTTGTAATAGTGATCATTAAACCATTTAAACCTGTCCACTAGTAGTAATTAGGATAATAGTAATAAGAAAAAGTAATAACATCTACTAGATAAGTGTTTAGCCAAGTTAAAAGTAGTAAAACAGTTTCTAAGGGTGTTTGGATTAGCTGATATAACTGTGCTAAAGAGTAGCTTATTAGTTCTAAGTGTTTGATGCAAGTTTCAGTAGGTAATTGATAGTTATTTCAAGTCTTGTTGATAGCAGTTTAGCTTAAATAGTCAAAATCTAATTAGATCTGATCTAGTGTTTGCATCTGTTGAAATCAGTAGGTATTATTGTTTGCAAATTAGCTTATAACTACTAGATCTAGCTTTTGATTTTCATCAGTAGTCTTAAAACATCACAATCAGTTCATTAGTGTAGATCAAAATTGAGTTTAGTCAAAGTTTTATAAGTTTCTTCAAAAGTCAAATCCTGTCAAACTTGTAAAAACTGTTTTTTTCACAAAACTTTGTGAGTTGATTTGCTAATTCAAATCTGAGGTTCAGTTTGTGAAACTTTGGATATTAAAAGTTCACTTGGTCTAAATTTGATAATCACTTTTTGTCAAATCTGAGCTTATCATTTTGAGCTTCAAATAAGCTCCTCAACCAGATACTATCTGCCCTGTTCACACTTAAGTGTGAATCAGGCTAATTTGTATCTGTTGCATCTGCTTCAAATCAGTGAGTTAGGGTCTTGTTTTTGGCACAATTGTAGCTGGCCAGGTGGTCTATAGGATCGCATTAGTAGTTTTGAGTTTGCTCATTGGATAAGCCATGCATAAGCCCCAACAAGAGGGGTCACCACCGAATCGCTTATTCTAGCAGCTTGGCTTATTTCATAGATCTTAGCTTATAGCTTGTTAGAGTAGTTAGAATCAGTTGCTATTAGCTTATTCTAGTGTACTTGAGCTTCACATCCTGTTTGGTTACCTTATTAGCTAGTTAGCTTATTTTCCTAGCTTATTTTTAGTAGCAGCTTACACTACAACTTTTATATTTCACACATAACCTGCTTGTTTCTCATTTTCATAGATTCATATTATCAATTTAGATTTTTCCGAGATTTTTATAATTTTTGGTCTTTATTTGCTATTTTCTCATTTTAAAGTAGTTTTAATCAATTATTTAAATAGCTTTTAATACAAATAATTCAAAAAGTCCAAAAAATTATTTTTCAATTTTATTAAGTTTAGATAAATATAAAAAGTAAAAAAGTAATTTTCCAGATTTTTCATAGTTTATTTTGTAATTTTAGTAATTTAATTAGTTTTAATAGTTTAAAATTCATAAAAATAGAAAATAATCGAAAAATACAAAAATAGTTTTGAAAATTCTATTTTGATATTTTAGACTTTTCCAATTCATAATTTTATTTTTCTAGCTTTATTTCCTATTTTCTTGTATTTTAGGTAATTATTAAATAGTTAAAAATAGTTTTAATTAATAATAATTAGATAAATAGTTATAAAATAGTTCTCTTTTTCTAAAAAGTTTCTTTTATCATTAGGTTTGTAAAATATAATTTTCATATTTTTAGGATTTATATTGTATAAGTTTCACGCTTTTATTTATCGTCACGTAGTTTTAAATTAAGTTTTATAAAACATAAAAACAAAAACATCATTTTAAAAATAGTGATAGCGTTTATTTAATAGATTTTAACTTTTTAATCTCCTTTAATCTCCGTAGTTTATAAACAACTCAAAACCCCACTCGATCAATATCCTTAGCGGTTATTCGACATCCGATCTTCATTGCATTTGTTAAACACCGATCATCCTCCGTCGGGACTTAACGACCTAATCGGTAATCCTTAGGGTAAGCCACGGTATTCTCGATCTAAATTGCATTGGTGTGTGAACTGCTTTGAGTTTATTATCTAATTATCTAAGCTAAGGTTGTGATAGTCTATGTCTAATTGATGTGTACTCGTATGATAGTTTAAAGATGTGTTTACTTAGGTTTTACTACTCCTTAATTATCTCCTATTGATGGTTGATTTGTCACGTCCTTATTCCTAGTTGCGTTGTGATTCTAAGGCTATAGGCGTGCTTATTTCCTAACTCTTTGAAATTACCAAAGGGTCTTGTTTACAAATCCTCTAGTGATTTATAGGCGCCTACTCTACGGTTGTCCTTGAATACTTTATCCTACAATTACCTAGATAATTATATTCTAAAGTTCACAAAGAAATGTCAAGCATTAAGTACAACGAATAATCTAGCGCACTCTAGATCATTAGTCAACTAAGATAAGTATCAACCAATCAATATTCAATAATTAAGTTTCATATTCCCTAAGCAAACACACAAATAAATTAGCCGGACATGGAGAACATGCAAGCATACACACAAATAATCAAAGACATAATTAAATTAATGAAGTAAATACTTATCTTGATGTATAATAGGGTTTAGAACCCTAAAATCTTGCACAAGAAAGCCTTGGTTCGGTTTAGGTTTTACCCAAAAGACTACCCCAAAACCGAAAAATTCGGATTCTATATATAAGATTACATCTGCGACGGCGTCACCTTATGTTTCGTGGCGCCGTCGTGTCGCCGCTCATTAGGGTTTCGTCTTGGCCACGTAAACCTTGCGACGGCGTCCTTATGACCGTGTGGCCGTCCCTTCACTCGACGCCGTCTTGGCCGCATCTAGGCCGCCCCGAGTAACGACGGCCTACTCCTTTAGAACCCGACGTCGTCCCTTGAAAACATGCAATTTCGCTTCGACCCGTCATAAAATTCCTTCCGACGGCGTCGCGGATATGCAATGGACGCCGTCGCCTTATGTTTCAAGCGATTTTGAGTGTCTCGATTCGACTTTGGCCATTTTCTTCAGATATTCGCGCTTTTCGTCCAAATAAGCATCATTCCAAAGATTTTGCCTTCAAGAGACCTAAAAGTGAAAAGGAACGATATTAAGCAATAACGGATACAAAAGTGATCGAATAAGGGCTTAAATGACCCCTCAAAAGGTACCTTTAAAACCTTATCAAATATCCCTACACTTGGTATTTGCTTGTCCTCAAGCAAATGTGCTTTTAGCCAATTAATTTATAAGTTAGGGGTCATGAAGCATCCATTCAAAACGGTCCACAACACATATAAGCCCAAAAAAGTCATAACAAGCACGGAATTACATACTAGCACCTCACATGGGGTGTTTGGATACTCACATCTCTCTCGGGTGTATATATGAAATATAACAAATCGGAAATGGAAGATAAACACTCATTAACCGTCCTAGTACATAGATTACCATAGGCTTGAGAATAGATCAAACCTCCGTCGCTTTGGCGTAAGCACCTAGGAAAGACTATCAAAGAGGTCTTTTAAAGGGTTGTAATGTTAGGCTTACGGTAGGAAATGAAGGGTTTGGTGGGATAGGCTATTTAGTGGTGGATAGTCAAAAATCTCTATGTTGCAAGTATATCGAAGAATGGCGTTGCTAAGCCAAGACTCGACACTCTAAAACTCTAGGCAACGAAAATAAACAAACATAATTTAAAAGATAGATGTATGATGGTAGCCCGTATGGTTTTTTTTTTTTTTTTTTTTTTTTTTTTTTTTTTTTTTGCATACACTTTACTCTACCATCCTCTACGGTACATCAAAATGATAGGATTTATAGACACATCCCTACACTTGAGTTTTATTACTCTAACACTAATTTGACCAATTGAAAAGATCAAAACACTTGGAGTACATTATTATGCAAACAAAGGAATTTGAGTTTAACGTTCTCTTCCTATATTTCATAAACTTTAACTTTTCCCATGAATCCCAATCATCCCAAACTGTATACAAAGGATATGACTCGACTTAGCAACTCATGCAAGCAACCGATAATTGAACTAAGGGTTTTGGGTGATAACATAAATTTGCACTAAAAGTGAGTGCAATAAAGGTAGGCTAAGGCGATTTGGGTGTATATTTGGGGTGGGGTGTAACAATGCTCTTCATTGATATTCGGAAAACCAAAACATCACGAGAACCGCGAAAAGGATAGGCTCGAGGGGTTAACTAGGGTATCGTGTACTAAAGATGAGTACAACGCAAAGGGTGTGGGGAATTACTCAACCGATATGGAAGAAGTAATTATATCACGGTATCAAACAAGGGTTTATCCTAATGCCTCTTATCATTTAGTTATTCCTAACTACACAAGTGTAGTCTCACTAGCGATCTCGGAATGCATCACAAAACAAGTTCTAGAATCTAATATACTACCGGTTCACACTCTAAGCATTAAAGATGAATGCTTTAATTCCTACTAATCTAAGGGCGATCCTCACATTTTGGGTGGAATTTAGGTGGTAAGGGTTTTTGTGCTAGTCATGCAACTTCCTATCCATGAGACGCTTTTGTTAAGACTAATGGCCCACTCTTATACGTCATGAAAAAAATTTTAAATTTGGCTAAAATTACCCTAACCTACATTTTCTCATGGTTTATTACACAAATACACTTGGACAAAGCAAATAGTCAAGGATAAGCATAGTTTCAAAGTTCCCGTTTATTTTCCCTCCCTACACTTAAACCGAACATTGTCCCCAATGTTCCCCAAAGTATCAAAGTTATGATAATAGAAGGTAATTAAAAACGAAGAAACTAATACTCCCCGATTAGCTCGGTAGGATCCGTAAAAAGTGGTGGTTAAATCTTTTCCAAGAAGAGTTTTTGCGTGAAAGGCTCCTTCCAAACTTGTGTAACTTCTTCTTGACAAACTAAACCCGCACACTAGAAGAAAACAAACGAAACCTTCGTAAAATCGGCGGTAATAATATACATAAGACTCGATTTAAACTAGGATATAATGCTTGTGGAATGGATGTTTACGAATTTGTTTTGAAAGTTAAGATCCGAAAATTCCAAAATTTTACAAGTAGCTCGAAAACGAGAAAAAGTGTCAAGTTTTATTCCTTCACGGACGTCGTCAGTTACAATCTCGACGCCGTCAGTTATCCCGACAAAAAGCGGTCTCATGATTTTCCGAAAAATTCGAAAATTTACATCTTTAGAATCGGAAAAACTTCGCAAAAACATCTATTATGACTCGATACAAGCATTTGACTCTAACAAACACATATATATCTTTTAAATAATTGTAATTCTCATGTTCACGTTTCTTTTGAAACGTGTGTAATCCTCCCTACACTTATCCCTTATGTAAAATACCTTTATATGTAATTAAGACGAGGTTAAAGACAAAATAAAGCATTTTTACAAATTCAAACATGAGAATAAACAATTAATAAAAGATATACGACACACAAAATGAAAATGAAAACAAATACACATGGGTTGCCTCCCAAGAAGCGCTTGTTTTTGTTCGAGTCACGAGCCCCGACTCTACCCTTATTTAACGATAAAGGGAAGTTTTTCCTACACTTAAGTTTATGTGCGGGTGATAGTAGCAATACACACCCTTAGGGTGGAAATTTGCTACGTGAGGAGAGGGTGATGGGTGATTTATATGCTCAAAGAAGTGTGCTCTATTCATTACAACCTTACCTAAGTCTATTGGTGTAGCGAGAGAATCAAATCTCTCTCCTAAGAATGGATCATTTTCTACCAACTTTAAAAGATTCATGGTTAAGGATCCATCTTGACCTAATAAACCCGGTTTAAACCCATAGTGTTTCTTGTTATCAACCATGAATGGGTGATATAAGTGTGTAAGGTCATGGGTTACTCCTATATCGGCTTCTACTCTACATGGCCTAGAATCTACCACCTTTATCAAGCAACTACCCGGACTATCTATTTTGATGGGTGGATTGGGGCCTAATTCAATTCCAAGATTCACATCTAAAGACGGAAAATTGGGTAAGGTTTTTAAGTGAGGCTCTGGTTCATCAAAATATGGAACTTCCCTAGGACCGAGAGAGGTCATGACAACAAGCATCTAAACCTACATTCTCTAATGGCGTTTGGTCCAAAGGTTCTCTAATTGGGGTTCCTATAGTCTCTTCTACTTCTTCCGGTAAGTTATAGGCGATGTGTGTTCCTCAGTGATGGTAAGACTTGTGGGTTATCCGATGGGGTTGGATTTTCTACTCTATCCTCCATCTTATCAAGATCACCTATGTATTCATTTTGTATTGTGGTAGCGCTAACCATGACATGCACCTTGGTACCTCAACTCTAATCATCTCCTTCCTAAACAACCTTCCGATCGAAGTTTCCAAATTGAAAATAGGTCTAAAATTCGTTTTTGGGTCCCATGTTCCACTTCTAAATTGGGCGTGAATCTCAAAGGTTTCCATGCAAATCGAGCACCACGTCCCCAAATATCCCCATCCGTTACATAGTCAAGTCTCCTTTGGGTTTCGTGGGCGTCGAGTGTAAAAGAATTGTAGTGGAAGCAAGAAGTCAATACCATGATAAAGGACTTTTTGCAATAAATATTTAATGCGAGTCCAAGCCTCGGGAAAGGATTCATCATGATGTTGTTTGGAACCTCAGGATCTCATTTTGGAGTGGAAAAGGTAGATTATGTAGTGGATTTTGTTGATTGGGTGAAAGTTTTGGTGGATTCGCGTTCTCCATGATGGTGAACGGAAGAGTCAATGGAAAAGTTTTACGAACAAAGGCACAAAGAAGGGGGATAGACTACGAGGAAGTTAAAAATGAGAAAAAAGTTACTTGATAGGAATCAAGTAAGGAAACCTAAACGAGGTGGACTACTAACTAGCTATTCTATTCCCCGGCAGCGGCGCCAAAAACTTGATAACGCTACACGCGTCGTTCGGGGTCAAGGAAACTTCCTTTTCTTCGAGCAAGTTTTATAACACCCTAGGCAGTGAACCTAATCGTTGTAGTGTAGTAATTAGGGTAAGCCACGGGTATTGATATCGTTCTCTAGGGGAATAGGAATGCTAGTGAGAAGTTACTACGCTAAGGTTGAGGTTGAGGAAGATTATTTTTATCTTTTATGTTTTTAGAAATTGAAAAGGTACGAATCTCGGGTATTGGATTTGGGGGTTGGTATTGCTACCGATTACTCTACTATTATCTAATTATCTAAGCTAAGGTTGTGATAGTCTATGTCTAATTGATGTGTACTGTATGATAGTTTAAAGATGTGTTTACTTAGGTTTTACTACTCCTTAATTATCTCCTATTGATGGTTGATTTGTCACGTCCTTATTCCTAGTTGCGTTGTGATTCTAAGGCTATAGGCCGTGCTTATTTCCTAACTCTTTGAAATTACCAAAGGGTCTTGTTTACAAATCCTCTAGTGATTTATAGACGCCTACTCTACGGTTGTCCTTGAATACTTTATCCTACAATTACCTAGATAATTATATTCTAAAGTTCACAAAGAAATGTCAAGCATTAAGTACACAACGAATAATCTAGCGCACTCTAGATCATTAGTCAACTAAGATAAGTATCAACCAATCAATATTCAATAATTAAGTTTCATATTCCTAGCAAACACACAAATAAATTAGCCGGACATGGAGAACATGCAAGCATACAGAAATAATCAAAGACATAATTAAATTAATGAAGTAAATACTTATCTTGATGTATAATAGGGTTTAGAACCCTAAAATACGCACAAGAAAGCCTTGGTTCGGTTTTAGGTTTTACTCCAAAGACTACCCCAAAACCGAAAAATTCGGATTCTATATATAAGATTACATCTGCGACGGCGTCACCTTATGTTTCTCGTGACGCCGTGTCGCCGTCATTAGGGTTTCGTCTTGGCCACGTAAACCTTGCGGCGCGTCACCTTATGACTGTGACGCCGTCCCTTGACTCTGACGCCGTCTTGGTCGCATCTAGGCCGTCGAGTAACGACGCCTACTCCTTTAGAACCCCGACGTCGTCCTTGAAAACATGCAATTTCGCTCGACCCGTCGCAAAATTCCTTCCGACGGCGTCGCAGATATGCAGATGGCCGTCGCCTTATGTTTCAAAGCACTTTGAGTGTCTCGATTCGACTTTGGCCATTTTCTTCGTATATTCGCGCTTTTTCGTCCAAATAAGCATCATTCCAGATTTTGCCTTCAAGAGACCTAAAAGTGAAAAGGAACGATATTAAGCAATAACGGATACAAAGTGATCGAATAAGGGCTTAAATGACCCCTCAAAAAGGTACCTTTTAAAACCTTATCACATTCACAAGTGGTTAACTCGCGTGAGAAAACTTGACGGTTCAGCACCGATCAATCCTCTTCAGCAATAATAGTCCATTCAATTATCAAATTGATAACCATGCAAGCAATTTCATTATCCTCTTCAACCTCCATTCCATGTTCTAGCATTCTTCTCATAAGTTCTGTTGTAAGTGGATATCTTCTATCTGCAAACATGTGTATCATTGGTCCACTTTCCAGCTCTAGGACATGTACTCCAGATTCTTCAAAAAATCTCCCAGCTAACAATCTCCCAGTGAGATCTCCAAGCAAAACTAATCCAATTCCTTCTAATGGATGTTGTTCAAAATAATTTTGCACCACATGATATAAATAGAATAAGTCCACTCTATCTATAATGTGCAATAAGTCCCATAGTCTGTTGAACACTCTGAAACTTCCATCTTCTTTGTGAAACATCATATAACTTCCATCTTTGGACTCCACAACTTCAAAATCAATGATCTGAGATCTGTTCATCTTCATGTCAGCATCTTCTTTGGAGTATTCAAAATCTATTACTCTGAGATAATTTCTAAGTGCATCTTTAGTCTCATTTCTTAGCTCAACTCTTTCTTTCTTTGAAAACTATACATCTTCAACTTCAGTTTTCCTTTTTCTTTTTAAACTTTTCTTTCTTTCAGCTTCAGTCCAAGTAGTTTCTTCTTTATAATCTTTGATGCTTGCAACATCCTTCTTATAATCTTCCCTAGCAGCATCATACAATCTTTTCATCTCAATGTAATTAAACACGCAATCCTTTATAGCCTTGCTTTAAATAAGCCATCATTTGATTTCTTTCAAGAGCTTTATTAATTCTTCTTGGTAAGAATGAAACAGGAATAGGTGACTGTAATACTTCAACAGGTTCAGCCTCTTCAGCATTTAAATCTTCTTGAACTTTCTTAGCTGCTTCTTTATTTTGAGCTTCTTCAATTTCTCTAGCTTTTCTGTCTTGAGCATTTAGTTCTTCTTGCAATTTGCTAGCTGCAGCCTCATTCCTAGCTACTTCAATTGCTCTAATATCAGCTAAAGTAAGCTTCTTCTTCTTTGTTTCTACCAAGATCCCCTTTCCTTTATCTTTAGGATCAATTTCGTTGAGATGTTATTGTATGTTCCTCTCGCAACTTGAAATAGTAACACCCTTTGGTCTTGATAAATCATGAAGTATGGTTGCAATCGGTTGATCATCACTTTCATCCTTTCGTGCTTGGATATATCAACTTCTTATGGTATGGCAGTTGAAGCACCAGCTTGTTCTTCATGAACAACAGTTGAAGGACCAGCTTCTTCATCAAAATCTAATATTCTTGGAGTTATTACTTCTTGTCTGAAGATTCCATGAACATCAGTACTTTGTTCTTCAGTACCTTGTACAGCAGTACCTTGAACTTCAGTCTTTTCTTCTTCAGTACTTTCAATAACAACATGTTCTTCAGTCTTTTCATGTTCTTTAGTACCTTCTGATTCATTTGCCTTAACAAAATCTTCTTTCAAATTCCTTTCTTCTAAATTCCTCCCCAATTGGACAGAAGATGGTGTATGAACCTTTTTGCCTTTGGATTTCTTCTTAAACTGCCTTCGGCGCTTGTGTTCTTCCTTAACCCATAAGCGATAACGTTTAATAAAAGGTGCAACATAATTCTTTAACCTTCTATACTTGAGCTTTAATTTCTTAATATGTTTAGCTTGAGCCTCATTAGACTTTTTCAATTTAACTAACTCCCTCGTCAAAACATAATTATCCAGTGTGAGTTCTTCAGGGGTTATAGAATGTGACTCATCTCCTTGAATTGGTGAATGTTCCTCTGGTTGATAATCAGGAACAGATTGTTGTGGAGATGGAGAAGGTGAAACCGCAATATCTGTCGAACTTGATGATTGGAGAAGCGTACCTTGTGAAGATGCAAGATACCTTCCGAGAAGCGATACTGCAGATGCAGTACTTGCAGGTGCAGTACCTTCACTTTCTTCACTAGCTTCAGCATCAACTTTAACAGCTTGAACAACTTCCATCATAGAAGTAGTTAAAGGAATGTCTTGACCTCTGAATAAGACACTTCTTCTTTCCATGAAGGTAAAAATCTTTGCTTGTTGTACTATAACAGGTAGTATATCTGTAGGTTTTGGTACATCAGCAAGTTGTTTGTTGAGGAAGACTTGAATAAACCGTGGATACATCAACCACTTTGACCCATTAGAAATATGTGAAAGCATTCCATCTAGAATCAGCCTTGAAAAATTAAAAACTCGATCTGTAGCCAATCCTACCATAGCAGATGCTATATTGGACCCAAATTGCTCCCATGAAGTACTTTTAGCACTAATACAATGAAGCAACACATGCACTAAAAATTTCCATTGAGGACAAATGAGTTGTTTCCTGAAAGTTTGTTCTGTTAAAGACCCTTCATAACCAAGATGCCCAAAAGTCTCCCAAATCATCTGCTTATCAAAACGAACAGCCCCTTCTTCATCATTAAACAACAAATCTTCTCGAATAGAGGCTTCAGTAATCTTCACCGTTCTTCCAACAACAGTTGATCTAACATAATATTCCTCATTCCCCATATTATCCATAGCATTAGCCCAAAACTCTTGAATCCAAGGTGCAATGATATCCGGCTCCACTAAAAGAGCATAAGAGATTGGCGACCCAGTAAGATAATCAATAATATCGTGAAAAGCCACATTCGCCTCAGTCTTGTCCAAATTCGCCACCATATTGTGCTTTGAAACAGTAGGTAGATTCGCCATTGATGAATATGTGAGCACAATGAAAAGATATGATCGAATAATAAAGAGATGGTGAATGGTGAGATAAATAAGGAAAAGATTCTAATGTATCAATATTAGAGGGAAACTCGGAAAGTGGTTATATATATAGGTGAGATTTGAAAAATCACACCTATAATAATAAAGTTACCGTTAGATATATTTACCCTTCAATATGACCGTTGAAACAAGATTTTTAATCGACAAACAAGACTTCCACATAAGCGTTGCTTTACCAGCGGTACTTTCCAAGCAGTACTTTCATGAAACTAAAAAGCAGTACTTTCACAAACAACTAAGTACAAACAAAGTATTCATTATAGCCTCCCCTCAAACAATGCACAGGACTATACTAACATCTTATAGTCCTCCCCTCAAATGTAGCTTAGTAGTTAATCATACCAATACTCACCACCAAGTGATTGAATCTAGAAACATCAAAGCCTTTGGTGAGTAGATCAGCTACATTATCATCCGTGTGAACCTTGACCACATTAATGAGCCTGTGCTCATAGCAATCTCTGATAAAATGATGCCTAATCTGAATGTGCTTGGTCTTGGAGTGATAGACTGGATTCTTTACAATACAGATAGTACTCTCATTATCAATATTGATAGGAGTATTCTTAAAATTGAACCCATAGTCCAAGAGTTGATTCTGCATCCATAAAACTTGTCCACAACAACTTGCAGCAGCCACATATTCGCATTGATGAGAGGATGTTGTCTGCAATTGTTTGTTTCTTACATTGCCGGAGACTAATCTTCTTCCAAGATATTGGCATCCACCGTAGTTGATCTTCTATCATAGTTATCACCTGCATAATCACTATATGAAAAGCTTCCAAGTGAAAAGGTGAATCCTTGGATACCACAACCCTAACTTAGGTTGTTGTTTCAAATAATGAAAATTCTCTTCACCGCATTCATATGAGAAATCTTTGGTGAGACTTGATATCTAGCACATAAACAAGCGCAAACATGATATCGGCCTTGATGCGATAAGATACATAAGACTTCCAATCATGGATCTGTATAACTTGACTTCAACCGGATGACCATCTTCATCTTTGCCCAATGAGTTAATAGATTTAATGGGTGTAATGTGAGACTTCATGTCATCAAAATTGAACTTCTTAAGTATGTCGATGAATATACTTGTCTTGGTGATAAAAATACCTTCCTTTGACCGCTTAACTTGAAGTCCCAAAAGAATGTTAACTCTCCCATCGAACTCATTTGAAATTCCTTCGCATCGGTGCTCAAACTCCTTAACCATGGATTGTTTGGTAGCTCCAAAGATGATATCATCAACATAAACTTGAACTAACATGATATCCTTCTTTTCTCTCTTGATAAACAAAGTCTTGTCAATAGCTCCCTTTCAGAACCATGTTGCAATAGGAATGTGAGAGCCTCTCATACCAAGCTCTAGGTGCTCGATGAAGGCCATAAAGAGCCTTAACCACCTTGTAGACTTTGTTAGGATGTTTAGGATCTTCAAAACCGGAGGTCGTTTTACATAAACTTCCTCGTAATCTTGCCATATAAAAAGGCACTCTTGACATCCATCCGTAAACACGAAATCCCATATAAGAAGCAAAAGCAAGAAATATTCTAATAGCTTCTATTAGTGCCACAGAGAGCAAATACTTCATCATAGTCTACTCCTTCTTCTTGTGCATAGCCTTGTGCTACCAACCTTGCCTTGTTCTTGATAACATTGCCCCTTTCATCTCTTTTGACTCTAAAAACCCATCTGGTTCCAATAACTCTCTTCCCATCTGGAAGATCACATAAGACCCAAACTTCTTGTAGCTTAAACTAAAGAAGTTCTTCCTGCATAGCTTCAACCCAACTTTATTTAGTCAATGGTTGTGCAATATTCTTAGGTTCCTCTAAAGAGATAAAATAAGTAAATAGGCAGGTTTGATGGTCCTTATGATTCAGCCTGTTTTGTTTATACACAAAGCTAAGTAAGGTATTATGAGGTGTAGTGAAACTCTTAGCTTTGTGTCTTGTCATGAATCCAGAAGTAAAAGGACCAATGATCTGATCAGTAGGATGGTTCTTATGAATTTGTAAGTATAGAGACTGTGGAGCTCCATAAGCATCATCCAAGTTAGTGAAATCAACATCTTCATTTGAATCTGAGAAAATACCTTCACCTTCAAGCTCATCATCAGTTTCTTCTAATCCAGGCATGGTGGGATCATCTAAATCATCCAAAGTACCGGAAACTGGTGCAGCAGTACTTTGATCAAAAGTACTGTCATCTAAAGTATTGTAAGTGTACTCAGCATTCTTGTTCTTTTTCTTTGCTTCTTCAAAGGCTCTCCTTTGATCATCAGTATAAGAATGTGCCATAACATCTTGTAAAAGCATCTGATTAAGTGTCTCTTAAATAGCTTGATCCTCAGCAGACAATGAGGATTGGGGTACATCAGTACTTGGTTTTGTAGCATCAGTACTTGGTTTTGTAGCATCAGTACTTTGCTTTGGATTATCAGGCAGAGGTTCGTCATCAGGAACAGAAGCAAGTCTAATATGAACTCCATGAACAACATACTGGGAATCATCACCAGTGTATATAGGTTTATTTTCTTCTCTGACAGGTACATAGTTCATTGAAGGAGTTAAAACTTCAAGATCAAACATCCAATCAGGACCTTTACCTTTCTGATTCTCTTGATCTTCTAAAAACTCAACATGAAGACAATCTTGAACCTTCTTAGTAACTCTGTTGTAGACTCTAAAGCCCTTACTGTTGGTACAATAACCCAATAAATATCCTTCTTCTGACTTGCCATCAAACTTACCCGTTATCAATAGTGTTTAAAATAGTAAGAGGGCATCCAAAGGTTTCATAAAGCGTATGTTGGGTTTGTTGCCCATCGACAATTCATATGGAGTCTTCATCGTGGTTTGGTGGTGAGACTACGTTAAGTACATAGCAAGCGTGCCTGACTTGACCCAGGCGAATAGGTAGTTGTGAATCGCTAACATTGTCTGGCGACTTCAATCAAAGTCCTATTCTTCCTCTCGCAACACCATTACTGTTTGTGGTGTTCTTGCAATGCTGAACTCCCTCTTGATTCCTTTGTTTGCACAAAATTCATCCATAAGCTTGTTCTTGAATTCAGTCCCATTATCACATCTAATACCTCTAACCTTCATCCTCAGTTGGTTTTCAAGTCCTATTATAAGAGTTTGAATAGCATCAAAAGTATCATCTTTAAATCCCAAGAAAAATACCCAACTGAATCGACTGCAATCATCTGTAACTACTAAGCAGTACTTCTTCTTGTTCAGACTTGCCACAGAGACAGGTCCAAACAGATCCATATGTAACAGCTCCAGTGGATCTCTAATAGTTCTCTCCTCAAGCTTCTTACATGAAGCTTTGTGTTGTTTACCCTTCTTGCATGCCAAACATGAGTGATCATTTTTGTAAGTATTTGAAGGTAAACCTCTAACTAAATTGCCTTTGACCAATTTGTTGATATTCTTGAAATTCACATGGTCTAATCTTCTATGCCATTGATGTGCTTCTTCAGTTGTTGCTTTTGCCACTAAACAGGTGGCTCTTCCATAAGAGTGTAGACTCTTCATATCCAAGCTATACACATCATTGGTTCTTGGTACTCTAAGTACTACCAAGTCATCGACAACAGTTGAAATTCGGTGAAAGGATGAGACATTCATGTCGATAAATAGTACGGGATGCTTTTGTCACGCAGATTTGAGAGGCGATAATAGATTGAACTTGAGCTCCTTCACGTGTCGACATTCTCAAAATCTATTCTCCCTGCTTTAATGGTTCCTTTCCCTGTAATTCTTCCTCCATTGGGATCATTCCCAAATGCAACTCTTCCTCCATACATAGATCTAAAATCTGACAGAATCTCCTTGGCTCCTGTCATACTTCCAGAGCAACCACTATCCACAATAAGATGATCTTTAAGCTCCTCTTCTGGGTTGCCCTACACAAAGATAAAAGAGTTAGAACATTTTAGGAACCCAAGCCATTACTGACTTGTGTTCCCCTTGTGGAGTTACAAACTCAAATTCTTTGAGTATGTAATTTCCACTGTTTTTCAAAACATGATCCAAAATTATCTTTTGATTTTTAGCATGTGGATTTTCAAAACTCTCTTTTTCAACTTCATTCACATTATCTTTTATCACATAAACATCTGATTCACTTTCTGTTGAAAGTACTGTTTGTCCCTCAGCAGTACTTTCTTTCTCAACCCATTTGGTTTTAACAGTTGGTTCTTGTGATCTAGATACCCTATATGAATTGTAATACCTTCTAGGTTGATAGTTCCTAGTGCTCCTAGAGTTTCATTCCAAAGGTATTTCCGATACCTTGGTTAGGCCGATAGCGATACTTTGTGAAGTGCGCTTGTGAAATCTTGGTGGTTTTGAAAAGGTCTTCTTTGATGAGGGTGTCTATAGTGCGGTGAGAAGTTCTTGTGATTGACCTGTTTGAATTATTCGGTTGGTTTGGTTTCTCTAGGTTTCGGTTGGCAGACCTATTCTTTGAAAACTTACTAAGATATTCTGTGTGTCGGTCACAATCTTTGATTAAATGAGTAGTACTAAAACACACAAAACATAATTTTTCACCCATACTTCCAAAGTGACTTCTCCTATGTCTATGACCAAAACTATTGTGCCTTCTAGGTGAATGATTTACTCTGTTTTGCCCAAAACTATCCCAAAAAGGTTTAGCAGTATTGTTTTGAAAAGGTTTTCTTAAAGGTACTGCTTGTGGAGCAGTACTTTGAGTAGTAGGTACTGCTTGACTTTGAAAATTATTATTTTGGTTTTCAACAGTTTCTTTGGGTGTTTCAGACCTAGTTTGACCGATTAGCTTTTTCCTAAACTCTAAGTAGTCTACCCCAAAATGAGAAACATCAGGTCTATCAGGTTGAAAACTACCAATGGGAGGGGGAACTGCATGATAGGCATTATCTTGCTTAGGTTGAGGGGGTGTTTCACTTATTGATCCCTCATTACTAGATGTGTCTACATAATTAATGAGTTCATCATCACTAGTGTTTACTTCCTCAAAATCACTTTCATCCTGATCACTAGGTGGAGTTTCTTCTACCTTACTAAAATCCATTCCAAAGCCTAGACCAGTTTTAATGTATGCCCTTTTCTGTTTTTCAACAAAACTAACATGAGAAAGACGGATGTATTCTAGGCATCCAACTTAGCTAACAATTGCATCTCTTTCCTTAGTCGGTTTTTCTATTTGAAAATCTTACTGGTTTAGTTTCCATTCACTTAGTTTTAACGGTAATCCTGTTGTTCATATTTTTCATTGAAGCCATTTCAATTTTCTCATGTGTTAAGATTTTGGCTTCCATGTTTTCTAAAGTAATTTGGTAACTTCTCTACCTCGAGACCTAGCCTTAACACAATTATCTCTTTCATACACATAATTAGCAAGTAATTTTTGATAAAAATCATGACAATTTGAGCATACCTCAGAGATAGGAGATGAGCTTGGTGAAGTAGCTACCATAGCAAGCATAACAGGATCATCTTCACTCTCCATGCTCCAATCAAATCCTCCTAGACAATCTCTAGATTCCAAAGCAACATGATCAGGTTCCTCATCAAAAACAGTGCTCCAGTCCAAGTCTTTTACTGAGTCTTCAACAGTTTCTTCCACTGCTACCATACACTAAGTCACTGGCTCATCATCAAATTCTTCACTCCAGTCAACCTCTGACAAGTTCTCTTGAGCAACCAAGGCCTTTGTTTCAGTGATACGAATTTCTTTAAGCTCCACTTTGGTTTTTCATAATCATGTTTGCTTGATATTTAGCAAACTCGCACTCCTTGCAAAATGTCGGTCTTTTGACAATTGAAGCATTCAATTTTGGATTTGTCAAAGTGACCCCTTGTTTAGGTTTGAAGTCAATGCTCTTCCTGTTTTCTTCATATACTTCTTGATCCTTGCGGATCATAGCAACTTGCCACTGATGTCTATTTCTTCAAGAGCATCCTCTTCAATCGTGAGAGATCTTCTTCATAAGTGACGGTGGTGAAGCTTGTTGTGCAAAGAAAGAGCATACAACTTCATCGAGTGCATGGTAGTGGTTGGTGGGGTGGTGAGCATAGGTTGGGCGGCGTAAACGATGCTGAGCCACAATGATTTGAGTAGGAGAAGCGAGACTTTTAGCGTAAGTGCCGCCTCTCTTTCGGATGACGGAAAGCAATCTTGTGAGACTTAGAACCTGTTTGACCATTCATCTCATGCTCATACACCTTGGATGGTTGTAGAGATCATCAAAGTCCATGACATCTAAACACGGTTGTCGTCGATCATTGTAGCAATCACATGCCATGTAGATGGCAAGCTCCTTAAAACTTGATTTGCATCTTCCACATACCTCCTTTGTATAGCTCCAACATGTTGAGAAGATTAAAATCTGTCATAAGCGACATCAAGACCCTCTTTCTCCAACAAGAAGGTTTCAAATTGTTGCTTGAAGAGGTTTCGTGCATCTTTTTAGAGGCTTCATTCCTCCAAATCGGTCTTAAGTGCGCCCAGTGCTTTGCATCTTTAGCATCATGGAACTTCAATAGATGCCCATCAGGTATTGCAGACAAGAGAATGTTGAGAGCCTTCTCTTGATTCCTTATGGTAGTCTTTTGGTAAAGGCGACTTTTGGTGGTTTAGGTTGTCCTTCAACTTCTATTGGTTGCGGAACAACTTCATTACCATTGACAATTACATTCCATAAAGCATGATGCATAATGGCAATGTCTTGCCCTCATCTTCATACACCATAAGTCATATTAAGCCTTCTTAATGATTGGAATCTGAGTGAGGTGATTGATGGTGGTGGAGCGACTTGATGACATATTTAGGGTTGTTGTTGTAGGGTTTCTTCTTAGTCAGAGTTTCCACATAAGCTCTGATACCACTTGTTGGATCGATATACTCTAACCAAACTAACTTAAGTAGCTTGTTTAAGGTTTAACAACCTCGGATAAATCCTAAGTTATTAACAACGAAAACACTGAACACTCTTTATTAAGTACGCGGAATTTACTCAATAAATCTAAGAAGAATAACTTGTATTAATAACTCTAAATCTGCTTATTATGCAGATACCTTTACAACTCTAAATAATATCGAATTTTGCTAAAACTCTAAACTTGTGAAATCGTAAACTCTAAGAACTTGTAGACTCGTACCTCTAATGCCAATCTAGGGGTCCTTTTATAGGCTCAAGGATAACCCTAGTCGGTTTACAATATGTATCCTTGTACGACAAGTAATCTAATAGAGAACATTCTAGATTACAAGACTTTCTATAAACGGATAAAACAGTTCTTTCAATCTTGCAGTACTTTGACCTTCATATGCAGTACTTTGACTTTCTATTTAGCAGTACTTTGACTTCTTGACTTTTTCCAGTTCTTTGCTATTTACAGTACTTTGTCTCTGCAGTACTTTGTCAGTCTTCAGTACTTTAACTATTCAGCACTTTCATATCCCAACATCCATACTTATACGAACCAACAGATATAAGTAGACCGCAATCCCTTGACAAGAATCCTCAACTAGTATGAGACACTGAGCACTACAATGTAACTCCTTTAAGTGATAGCCAATGTGTGCATAGAGCATCATAAGAAAAATCACACATTGCTAGATTCATCAAGCTAGATGATAAGAACACAAACCAAGTAATTCCACTTCACCTTCAAATAAGTGATAAATAATCCTCTTCGTAATCAATTCTTCAATAAATCTCCAAAACGAGCCTTTTTAAATCCTTTTAAGAACAAATAACCAAACTCTTTGTGTGTGTGAACAATAACCTGTGTGTGTGTCATCCAAAAATCCATAACAATCTTTATGCTTGACTTCCCCTTAATTCAAAATCACCTTGTAATAAACCATTATACTATCAATCCAAATAAATTTCGCCATGCAAAAACCTTGAGCAGTACGTTGAGAAAGAATCAGTACCTTGAGCAGTACCTTGGACAAGGAGCAGTACTTTCGTATATAAACTGAACAATACATTACTAGCAGCTTAGTTTCCCACTTGACATAAGAATATTGAAAAACTTCGACCCATTATTCTATGTCCCAATATAATTGTTATGCTTCTACTGAAATACTTCGACCATTAAAAATTCCATATATGCGCAATACCTCATTATCTTCATGCGTCCCATTATAAAAACTATGTCCCATGATAAAATAAATGCATTCTCATTCACCATCCCATATGCGTGTACAACCCCACATGCAACTTCAATATTTTCAACATCCAATAGCAACTGTGATCCCAGCTTATAAACATGACAGTAGTACAACGTATGGGGACCAGCAACCAAACTTGTGAAAACGACGGTAGTAATATAAAAGAGTTGGGACCAGCAATACTTATCGAAACGCAATCCCAACACGCAAGCTTCCTATTATCCTTAACCAATAGACTAATCAAGCATGCTTCCATTCAAAAGCGATACGTTGACGACATAAGCGATGCTTTGACAAGACCTCAGCGAAGACTTAGACTTCTGAGCGATGCTTTGATTATATAAGCGACAGCGATTACTTTTAAAAGTAGTAGCGATGCTTTCACATAATAAAGAATTTATAGGAGCAGTACTTTGCTTAGTCGTGCAAGCAGTAGTCAACATATTGTAACAGCAGTAGTTACGCATAAGTAGCATCACTATTCTATCCATTGCATCACTTGTCAAGAAGCAATTGCGAAAAACCATATGATGAATCCTAGCAGCATCAATGAAAGAACGTAGCAGCAAAAACATATGGTTACCGATATATACTTTCAAACGATTGAAAGAATTATCCAAAGATCATGCATGAATCCATTGGTCCAAATAATGTCATCCCATGTGACCTTGCATCTATCAATTTTGTTAAGATATGCACCGACCCATTATCTTTGAATAAACCAATCAAACCTCAAAAGATATTAATATTGTTGTACGAGGTTAAATTGGATAAACCAATCATTAAATATCGAATTTAGGAATATTCGAATGCACTATTCAAATGGTAATGTAATATCTTCTAAGCGTCAGCGAAAACCTTAAAATTGCTTTTGAAAATCTCCTTGACCAACTTGACATTAAATAACTTTTCTTGAGAGCTCGGATCGGCGATCCCTTGGGTGAAAAGTTAGTATGGTATATAGAGAACATCCACACAAAATTTCGTCCGATCCAGCGGTTATGAAAAGTTATCGGTGTTTGAAAAGCGACCTGCGAAACCTTACGAAAATTTTTAAATACGAATTTTTCTTCCTCCTTCTTGAAAAACCTTGTAGATCCTATATCAAGAGCTCCCGCTCGATACCAATTGATAAGATCGTTTATAAGCTCAGCTAGGGATAACAATAACATATACATACGCAATGAATAATAAAGAACATCAATGTTATTGCTAAAGGTTTTAATTCACTAACACTAACTAACCTTAGGCGTTTATAGGACACGTCTACTAACTAAACTAACTCGCCTGGCGTTTACATAGACTATCGCCTAGGACACACACACCTTTACTAGAGCGTCTACATTATGGAAGACTTAATTAAAACCTACACCTATGTCCTCTTTATATACTAGAGGATAAGGACTAAATAATAAAACTTCCATTGCAAGCAAGCCCTTCCATCTTTTAGTAGGTTTCCTTCTTGTCATATTAAGTCCTCTTGTTTCATTCTTTTTGTCTTTATCAACTCAAGCGATAATTCCCAACGAATTTGCACGATCATTCCGCTCAGAGCTTCCATAAAAGTAAACATTAAAGCGGTTAGTAATAAGCGGATTCCGCGCTTACAAGTTTGAACTTGAGGTGTTATGACATAGTGTGAAAACACAACTCTAATTCTCACAAAGGCCATTCACGAGCTGGAGTCCCAAGTGAGATAACGTGATGTCAGTACATCTACGATTCGATGAGTCGCCGAGGTACAACGAAGCATCATCTCACTGACTGTAGACCGTTTGAGACACACTAAGCGTAATCCACGGGGAGTTACCGAAGTGACTTCTTTATCGAGGCTGTTTGATGTTGACCACGGGAGTTTCCATTCAATCACGAGGATCACGGATGTGAACCTCTCATAAATGTTCTCGACAGTTGCTAAGATCCGTGAAGGACTCGATAATGTACCACCGAAGTTCTTATTGTTGAGCGACAAGTGGTAAAATGTCAAGTGTTCCTAAGAGATTATTTGATGAATCTCGTGGCTCTAGACTCAATTGTCGTTTTGGTTTTCTGAAATGAGACTAGGAGATGGTCTCCTTCTTCAATACCACTATCCTCAGAAGAGAAAGATAGTTTACGTAGGGTTCCACTGAGAATGAAACAAGCTTCATTGAGAGAAACTTGAGTGGCTAAGAAGGTTTAGTGCATGCGTCCTTTGGGTCCATGACGACTTTTAATCTTCAATACCGGCGTCATCTAGTGACAACCGGTATATGAATTGAACCGGTTATGCATACGAGTTGAATAATCTGGAGGCTATTTCTTTTCACCCTTTTTTTTGCATTTCTTTTAATTCTTAACTCCTTCTTTCTCCGTTTCTCATTTTCTCCTTTTTATAAACATACCTAAGGACTTCTAAATTCTAACTATTTGTTATGTCCTTGGGTAGATCCTTCCGGCTCTGGCGGATCATAGGACGGTTATTCCTAACCTTAGTCACCTTATAACTCCATGACTAACCTATGTTGCCATAAAACCATTTTTATTAAAATCTCTCAAAGTGTTTGTGAATGAAAAACATTTTAGTACCACTGTTGAGAGATGAATATTTTGCATAAATACTCCCCCTCCACATGTGCTTTAGAGTTTTGTGAGTTTGCACAATGAGGAAAGAGCGCACATTTGAATTGATCAACTCAAGATAGACAATCCCCATGAGACACGTTACGTTGCATAGTTAAAGAGTTACATTGTCGACTTTTAGGTGACAACTAGCTCTAATAACTACCTTGAAGGTGTAGACAATCCTCGAAGGTTGTCAAACCCATCGAGTTCATGTCTACCAAGAGTTTCTCGAATGGTACATTCTACTCGACAAGTCCTTTCGAGACACGTTTACATCACTAGCGAACTAGCTTGAAATTATTACCCGTCCGGACAAGTATTTTGAGTTACTAACGTTAAGTATCGTCGATTCGTTGGTTAAGTCTATAGCACAAAGATTCATTTGCATTTACAACATATTTCTTATCACATAATTTTCTCCCTAAAAATGGCATATAAAATGATATTTTTGAAAAGTTGAGAATAAATATGACCATTTCGAGTGTTGGGAAGAGTGACACAAAGAACATTTGGTGAACAAAGTTTTAAGTCAAATACTCCCCTCAACAAGTGATATAAGCAGTTGAGGTTTTGAAAATCGTGAGGGAAGTACTCGTTCTTTTGAGCAAAACCTTGAAAGTGAAAGTTTTAATAGGTTTTACTCAAAGTAAACTTTCTCTCCTTTTATAAGGATTGTGGCAGCGTACCACAGGATCCTTTCATTACAAGAACGGGTTGTACACTGTTATATGTGCACAAGCCATAGACATAATAAATCACACATCCAAAGTTATAATGAAAGAAGCAGTTCAAGGGGTACCAGGAAGTGCATCAAGCTTTCCAAGAATGCGAACAGGGCATTGATAGCCAGCGAGAGCAATCCTGGGACGACCTCCTACAAAGCTTTCCAAGGTTCTGAACTGATCCCGACGATACAACCGTTCATCAATCATAGTGATGATTCTCCTCACATCCCTTCGATCCTGAGAATTCCATCGCTTAGGAGACCCAATCTTTGGCGTATATCCTTTAACCTATAAGCCATCGTCCCAACCATCTTCAAAGTGTGATCCCCAAACTTGTGAAGATCTACTGCGCCATCAAGCAATTTCGTTGAAGTTCACTGCGGTGGCAACGGCCGAATGGTTTCTTGACAAGAGTGTATTGTGGGCGGTTAATGTCGGGAAGGTCTAGGCGAGGTGGAGTGAAGTTGACACGATGCGATGTGATTCAAGCTGCGTCTTGGAGATCTTCTACGTTCTTTGATGACTATCGTCGATGAAGATAAGCAAAGACTTGATGTATTTACGTTGTATTTCAGTTGAGAATTGTCTCATGCGACCCTGTACTTTGGCAAGATACAGATCTTCAATGTCATTGAGAGACAATCGCTCAAAGTCAGCTTCACAGAATGCATAATCTCTTTCGTCTTGCCTTTTGACCATGATATTCTTGAGGAAATTGTAGTCCCATCTAGGCGAAAGACCAACATGTTTGATAGCAATGATACTCTTAGTCTTGAACACTTCATGTTGAGACTTCGAACACAGCGACACGTGAGTAGATTTTTCGTTCGGCCAATGGTGAATCCATACATTGCAATCTGGTCATACTACGCCACGTTGTTGGAAAACAAGTGGTTAGCTCTTTCCTCGATGGCTATGTAGTTTGAGTATTCATTGCCGGGAATGGAAGTGTCGGAGATGTGGCGTATTTCCTTGAACCATCGCCACCGTGTAGAAGAAATTCCAAGTCTTTGTTGAAGAAATATCTGAATGGAATCGAGGCGATCGGGTTGTGTCGTTGGTAGAGGTCTTGACCAATCGGTGTAGTATGGAGGGTTGTCCCGTTTGGTGAAATCGATGTTTGCTACGGGTTGAGCCAATCCATGTTGTTCGACATAGCTCGTGCTATATTATTGAGGTGATACTCGAACTTCAATGGCACTTTCAAAGTGTCTTTGAAGCGGTTGAAATGCTTCATTCTTGATTCGCTTCAACTCGGTTTTCGTCATCTTTTCACACGAATCTTTCTTGCAAGAACTTTGCATGCTCAATGTACGACCTTCAACCGCATCTTGACCTTCGGGTGGGTAGGGAGTGGAGTCAACAAGCTTAGAAAACCAGTCGAATTCAATGTTGTCCTCATCCAGCCATGATAAGACGTCTGTCATGGGTGCCTTCTTCTTCTTTTTCTTTGGCCTAGAAGAGGATTCTGGTTTCTTGGTTGTTTCAGGAGAGATGGGGTGTTGTTGGGGCTCAGTGACTTTCTCATCGTTACCACCCGTATACTCAAAGTAATCACCGGTTTGCTGAGTCTTGGGTGGTAACTCAAAATCCTGAGGTTTATCAGTAGAAGAACAAGGAGGAGATCGTTGTTGAGCTGGAGTCCTTTGGGTTGGAGGTTGTATTGAAGATGGTTCACCAGACATCTTCGGACATTTGGGCTCGTTGTCCTTATCCTTATCTTTGTCATCATCGTCTCTTGGACGTTTCGGCCTTCGACTTCTACTGCGCATCTTGACTTGAGTTGGTATTCCAATGATGCTTCAAACAATTTACCTTCGTGAGAGGTAAATGTTGCGATCGTTGGACATTTTTGCTACCAGCGGTCAACTAATTCAGCATCCGAGAAGATTACGGGGATCAAGCTGGATTGATGTTTACGTGCATTGGTGTTGATTTCATAGTGCCTTGGCGGATGCGAGAGTCGATATGGTTATCGGTAAACATTTCATTTGTAACTCCGAGGAGCGGTGTCTAGAAGGAACTTGTGAGTGTATCCTTTGATCATCTCATCCATTTTCCTTGAAGATCATCTTTCATGAGCTTACGGACATACTCCCTTTCAACTTGCATCTTGACATTCTCATCATGAAGGTCTTATATCATTCGTGAGAAAGTCTAACTTCTTCTTTGTAATATCTTTCTCTCTACATTTGGCGACTTTAATGATTACATTCTTTGCTTGAGAGATCCAAGATGCCGTTGGCTTCTTCAACGATTTGGATGATGATTTGGTTGATCTTTTTGATGGTGGTGGTGAAGAATGAGAAGAAGAATCGAAGGCGAAGAGACATGAGGAGACTCGGGGTCCTTAGGAGGTTCAGGGTTTTCTCCTTTGGACATGTTGGATTTGTCTAGAAGAAACTTATCATAATCATCATCATCTCGAATTTTCTTTTTCTTGGTCTTTTTCTGCTCGGTCTTTTCCTTGTCACCCTCATCTTTCTCGGACTTTTCTTTATCGGGTTCCTCAAAGTCATACTCGATAGTGTCCTCCACGCGCGTTTGTTGTTGTTCCAAATTGGTGGCACCAGATCCCTTATCGGGTTGATTAACCGCATCAGGATCTGGTGAAGGTTGAGCTGCACCACTTGATCCTCCGGGGCCACCTATTTGATCTTTAGCAAATTCCTTTGCAACGTGTTAGAGTATAAGGAATTTGAACTTCTTCCTGTATGTTGTATCAAGTAGCTCTTCATCTTATTCTTCTTCTTCTTGTTGCTCAATTACTGGAGTCTTCCCTTTAGTGTTCGACTATAGGACTTGGAGGTTTAGGCCTTTGTTGGGGTGTCATCTTTAGTAGTTTGATGTAATGAATCTCTTCATCGATGTCGGTTACCCTCGGGTCCTCGTCAAGTGAGCTTTTGTTGTGGTTGATTTGGGAATGGGAATAGGAATAGCTTCCTTAGAAGGAATTCTCCTTTTGGTTGAAGGTTTCCTCTTGGGAACTTCCTTTGACTCTCTGTAACTATGCGACACTTCTGCCTTCTCTTCTGGTTTTCTGGTAGGTGTGCCGGAAGATTTATCATAGAAACCCATCTTTCTTCTCTTTTCTGACAACCAAATACCTCTTATAAGAGTAGAGTGTTTGATTTCATCACGAGAAGGTGATCCGGCAACCTGACTCCTTGTTTCTTGGTAGTTGACTCCTTGAATCGGCAGTTAGGGTAGGTTCGGACAACATGTCGAGATTGTCGGGGTCATTGATTTTTGGGGATGTCGGGGTTGTACCCAAGTGCTCTCTGGATCGGCGGTTTGTATATCGATATAGGAATCTTTGATCCAAGCTTTTTAGAAATGTCATCATGTCATCCCAAATCGAGCTTCACTTCTATGTGCTTCATGTTGATCGAGCCCAAAATATTTGCGGTTCCACGAGCTTGGGATGCTCGTGCCATTGTATCACGACCCGAAATGGATTTTGTGATGATGATATAGAGGGTTCTCCAAGGTGAGGGATGTTCTTAAGATCACGTGAGAATGCTTAGTGACAACCCACGAAGCTTAAATCGTTCCCAATATCAATCGAAATTACAAGACAGTCTCTTGATGAGTGCGTGAGAGAATTCGGTTGGAATGATGTCGAGAATGAGGAGCGACTCTCAATCTGCGGGGTGATGGTGATTTGCTTGTGATTGGCGTCACCGTCGCTGCATATCGACCTGACCATTTGCATTGTATTCGAGTGCTGTATGTAGATCTCGAAAGCGATGCGGAGGTGGTGAGCATGTTACGATAAGGATGTTTCTTGAGAATATCACAACAATGAGACAAGAAGATTCCGGCGGTAGAGTTTCAAAGTCAACTCGAGATTGTTCTTTCCATTCTTCATTGGATAGCCGGTTGGAAGATATCGACAATGGTGAAACGTTTGGTGCATCCACATTCATTTGAGCTTCCATGTCAAGATCCGAAACACATTTAGCCATGAGAACCAACATATCGAAAGACATAATGTTAGTCAATAGATGGTTTTATTGTCTACTTATTGAATGAGATATGTCAATGATTATTCTGAGTCCAAAATCACTTGTTTGTTCAATAGTCTAATGGCGTCGTGATAAGTTTTGTGAGTTAGTTAACTTTAGGTTTAAAGTTTATGTTATCACATATTTTCACAACACATTACACATTTAAGCTTATAAGTGACATTATTGGTTTCGTGACGTTATGATTTATTATTTACAAGTTTGCAGCGTAACAATTCATAATGAAGGTTTGATCAAGGCTTAGGCGTGAATTGGTAGCTTATGCGTAAACATGAGAAGAATATGCGTGAGCCTTGAAGCTTATCGTAGGATCCTTACTTACAGCGTGAAATATTACAGCGTGGGAAGGGGACCTTATGCGTAAAGCTTCGGCGTGAGCATATATAAAACCTTCGCGTAAGGCTTACCGTGAAGTAGTCCTTATGCGTAGAGGTCCTTGTTCTGCATATCCTTCACGGGATACGTGGTCCCTTTGTAGAACCTTATGCGTAAATGCTACGGCGTAAGATTTCTCTTCACATAACATGCTACGTGGGTGATCATATCGTGAATGTTCTAACAACCTTGATTACGAGTTTCACGGTAGCAAACACGAAATAACATCATCATAACATCAATGTTAACATTAACATTCATTCTATAACGGATCATGGCATAAAAACTCACAAGCGGTTTCTGTAAGACTAAAACCTAATAGTTCAAGAATTACGCATATGAATTCCGACCATAGGATTAGCACCAAAGTTTTTACGGTAAGTCTAAGATGTCTATTGAGTTGTCTTAGCCAGTTTTAACATCAAATGTGTCAAGAATCAAAAGTACCCAAACAGTATGAACATAAACCCTAATTTCCATTTTATGAATCATTAGTGTTTCGGGTGAAATCTGGGCCTAGATATGATCAATTCAACTTGACTACAACCTCCTACAACAATCTTTTCACCAAAACATTCCCGTTTGAAAATACCCAAAAGCGACTCATGAACCTAATTTTGAAAAACAATCAATTCGTGTTTACGGGTGGATTTTAGGATAAACATAGTATCATTGATGTTATTGAAGCGTTTTGACACTTATTTTAACCACAAACACACACCTATGATTGTGTGTTCATATGCTTATCGTAGAACATATAATCACTCATATCTCATGATTTAGCAGTTAGATTTGCTTGAAAATCAAAACCCGTATTTAAAATCTTGTTAAGAATATGAAGTAACTTACAAATTGATGATCCAAAATACGGTTGTTGAGCGAATATTAAGCGTGGGATGAAGTTTGGTTTGAGTAATAAATGTGAAGTGAAAAGTTAGGTGAGGTGTTTTTATTAAAAGTGACTTTAAGATTTTGGCGGTTTAGTCCCTCCGCTTTTCTATTTTCATTCAAAGCCTTTTAACTTTTATTTTGGTTACCAAGCGAAGAATATTTGGAAATGACTTTGACGACACTCCCCTTGACTTAATAAATAAAGAAAGGTTATGAATTTTATGTTAGGGTGTCGAAACGAAAATGAGACCACCATTTAAAAACAACGAAATAGGTACATGCAAGTACACGAATGTTTTGAAGCAGTTAGGTATTTATTTTCTCCCCTCAACACTTGATCGGAAAAATCTTGAATTTTGAAAGATTAGAGTGTTGACAGGAAAATGTACTTGCCATGTTGAATGAAAATTAGATAGAAGAATATTTTTGTAGTTTTATCGGGTTTTATATTTTGTATTTTTTCTTTTGAAAATTATTTACAAAAAGGTTTTGGTGTTTGACTAGTTTTAAGAATGTTTTAAGAGTTCATCCGGTTCCTCTTGAGTCAAACACCTCATACCAATTCGATGGACCAACTCATTAAACCTAGCAGGGCTAAGGCTTTGGTGAGCGGATCGCCAATTGGTATTACAGCCTGCAGTATAATTCAACTATACCATTCCACGTGGTCCTTTATGAAGTGATACGAAGATCGATGTGCTTTGATTTGAGTCTTGAGCGAGTTGCCGAGATAACAATAGCACTCCGATTGTCATGATACATCGGGATTACATCAAATCGTAACCATAGTCTTTGAGTTGTGTTCTCATCAAATGACTTGAGCACAACACACCGACATGGCTACATATTCGCTTTGGTTGATGGCGATGTACGATCCACCTTCTTGATTGCCAAGACACCGGTTTGTCACCAAGAAATTGTAGTGCTCGGGACGTACTTTTCCGAGAGTCTAAGCGACTGCGTGATCGGCGTTTGAAAAAGTGATTAGTTCAAAACCGAGAATCCTTTGGATACGGATCCCCAATTAATGGTTCCCTTTATGTATCGGAGGATTCTTTTAGCCTACGAGAGGTGGGTTTCGATTGGTCTCGTGATCGGGAGCAAAGATATCTGGCAAAGACAATATCGGTCTGTTGGTACATTAGATACATGAGAGACCCAATAATACTACGATTATTGGTAGGGTCAACCAATTTCCCATGCAAATCGACATCCGACTTCTTGGTATGTGACATTGGTGTGGCATAAAATATCACAAGTATTCATTCGAATTTGTTGAATTTCAAGGGCATATATTGGGTGACTCAAGAAAATACCACGGGGTGATTGATGAACTTGCGGTCCTAGAAAGAGCGTAAGTTCACCCATCATTGACATTCAAAATGTTTCTTCATTAGTTTTGCAAAAGCGGTTGAGTACATTTTATGTGTTGACCCAAAAATGATGTCATCCACGTAAATTTGAACAATTAAAATATGTTCCCCGTGAGATTGTATGAAAAGAGTTGGGTCGACCAAACCTTTGGTGAAATTATTGGCAATGAGGAAAGACGATAGCTTATCATACCACGCCCAAGGAGCTTGTTTGAGACCATCTGAGCTTTGTTCGGTTTGTAGACATGGTTGGGAACTCGGGATCAGCGAATCCTACGGTTAGTTGTCCATTTAAAGCGGTTTGGCGTCCATTTGATAGACCATTATATTCATATGGGCATGAGCATAAGAAATATCAAGCAGTCTCAAGGCGAGCAGCAGGAGCAAATGATTCTTCAAAGTCGATACCCTCTTCACATCGATAACCCTTAGCGACCAGGCGTGACTTATTTACGATTCGTTCCTTGACATCAATTTGTTTTCCAAATCCATTTGAGACCAATGATGTAAACCCTGTTGGTCTTTCAACCGGTTCCATACTTCAAGGCGTTTGAATTGGTTGAGTTCTTCTTCATAGATTCAATCCGGTGTCCTTTGTCATTGCGTCTTTAATGTTTTTAGGCTCAGTTAGCGAGCGGTGAGAGCATATATACGATGTTCACCATCGTGTGAAGATGTTGTCTCGTAATATTGGTTGATTCGGGTTGCCAATAATATTTTCGGATGATGGTCTTTTGTCCATCTATGTGTAGAGGGTTGATGTTGGTATACATTATGCGGCTTTTGATGATTCAAATGGCTTGTAGATGATTCTGCGACATCGAGTCAGCGATTTCATTAGCAAACGGGTTAAAGAAACGGATCAAAACACTGCGGTGGGGTACTTCATTGAACATCATTAGGCGGTTCTGCGTCGTTGGATGCGGTTTGTTCATTATTGTTGTTGAGTCAACTTGTGGTGCTTAACTTCATTGTAGTTGTTGTAGCAGTGTATCGGGTAAAAGTATTATCGGGTTGAGCGGCGGAAACATCGGATACACAGGAGCACGTTCATCAATATAAATCCTTTGAGCAGTGGACAAATAGCCTTTCCATTTGTAGAGCAGGTGGTGGGGGCTTTGTTCGGTGATGATGGGGTTTGGGGAAGTTTAGCGGTTGTGACCGGGTTCCATTGGTATACTCGAAGCCATTTATGTAAGTTCATCAAAATTAGCATGAATCGTTTCCATAACTTGCTTTGTCGGCGATTCGGATCCGGTAACCTTTAGAATTCTCGCAATATCAATAAAGACTCCAATGTCGACTTGGGCTTTGAGCTTTCCAAAGTCCTCGCGATCATTATTCGGATAGCAAAGAACCAAATACATGAAAGTGTTTGATATTCGGTTCTGGTTGTGGAAGCTCAAATGGTGTTTTGTTGTGGCGTTTTGTAATCATTGGCGATTACGAGTGTAGCATGCGGTTGAGGCGACTTGACCCACAAGTGTCTGGAAGTTTAACATTGATTAACATCGTTACGGCGACTTCCACTAACGTACGGTTTAGTCTTTCAACAACTCCGTTTTGTTACGGTGTGCGGGCAATAGATGTTTGATGCTCAATTCCCTTTCTCATAATATTCTCGAAGAGTTTGATTAACAAATTCGGTTCCTTTATGCGTATGAATTTGTCGTGATCTTCGGATGAATTTGAATTTTCGTGAGAAGGTGATGATCGGTGTGGAGCTTGATCTTTACTTGAAGAATAGGCGCAAGTGAGCATAATTGTTGGCTACTCGAAGGCTATCAGTGAGCATTGGAGGTCTATCAAGTGAGCCGACTTCATGAATTCATTGTTGGCTACTCGAAGGCTTCACACATCTTGCCAAACCATGGGTTCTGCATAGTATTCTGGATGGATGTTGATTGTAGAAGTTTGTGTAAGGTTGTACTTGAAGACTAGGTGGTGGTTGAACCATTTGAGGTTGTGGAATAGGCGCAAGTTGTGGAGTATGTTGTTGATTAAATTGTTTTGATAAAGCGGTTGTTGTTGATTCCATTGTTGATGTTGTGGACTTAGTTGTTGTTGTTGTTGTTGAGGATAAGTGTAAGGAAAATAGTTAAAGTATGGTGGTTGTGACATGTTGAAAACTTGTGTTGTTAAATGGATCTTTGTAGTCGAATGAACCTTAGTTGATGAAGTGTCCTTAGGCGTAGAAATCACAATAAACCAAGTAGCACTTATCGTAAAACACCAAAGTTACTGCGTATGACAAGAGTTACTGGCGTGGGTTTAGCTTACTGCGTAAGTAAGGAAAAACACTAAAGCTATCGTAAAACAAGAAGTTAGGTGTAGAAAACTTAGGCTTAGGATTATCTTATGCGTAAGACTAAGCTTAGGCGTAGATAAATCTTATCGTGGGATTTTCTCTGCGTAAGCTTTATCTTATCGTAATTTTAGGGTTTTATCCCAAGTGATCTTTACACTATCACGGTCTGCAAAGATATCCAAAATCGACGTATTTTCGGGCTTATCAAGCAAGAAAACACGGAGTAAACCCAAAACTAAAGATCAAACCACGGAATTCTTATGCGTAATATTAGGGTTTAGTTAGGCGTAGAACTACTCGTAAAATGACTTTTGCCCAAAGATGTTTCTAAACCCGGTTGTGTGTTGAAATAACTAATATCACCAAAATGACACAAAGTGTGAAACTTGATGATCAAGCATCAAAAGCATTATCGTAGAACTCGAACCACGAATAAAACCAAGCTAGAAAATGATGATCCACACGTAAAGGTTGAAACTTTTGCCAAAAGCAGTTATTTTAACACCTTAAAGCGTTGAAAGTACAAGAATCTTGGATTAAAAAGTGTAAAAAGCGTGTTTTTAAGCGAACAAAGTATCACTCGTTTGTTTCTGGACCAAAACCCACTTCAGAAACAATTTCACCCAACTAGTATTGATACCAGAGATAGGTCACTAAGTTTATGTATATTAGAAATTCATATTAAAGCGGTCGTAGTATATGTAATCGTTAAGCTCGTAGTCGTAGTTCTTTTAAGTTAAGTAGTATTTAGTTAAGTAACACCGTGGAGGGCGGACGGGTCTTTACCCATGTATGCACGATCCACAGCCCGATGTGTGGCGATTTATGTAAGACTATAAATACTCTCTACCTCCCAGGTAGAGTTGGAGCTCATAATAATATCTTTCACTTTCTCTCACTAAGTTCCTAAACCTCTAACTTTCTCTCTAGAATTCCATCTATATGCTACTTTGTGTTATGGTTTGATGTGTATGTGAAAACTAATATCCTACAATTGGTATCAAGAGCCATGGTTAGATCATATCTTGCACATCTTTGGATTTCTAGTGGTTTTAGGTGGTTTTGAGTTTGAAAAAGTTTAGTGGTTTTGCATCATTTGGTTGATTTCTTGTGTTAAAGCTTGGATTTTGTTAGTACTTTTATGTTTAGAATCATCACAAGTGTTTAGGTTTTCATTTGGTAAGCTTGAATCATCTTGGTTGGGTTGTTTTGGATTAAAAGTGATGTTTATGTGGTTTTCTAGCTAGCGACTTGATATCACGGTTTATTTCTTCGTAGCGACTTGCTTCACAATTTTGTAGCGAGTTCTGACTTTGGAGCTAGCGACTTAGACCTAGCGATTAACGGTACAAGTAGTGGACTCTCCACTACGGGTAGCGACAGTGGTAGCGACTTGGTGCATGGCGAGTTGCTCTTTAGCGACTTGTTTATCTAGCGACTTGAGTGGCAATTCTTGCCAAAATTTTGCTAGCGACTTGAGGCTTATCGAGTTACTACTTAGCGACTTGCTTCTTACTTAGCGACTTGGGACTCTAGCGACTTAGTGGTGTAGCGAATTAAGGGTTAGCAACTCAGTGCATTATCTTCTATCGAATTAGTGCATTATCTTCTAGCGACTTAGTGCATTATCTTCTAGCGACTTGAGTGATTGTTTACGGTTTTCTCTTGATTTAGTAAAATCCGTGAAAGAATCTATTTCCGGTTTAATCATAGAGTTATAAAATCCGTATAATCATTAACATGTCTACCAGCGTCCCTACTATCATCTCCTTTGTTGCGAGGATGTACAAGCTGGCGGCTCGGATACTCGTCCACCCGTAGCTTGCAGAGCCGACTACGATTCTTGGGCTCAGCGAATCAGTTGTATTGCCTTGGAAAGGAAAATGGTGTCAACATTCTCAAATCCATTGATGAAGGACCATATCGAGTTGAGGCGACTAGAGACATACTTGATACTAATGAAGATGGTACTCTGTTTACGGAATGGACGGACCTAAGATGTATGATGAGCTTGATGATAAGGAGAAAAGAGATTCGATCACGAGATATCGGGGCTTCAAACATTGTTCTTCAAGGTCTTCCTAAAGACATCTACAAGGCGATCAATCATAACAACGATGCAAAGCGGTTTGGGATAACGTTAAGATGCTTCTCTCGGGTTGAATTAACTATGGAAGGCGAGAGAATCCCACTCTATGGCGAATTTGAGCACTTCAAGATGAAACCGGATGAGAATGTCTATGAGTACTATGTGAGATTTCATAAGTTAGTGAATGACATGAGGAACATCGAATGACTATGCCTAACATTCATTTGAACTCAAAATTTGTGAACAACATGAATCCCGAATGGCACAAGTTTGTCACATTTGTGAAGCTCACTAAAGGATTGAAGAATACAAACTATGAGCAACTCTATGCCTTCCTCCTTTAGAATGAGAGACATGCTATGTTTGAAAAATTGATTCTCAATCGGTTCAAAACCAACCGGGAGAGACAAGCTCGTCTAATGATTCAAGCGCCTTCTACTCGAACATGGAATCACAACCAAAGCTTCACAAGTCATACCCTTGGGTAATGGTAATCACAAACTCATTCACGATCCTATGTTCAAACAAGGCGATCTTTGATGCTGCGTGGGAAACTTCATTAATCAACTAGCTCTTACGATTAGCCAAAACATGAATTCTCTCCCGAACCAACAACAACCTCGAGCGACATCTAACCCACACAATCAAGCTCTTGTTAAAGATGGAAGGATCGTGGTGCAACCGGTTCGGAAAGGCGGTATGATCGGGGAAGAGGTGGTCTTTGGTAGAGGTTATGTGGGCAATCGAGAATCGAGGAAGGAATGGTAACCAAGGTCAAGCTAAGCAAATCAAATGCTATAAGCGTGGTGGTGAGGACACATTGCAAGCGCACATCTCAAGCATCCACGAATCTTGATTACTTGAGATAAGATCTTTGCTTGCACAAGCTCGGGACAATGGTGTTGCTTTAGATGAAGAGGAATTCTTTGTTTTTAGGCGAGGGTAATGCCAAGACCTATGATGCGAGATGTGGATGAGCGACCTAGTCGGGAGATAGGTCACAATCATCGAATGCCTTTTAAGTCGCGATTGTGATGCATCGACTACGATGTGGATGATGGACCTCGGCACACACAATTTTATGGCTAGCATTTCTCCAATGGTTTCTCCCAAGGTCTCTTCTTCACCACTAAATGGCCCATCCATGACAAGCTCATCTCGGAGGTATTAAAACTATCGATGATCTTGATGTGCAGCAGATGCATGACAAAGTACAATCAATCTGAAACTATTGAATCAAATATTGAAAATATGGGTAATATCGATATTGTCCCATATGATCAATATGTGAAACAAAGTGAAAGTGAAGTTGTACCAAGTGATGCATCTTCTGCGATCAACAATGACTATGTTTTGATGAATACACTTGCATGTGCCCGATGATTCATCATTTAAGAACTAAATGCCTATAAAGAGCGTGTTGCTATTTATGAACAACGTGCTAAATTTGAGTTGACCACTCGTGAGCGGAAATGGATGACCAAGTGAGTACAGATAATTAGAAAAAGTAAGTTTAGAGAAGTATTGAAACAAGAATTCAATTCATTGCAAGAAAAACTTTCTAAAACATTAAGCAAAAACAAGAACTTCAAGAAAATGTGAAAATGCTTAAGCAAGAATTTAATGCAAAGGAATCAAAACTCTTGAGAGATTTTTCTAATCGAAAACTTTGAAAAACAAACTTGAAAACAAGTTGTACATACAAGGAAACACCATTGATTGCTCACATGGTCACTAAACATCGAGTCTTAGCGATAAGCATAGCATTCCCTTGTTGAGGAACCAAATCCGAGGTAATTAAAAAGGCTAGAAATGCTCATAAGGTGATCTATGATGGAAATGAAATCCTTAAGCCTAGGCGGAAACCTAGTTGCGTTGAGTGCTTGAGGAAGATAAGAAATCAAATGAAATCACTAGGGAAAAGATGAATAAGAAACAAAATGATCCCAAATGCATAGAAAAAGGATAATTATCTCTCCTCATGACTACAAGAAAGAAAAGCTGGATTTCCTTGAACAAGTTTAAGCCTCGAGACATTGTTGACTCCGAACAAGTCTTACGGAAAAAGGATTTAGATAAGCGAAAGCGGAAAATATTGTTGAAACAAACCCTCCCTTTGGAAAATGCCTAGAAGCATTGTGTATCCTCCTAATACACCAATGCATCTTGTACCTAGAACAATTGCCACTAAAAGCAAGACATTAATTAGCCATCGTTATATTTCAACTATTTGTTGATTTTGAGAAAACTTGCAAGAAAAGGATCACACCTTGGTATAAGCGAAGGAGAAAGGGTTTTGAACAAATGAAAGAATGTTATTTAAGCGAGGTCATGCCCTTCTTTAAACTTCTAAAGATCACTTTGAGAGTCTTAAAAGGGGATAGAAAGCGATATTAAGGGAATGGAAAAGGAATTTGATGCAATGGTTGTTGAAGTTAGTGACTATGGCGCGCTTTGAAATATAATGAGATTGAGAGAAAGAACTTGCATACATTAAATGAGAATCTTATTCTTGAATGTGTTGCTCAAGATGTGTTTTCAACGCTTCAAATTGCTCTATTAATGCTTCAAATTTCATGAACTATCTGTGTACGAAAGTCTCCATGATCGTGTCATTGAGCTTGAAAAACAATTCTAAACTAAATGAGAAAATTGAGCGGATGATCACGACAATTTGGTTAAACATTTTTCTAAACTAGAAGTTGAGTATTTTAATTTACAACTAAAATATCAACATCTCAAAGAAAATGTCAAAACTTCAAATATCAAGACATCTTGGATGCTCGAGTTTGATGCGAGTTTTCAAATTAACAAGCGAGATGAGCGATTCAAGCTCGGTGCAACACGATCGAGAAAGTTGAAAGCCCAAATCTCTCAATTAAAGGGTCAAACGAACAATATGGCGAGGCTCCCAAATGCCTCCTCCTTTAGATTCTCGGTATTCTCAAACGTTTCATCTTCAAAACTTAGTAAATGCTTTACAAAAGGAAAATGAAAGTTTTCTAGAAGAAAATGAAAAGGTTAACGTCATTTCAATGAGTTATTTGAATCAATTAAAGTCACTCGTAAAAATAACGAACAAATAACTTCATTGCAAAAGGAAATTGAGAATCGAAGAGTCGATAAAAAGGAAAATGCCAATGACCAATGGGGAGAATGTTGTATCAAAGGTTCACTCTTGTAATAAATATGCTTTATCGTGACATATGTCCCTCCTCATCTAAGGAACAACAAACTTGCCATTCAATCATACTTCTCATCCCTTAAGGATTGCCTAGAATGTCTGCGTGAGATTGTTGAAGAGGATAAGCTAGAGAAACCTCATGATAATGCAATTGGACATGCATGCTTATATGCCAAACGATCTCAAGAAATCTTAGAATGCTTGATCACAATATGCCCAAAGTCATTAGGTGAGAGAGTTAATCCTTTGATTCCATGCTCAATGCCTAACGCTAAGTATGATATGCATTCGATTCCCAATGTTTTGAATGTGAACCGTAGTGTGCCTTTAAGTAGTTGATTCGAGCTGTCAATGCTAAGAAAGAGAACTCAAGTGTGCCTTCTAGGAGTACAAATCACAATACCTCTAGTTTTAAGAAAGTGAACCTTAGTGCACTGCATGTAGTTCGGACCAGTACATCTAAGCAGGTGATACAAAGAGTAGTTAAACCAACTAATGTTCCCATTCCTCTCTGAGAGTGTCGGTGACATTAAGCGGAGCGGTCAAAGTCTCAAGACAATACAAGGAATGATAGGACCTCTCGAGCTAAGAATGTGCCTTTGGAAGAGTAGAAGAACAATCTAGGAACTTTAAGCTTGAATTGAATAAAGCGAATCGTGTTGATTCTAGTATTAGCCATAGGCGTCTTGTAATTAATTAATTCGATACTATGTGCAAACCTTGTGCGATGTGCTTGAATTACATTTCTAATCATGAATGTGGTGTTCTTGTTACGCCAAATGATGTTAATTGTCCGATTAATATTGTTAATGCTAAAATTCATGCTAAGAAGGCTAAAAGGCAAAACCGAAGAAAGTTAGAAAGCGGTGAAACCGGGAAGAACATTCGATAAAATAGGCTTTTATTGGACACTGTTGGTCTTAAGACTAATCGAGATAATGCCCACTAGAAAATGGATGCCTCTTGGTAGAACTATTCCTTAAGAAGTGATCTGCGTGAGCAGGGCTAATCTGACACTAATCTTGCATCTATTCACTCGATTCCATTGCCTCACTTTCTCATATGAATGCTTCTATTTACGATGTGGGTGTTCCAAACATTGTTACTAACCAAATGGAACCCATTCTTGCATGGGGATCCCAATTATCGATTATCCATTCTTATGCATGTTCAATGCGGATCGTTCAAATCATTACGTGGTACTGGACTCATTTGTTCCAAGCATATATTTGGAGACGGTCAAGTGGCTCATGAACCGTGAGCAAATTCATCGGGACCGTTAGATTTGGTAATGATCATTTCGGTGTTATTATGGGTTATGGAGATTATGTTGTTGGTGATAGTGTCATCTCTAGAGTGTATTATGTGGAAGGTTTAGGTCATAATCATTCTCTGTTGGTCAATTCGTGATTACGATCTAGAAGTAGCCTTGAGAAAACATACACCTTTGTTAGAGATCTTAATGGTAAGGAACTGTTAAAAGGAACTCGTGGCTCAAATCTTTACACCATCTCTATCGATGACATGATGAGGGCCTCTCCAATCGCTTGTTATCAAAGGCTTCAAAAACAAAGTCATGGTTATGGCATCGTCGTCTCAATCACTTGAACTTGGCACTATCAACGATCGTCCAAAAGGACTTAGTTGTGGGTTTACCTAGACTAAAGTATGAAAAGGATCATCTTTGTTCGCATGTCAATTAGGAAAAAGCAAGAGTATGCCCATAAACCCAAACCTACTAACTCATCACGAAGTTCTTCATATGATTCATATGGATTTATGTGGACCAATGAGGGTGCGAGAATATCTTTGGAAAGAAATTTGTGTTAGTTGTGGTTGATGATTACTCTAGATTCACAGGGTCAAGTTCTTAAGGACAAAGGATGAAACTCGATATCATCATCAAACTCATCAAGCAGTGCGAGGTTCGACTAAACAAAACTATCGAATTATCGAATAGACAATGGGCGGGTTTGTCAACATACAACTTAGTGAATTCTATGAAGCGTTGGAATCAACCATCAAAGAAGTGTTCCACGAACCCCTCAACGAGCGGTGTAGTTGAAAGGCGAAATCGTACTCTTGTTGAAGCCGCTAGAACAATCTTGATCTACTCAAAGGTTCAATGTTTCTGCGAAATTTGAAGCAATTGCCACCGCATGCTACACACAAAATCGTTCCACGATTCACACTGTTCATGGAAAAACTCCATATGAACTTGTCCACATGAAAACCTAATCTATCTTTCCTTCGTGTGTTTGGTGCATTGTGCTATCCAACTAATGAGGTCAAGACTTAGGCAAACTTAGGGCCAAAGGCGACATTTGAGTATTTGTAGGATATGCATCAAACAAAAGGATACGAATCTACAACAAAAGAACCCGAAATATCATGGAAACAATTCACGTTACGTTTGATGGTGACGGTCAAATGGCTCTGGACACTCCACTCGGGACCCGCACTTCAAAAGCAGTCCCATTGGTTCATCCCTTGTTCCAAACTCCTCTCAAGAAACTCCATATGTACCTCCATCCGAAGATGATGTAAAGAAATTGTTTGATCCTATGTTTGATGGTATGATTCAATTACTAATGAGGTCTTGATTCCTACAACGAGAGGATGCTTATATTCCGATGAATGAAGTCAATCCCTCGGTCTCAATATCTTTAAGTCAAAGCACTGCTGCGATCCTTGATCTCATCAACAAATCATCATTCTTCAAATGTACATCATGGAAATGTTTACGGCATCAATGATGAAGTTAATCCCTTTGCAACTCACGAAGATGCTCCATTTGAAAACATATTTGCTACTCTGAATCATCATCGAACCATCTTCTTGAGGAGACATCGACTCGGCTACCTCGGTTCCTCAACAAGCGCCACATGAACACCTCGGAAAATGGACTCACGATCACCCTTAGACAACATCATTGGAAATCCTCTCGTCTGTATCAACAGGAAACAACTCGCAACCGATGCCTTATGGTGCTTCTTCAACTCCGTACTATCTAAGATCGAACCAAAAGATGTTAAAAGCGCCATGAATGAAGATAGGCTGGTTCAATGCCATGCAAGATGAAATTCATGAGTTTGATCGTCTTGATGTATGGGAGTTAGTACACACTCAGGCGTGCTATGATTATAGCTCTCAAATGGATCTTCAAAGTAAAACTTGATGAGCATGGTGATGTGTTGAAGAACAAGGCTCGATTAGTTGCTAAAGGATATCGTCAAGAGGAGGTATTGACTTTGAAGAATCTTTTGCTCTGTTGCTCGAATCGAGGCAATCGAATCTTTCGGCTAATCTTTGCTAGTAAGAACATGGTAGTATATCGGATGGATGTGAAGGCGGCATTTACGAGCGGAGATCTTAAAGAAGTCGTCTCGTCGACCAACTGAAGGATTTGTGAATCAAGAGCATCCTACTCACGTTTATCGTTTGAAGAAGGCTCTTTACGGTTTAAAGCAAGCTCCAGGGCATGGTATGATACAACATCAAAGTTTCTTCTATCAACGGATTCATCAAAGGAGCGATTGATCCTACATTGTTCACCGAAGTCGAGCAAACATTTAATTCATGTTCAAATTTATGTTGATGATATTATTTTTGCCTCGGCGGACCCAATGGAATGTGATCGTTTTCGAATGAAATGAGTTCAAAATTTCAAATGTCAATGATGGGACAAATGTCATTTTCTTGGGATTACAAATTTCACAAAGTCCGGAGGCATTTTCATAAATCAATCTAAATATACAGAGATTTTAAAGAAATTTGGATTTGATTCAAGTGACCTGTTGACACCCCATGATTGACCGAACCAAACTAGATGAGGACCACTCGGGGATCATGATTGACCAAGCGAAATATCGTAGTATGATTGGGTCCACGATGTACCTCACTTTGCTAGTAGACCAGACATCTTGTTCATTGTTTGCATGTGTGCTAGATACCGACTAAGCCTACTAAAAGCACCTTGAAGCGGTTAAGCGGGTCTTCGGTACCTCAAGGAACCATCAACATGGGTCTTTGGTACACGAAGGACACCGGTATGTCACTAACGACCTATCGAGATCTTGATCATGCGGGTTGTCAAGATACACGTCGTAGTACATCCGGAGGTGCTCGGTTTTGGGTGATAAGCTTGTGAGCTGGTCTTCAAAGAAGCAAATGAGTACTTCTATTTCCTCTGGAGGCTGAATACATAGCCATGTCATCTTGTTGTGCTCAAATCTTATGGATGAGATCTCAATTATCGACTATGGCTTTGAATTCAACAAAATCCTCTACATCTTTGTGATAATAAAGTGCTATTGCTCTCATGCAACAACGTTCAACACTCAAGAGCAAAGCATATCGACATTCGACATCATTTCATCGGGAACAAGTGGAAAAAGGTGTGGTGGAACTCTATTTTGTGAGGTCTCGAATATCGGTTAGCCGACATCTTCACCAAAGCTCTTCCAGAGAGCGTTTTGAGTTTATTCTTCCACGACTTGGCTTGAAAAGCCTTCAACGAAAACACTCAAACATCTTGGGAGGAAGGCGAGGAGTAAAGATCTATCTTCATCTATCTCTTGTAAATATTTTATTCGAAAAAAAAAACAAAATACAAAATTATAAAATCCTCAAAAATCAAATAGAAAAATATAAAACCTTCAAAATCCATAAAAATTTGAAAAATTGAAAAAGCTTCAAAAATATTGTCAATTTGTCATGTTTGTCTCGGTTCGATAATATCTACGGTCTTTGTCTTTGTCATTCAAAGAATGACACGGGACTTTAGATATTGTTAATTTTCATTTAAAAAAAAAAAAAAAAAAAAAAAAATCAAAAATCAAAAATATTTTTGGGAGAAAGAGAAAAATGGTTTATTGTCATTTCGAGCAATAACCGGTTTTAAAAGAAAAAACGAGCCATGTTTTACCATGTTTACAAATTCCATGCTCGATTCTATAAACATTTATCTGAAAACTAAATGCTTTGAAAAATAACTCGGTCTCTATTTTGATAATCATCGGGACTTATTTGTCAAAATCTCTCTCTCAATCAACAACCTATGTCATTGATTGAGGGAGAATGATTTCTATTAAATTAAAAAGTTATTTGGCATTAAATTGTTTTCAAAAGATGTACATGCATGTTTTATCAATGGGTTTAAAGTCTTAAAATCCGATCCTTATCGATTAAAACGCTTTCATAATCAAGTCACAATTCTCCTTAAAAAAAAAAAAAAAAAAAAAAAAAAAACACTTTCAAAATCAATTTAAATCTATAAGAGATCACAAATCTCAAATGATTTGATAATTGTGATCGGGGAGAATGTGTGATCTAAATTGGTTTAAAGCGATAATTCGGTAAATGGTTTTATAAGGATGTACATGCTATCACCTTGCATGTGACAAACGATTTCAAATTTTCCAAGCACATGTTGGGGGCATCTATCTTAAACCTATGATTTGAAATGTGATCAACTTATCTCGATGTGCAAGTTCCTCTAGTATGTGCAAAACTCTTTTCAAACCTCGAGGCACATATTGAGGGGAGCAAATTATGGAAACCTCATCCTTCCGGAAGGCTATATCTTCTTGATTTGATGTGGGAAGTGATGTTGATATCTTTAGAAAATGGTAATCAAAGAAGTTAATTCTTTCTCTTACCTCCGTGTGCAAAACATTTTCAAATACTTGATGCACATGTTGAGGGGAGTTCTCGTTCTAAAATATCAAAAACAATTCGGATACAAAATGCTTTGATAATATATCACAAGTATACGAATTGATTTTCAAATGGTTTTCAATTGGTTCCAATGGCGGATGAACAATACCAAATAGACCGACCAACTCTACTTTATGTACGGTGATATAAGGATGATAAGGTTAGGTATGTGTTCCCATGATCCGCTGAGCAGGAGGGATCTACCGAGGACAATCCACTAGTTAGTGTAGAAGTCCTTAGGTATGATGATAAAGGAGAAAATGAGATATGGGAAGAGTGCGGACTAAGGCGAGCTAGTCTTGGAATAAACCCAACAAGGTTCTAGCTATGAAGTCTCGGTAAGCTTGAAGGGTTGAAGAATTAAAAAGAATTGAATGAGGAAAGGGTGAAAACAAATAGCCCTCCATTTATTCAACCTTAGGCGTAAACCGGGTTCAATTCATATGCTCTTGATGGTAACATCGGTATTGAAGACAAGACGTCATGGACCCGGTGGACGACTTTGCACTTCAACTTTCCAAACCACTCAAGTTCCTCTTAAAAGGACTTGTTTCATTCTCACGGGGCACCGACATTATCTATCGACTTTCTCTTGAGATGGTTGATATTGAAGAAGGAGACCCTCTCCCAGTCTCGATGCAGGGATCCAAATATGCACAAATTGAGTCTAGAGCCACGAGATCATCAATAAATCTCATTAGGACACTTTCAATGAAGACGCTGTTTCACACAATGTGGAAAGAGATTATATCTTGAGTCCCACGCATTATCCTTGTGGTATTGCGAACATCCGAGTAATGTGTATACATATTTACAATGAAGATGGAAAGCCTTACGGAGCCAACATCAAACAAGCTCACGGTAGGTGGCATGTGAGATCTATTATATAGATCAACCATGTGACAACCGAACAGAAACAATGGGGTGATTCAATCTCTTGAATCAATCTGGTTCGAGTTATGGATTGACGGATACCTTTGAAAAACCGGTCTTTGTGCTAACAACTCTTTTCTTGACACATCGACCGTGTACTCATTTTCAAACCAAAGGTGTTTTATGATTGATAATTGATTTTCAATAAAACCTTTGTTGTATTGCAAAACAATTTCTATTGAGCAATACGATTGTTTTCAAATCTCTTTTCATCAATCGGTGGACTTAAAATTATTTGGTTCACTCACTCCGTGTTGTCTTCTTTGAGATGTTCGGTTTGAGAACAGCTAGAGCATTCTGAAACCCTGTCAAGAAATTCTTGAATTATACGATCACAGGCGGTACATGTCTTGATCAGCGGGGAACCGTGGGCGTGTACCTCGATTCAACGAAAGTGATCAAAGACACTTTCGTGCGATTTATTGCTAAGCTGTTGTATGCAGGTCGCCCGGCGTTTGCGGTGATCGGAATGAAGCGGTCAATCCATAGCCGCATGCTCACTTAACACATTCATCTCAAAAGAAATCATGATTAGTGCATCAATGACTCGATATTTTCACTCCATGCTTCGCTACGCTCGCCAATATCATGATTCAACAAATGCTTCCGCTACTCTAATGAGAAGATATCATGATCGAATGTGAGCATGTCGGTCCTAAATTCACAACATCACATAACACCAACACCACAAAGGATGTGTCGAGATTGTTGATAGTGATGATCTCAAAAGATGGCTCAAATTATTATCACGTGGATCAAGAAAAGACCTCCACTTGGAGTAACCAAACATGCAATGTGAAGAATCAATGACTACGAGCTTAGAAGCAAGGACTACATCAAAAATGCAAGAACAATTTTTAATGTAATATCTATTTGTATTCAATGTAATTTTGGTACATGATTGAGGTGACCTCCTGTGGGAGATTGTTAGGAATTAGAAATTCCGGTATTAAAGAGTCGGTCACCTCAAGTATATGTAATCGTTAGAAAGCTCGTAGTCGTAGTTCTTTTAAGTTAAGTAGTATTTAGTTAAGTAACACCGTGGAGGACGGACGGGTCTTTACCCAATGTATGCACGATCCACGACCCGATGTGTGGCGATTTATGTAAGACTATAAATACTCTCTACCTCCCAAGGTAGAGAGTTGGAGCTCATAATAATATCTTTCACTTTCTCTCACTAAGTTCCCTAAACCTCTAACTTTCTCTCTCTAGAATTCCATCTATATGCTACTTTGTGTTATGGTTTGATGTGTATGTGAAAACTAATATCCTACAGTTTACAACACAAGCATCAAGAGAAGAGATAGAGAGGCGGATGAACAATAAACCAAACACACACACGAAATAATAAACCGGTTATGTGTAGAGTATGTGAAAGAGATAAATTGAAGAACCAACCCTCAAGTGAGGGTTATACAAGAGTATTTATAGGAAGGAGAGCTAGGGCAACACTCCTACTCCCTTCCTTTCCTTAATGGACATGGGCCTAAGCTCATGGGCCTTCTACATAAGCTTAAGGCAAATAACAAACATAAAGGCCATAATCAAGCTAACTATTACATATGAATCACAAACACTTGATTTAGGTTTAGGAGTGATTCCAACAAGATTACACAAAAACACAAAAATAAAAGTCAAATAACAAGTCAAACTAAATAACAAACAGCTACAACAGGACACTACTTAAGCTTCTAAACTAGCTAACACCAACAATGAACACATCATCTACACAAAACAAGTGACAAACACAAAGCTTCACAACCACAAACACAAAAAGAAACTGAAAATCAATTGGCCAAAAATATTATAGAAACAATAACATATGTTCAAAAAACAGATGCGAAGAAAACCGTACTAAAACAAAAAACACTTAAATTACCAACACCCACCACATACTACAACATCAAAACAAAACAAACTATTTGTATTCAAAACATTATTATATCAAACACTTTCCACCCAATAAAACCAAATCATAAACAACACGCACAAAGACAGGTACAATTTTAACGATTAAAAAAATTAGGCGTTATTTAAATACAAAAACAAACAACAATGCAACATAACAATGAAATAACATACAATTTGTAAACATAATAGCGCACCTATTATCTTTTTTTTAAAAAAAACTTAAGTAACAAGCACTATTCAAACCGGAAAAGGAAAAGAACGAATCGTTTTCGAAATTAAAATATACTACTAAACCAAAAATAGTATAAGTGTATCAATCCAAAAACATTACTGATTATAACGGGTTAGAAAAAAATCGCAAAATACCTTGATTGATAGCCGGATAATCGCACGGAGAAAAAGTTAGGTAGGTGATTAATGATTTATGAGAAACACAAAACAAAACTATGTTTTAATTAAAAGAAAGTATAATGGTGGTAAAAAATAGGTGACATGATTGCCTATCTTCTAAGTGCAATGCAAATTGATATAGTGTGTAATATGCAGAAATACGTTGAATAAAAAAATTAAAAACAAAAAATTTACATAACTAACCCATTTATTTCCATTTGCAGACTTGGAGCTTACAGACATTGAGAGGAAGAATATATGTCTAACATATATTGAGCACATGCTACTTTGTAACAACAAAAGCTTAAAAATATAACAAACATGCCATACCCTAACGAGATGTTAACAATGAGCAACTTCTACAGATTGGTGTATGATGAGTTGAAATACAACAAAGACGCAATTAAGAATACAAGACGGAACGCTTTACAAGACATTGACACACGAACAAAAAGACATATACCGAGCAAGAATGGACGTTACACATGAAAAGGAGGAATGTACTTTGTTTACGGATATGGGGACCCCAGGTAAACATACCTATACAAAACATTATCCGCCGCATTAAGATCAAAAGGCGAAATAGTCATTAACGTTGCATCAAGCGGCATCGCATCACTTTTGTTAGAAGGTGGAAGGACCGCACATTATCGATTCGCAATCCCTATAAACGTAGTGGAAGATTCAGTATGTCATATTCCAACGGACAGCGACCTAGCCGAATTGCTAAGAATGTGTAAACTAATAATATGGGATGAGGCTCCTATGACACACAGACACTGTTATGAGGCATTTGATAGGACACTAAGAGACATATGCAGGACGTCCACATTCGAACAATCAGAAAAAGTCTTTGGAGGTAAAGTGGTTCTCTTTGGCGGAGACTTCCGGCAAATATTGCCAGTGGTTACAAACGGCAGCCGACATGATGTCGTACATGCGTCGATCAATGCTTCATATATGTGGCAACATTGCAAAGTCATGCAGTTGACTATAAACATCAGGCTTGGAACAGGATCAAATAACTCTGAGAGAAAAGAAATACAAGACTTTGCGGTGGAAAGAACGACGGAGAAGCGACGATTGAATTCCCTGATGATATGTTGATACCAGATTCTGACGACCATATCGCTACAATTATCTAACAAACCTACCCGGATTTGGTCCAAAACCTCTACAGGCCAAAATTCTTCCAAGAAAAAGCAATCCTCGCATCGACTCATGAGCTTGTGGATATGATCAACGATCGAATGCTACAAAAACTACCAGGAGAATCAAAGACGTACGACAGCTACGACTCAGTTGGTATTATCGATATGGATTCAAACTTCAACGAGTCACTTTACACAACTGAGTTCCTAAATAGCATTCGAATTCCAGGCCTTCCACACCATTCTATAACATTTAAAATAGGAGCTCCAGTTATGTGCATGAGAAACATAGATCAAACGGCGGGATTATGCAACGGAACAAGGCTTCAAGTGCTGAGGATGGGCGTCAACATAATAGAAGCCAAGATTATATAAGGCGGTAATGTAGGTACAATTTGCGCAATCCCAAGGATGGTGTTAAGCCCTTCTGATAATAAGATGCCATTTAAATTAAATCGTAGACAATTCCCGGTCGCATTGTGTTTTGCAATGACCATAAACAAAAGTCAAGGACAAACATTAAAACAAGTTGGATTGTTTCTACAACGACCGGTTTTTTCTCACGGCCAACTGTACGTAGCTGTTTCAAGGGTCAAAAGCAGACAACGATTGAAGATTTTATGCTGTGATGAAGAAGGGAAGTACGCAAAATCAACTACTAATGTCGTGTACAAAGAAGCTTTGTTTAGAATTTAAATCCAATGTTACACGACTTTAACACATTTTCGTTATCTAAACTGTACAAAAACCGTCTATTCATTAATAGAGCAAAAATTATACACGACGTCTTATTAACCATCCATCATTTTACATAAATAATGGGTCAATTTGGTTTTCTGTTTTATGTCAACGTCACTTTGCAAAAAAACAGAAAAAATAGCTAAAAGGAAAACGGTCAAACGGGTTAACAGTTATAGATAAACCAAAACAAATTTTTTTTAGGCTACCTCCTAATCCTTTTATTCAAGCTTTACATTTTTCTTCAAATAAAAAATTTCATTATACGAAGTTTACGCCTACATTATTAAAAAAGTTTAATGAAACTTTAGAAAAAAAAATCGTCAGCCACCTGAAAAAACTGTATTCTCTTCAATTCATTCACTATTGAATCTGAATATTTGAATCTCTAAATCTAAATAGCAAATATACAAATGTTTCAGTGTGTCGGGTGTCAACTTAGCTACACATGCTTCAGTGTGTTAGCCACTTTCGATGATGCCAACAGAGACAAATACATGATAATATAGACCATCCAAATACATACAACTGATGTCTGTGGCAGTTTAAAACCATAGTTTAAAGATTAATGACCCATACATACGACACATTAACTTATAACCACCTTATCAGTTACCATTGTTCAAAAGAATATCATGACAGAAACTAGGACACAGAAATTAAAACTACACCAGCAAATAAACCAAAACATTAAATATGTTCCCATCCAACATACTAACGGTTTCGTCTGCTACGGTACCAAAATGTATTCTACCATCCAAACCATCTTCTTCTAACACATATGGAACAATGGAATCATCACCGGTTTACGTACATCCACCGTTTGCTTTTCATCCTTTACCATCCTCATAAGGTTGAACCTTACAGTTTTGTCTTTGTCCCACTCGCACCTCTTCTCAACATCCTTCCAATTTGTTTTGATGGTCACATGATTCTTACTGTCAGACCTATCTTTATGTTTCTCCCAGTCCACAATCACATAGAAAGATTCATCGTAACTTTTTTAATAAAAAAATGTCAATATCACGGTTACTTTTTATATCACAGAAACTTTTTTTCTTTTTTTAATATAATTGTTAATATCACCGTAACTATCATATGTTTTTTTTTAATAAAATTGTTAATATCATAGTAACTATCATATGGTTCTTAATATCACGGTTCATTCTTAAATGTAAAAAAGCTTAATATCACAGTTGGTTTTATAATATCATCATTTATAATATCACAGTTTCTTAATATCACAAGAGGGACTTATAATATCGTTAATATCACGGTAGGACTCATAATCGAAAAAACAAAAGTGCTCGTAAAAATCAAAAATAAAAAATGAAGAAGATAACAATAGTAACGATCCCTCAAAAGGAAAAAATTAAAAAATCGTTTACATGGTCAATTGCTACCGTGAAGTTAGCGCAGATCTTGACTTTTTACAAAAATCAAGATTAGATGCGGAATGGGCGGTCGGATCTATCCGCATCAATTAAAAAAATCCGTACCTAATCCTCACTCAATATATATATATATATATATATATATATAGGAAGGGTTCTTTCGAACCATAAAAGGTCGGTAATCATGAACTACCATCAACCAATCGATTTTTTGGATATTAACTTTTATTATTTAATTCAAAAGGGTATAATAGTAAAAGGCATTTTATTTTCTTTTGAATTTTCATTTAATAAAAATCGTCTTTTCCTATATATTCGGATTTTTTTTTTTTTTTTTTTTTTGCATTATTAGTAAGGTGCACATGTATTTTTTTTAGATAATAAATTTACGTGTTTGTAGTGTTCAATTTACTTGTATTTAGTAAGGTGCATATATGTTTTTTAATGTAAATTTACATGTGTTTGTAGTGCATGGAACGGCAAACAAAGGTATTTAACATGTAGTGTATACAATTTAAAGCAAAACATTAAATACAAAATTTAAAATCATGTGATATACAATTCAAAAACAAATTTCTAAAAGCAAAAAATATGTTGCCAGATATGCACATGTATTTTCCTCCTTGACACTTTGGATTCTTGTATGTATATTTGCACTTGTATCTACGACATGCACTTGTGTCTTTACTCATTAAATCTTTAGCATAAATATCTTGTCCTAGATATTATGTAAAAAACATATGTGCACTCTTCATATCGCTCATCATACTTGTACCTGTAACCACAACCAATTAATAAATGAATTATTTAGTCATAATAACTAACAAAATACATATGCACAGTCCTTTCTTATATCAAATGATGCAAACGAAATACATATGCAGAGTCCTTTCTTAAAAAACACATGTGCACTCTTTATATTGCTCATCATACTTGTACTTGTAACCACAACCAATTAATAAATGAATTATTTAGTCATAACAACTAACAAAATACATATGCACAGTCCTTTCTTATAACAAAATACATATGCACACATTTAGAGACACTTGTGCAATCGTAGATGAATGAATGCCTTAATAATTTCATTATATTACTTCTAAACTAGCATTAATTAATCTTTTTAACAAAGGTTTGCTTCCACTAAATCTATATTTGATTGGCCATAAATTAGAGATCGAGATCTCGGCAAGAAGACCAGTAACAGTTGCGTATGATATACTTACAAGTGGAGCATACACAATGTATATCCGAGAATAATAGTTTTTAACCCATGTATACACTTACCAATACATGTGCATCGTATCTCTACAGCAAAACTACCAACAAAACTACCAACAGTTTAAAAAAAATGCATTTCTGATTTGTAAGACTGCATACCTTTACAGCAAAACTACCAACAAAAAAAAACCATTTTGATAGAATAAAACCACCACAAATCACTTGTTTTAACAGCAAAAAACTCACCTAAACATCTCGTTTTCACAGTAGAAAAAACAGCAGCCAAACATACCCTTTTGACAGCAAAAAGTGCAACCAATCAAACCATATTTTGACATTGAAAAAACCAAACAAACAACCCTTTTAAAGATGCAACTGCGCACAAATTATTTATTCAACAATGTCTTTATTTTTTCTATCCACGTGTATTCAACATCCGATTGAAGTACTTATTTTTCACCATGCACATGTATTTAACATCTAAATTATGAAGCTTAAACAAAAAATAATGTATTATAATGGTGTTCACAAAAGATTTCTGTCTAAACACAATGAATGGAATATTGCACCTGTATATTCTCATTATAGGATAATTTTGGATCATTCTTCATTTTCTTCTGATATTTCAGCACATCACTTGTTGCCTGCATATTTGTCAAAAAAAACAAATTGTAATTAATGATAAAATCATAGTCAAAAATAGTTTTTTGTAATCGGTCCATTCAATGGAAGAAAAAAAGCAACAAAATCATTGACATATTCATATAAAAAATTAAACATGAATAAGAACTAAGAAACAAAAGCATTGACAGATAGAAAGTAAAAAAATATCAAATTGACTCTAAACCCATATTCGTACCATCTGTCATCTTTATGCTAATTGTAGCAAACTTTATGCTAGTGGAGTTTATTGTTAGGCCTCAAACACTAAAAAGGCCAATATACTCCTTGAACTAATATAATCTTTTTGGATTAAAAATCTCAGTTTAATCATACAAACTTGTTTTTTTTTCCAGAAAACACAAAAGTGATCTAACTTAATCGAACAACAACTCTATATCTAATTGAATAATATAAACAACAAATTTAATAAATGTTACAATAACAGTGTAATAATGGAGATTAACCTGGTATATTTGAATTAGAGGCGAAGACGGCGATGGTGATGGCGTAACGGCGAAGATGGTGATGGTGCGATGTGCTGGATCTGATTCGAAAAAATTAGGGATAACATCATCTTCAGGTTTTTTGTTGGTCATTTGTGGATTGAAGAATCTCAGGAGGGGATGTTAAGGGTGGCGGCTAACATTTAGGTTAATGAGAAGAGGCAGTTACTAGGTTAAAATGGAAGAGATGCAGGAATTTAAGAATAAAACGAATTTAAGAATAAAACGAATTATGCAGTTTTTTAGAGTAATACAAGATTACATAAATGCCCTTCCATCCTTTATAAAATGTAACTTGATATTTAAATTTATTACAATTATGCCACTAATGTTTTTAGCCATTGATCAAAAATGAATGGATCGATCGGTTCTCATGATTCTCGACCTTTTCTTGGTTCGAAAATAACCCTACACTATATATATATATATATATATATATATATATATATATAGAGAGTTAGGATCAAATAAGAAGATTACTTAAAATAAAAAGGAATAAGAAGAACTATAACCGCAAATCCGAGATGCACTGACCTAAATTAGATGCATCCCTATAATCTTGGATGCATTATAACGCACCATAATGTGTTTTCTAGCTTTTAATCAGATGCATATACGTATATTAGATGCATTTCATGACTTCTCTTGTTTTTTGTTCCTCTGCACGTGCCGAAATTATGAAAATCAATTTGCACCATCTATACATCAAATTAACTTTCGAAACTCAAGATGTTACATCTATATGAATAGAAATGCATCTAATGCAAGCCGTTGCATCCCAAATGCGTGGTTTTGGTCACTTCTCACCACTTCTTATTTTAATTTACTTATCATTGGATCCCTACTCTATATATATATATATCAAAACTTATTCAAATACAATAAAATTGGAATATATATAAATTTGTAATGTCATACATACTAAAATTCTCAATAATTCAACGACTTCTGACTCTTCATCTTCTTAGCTTCCTTTTGCATGGCTTCAATAGAGACGTAAACGGTTTTGCGCTTCGATGTTAAATTAGGTGCAGTTTTGTTCTCACCAATCATTTGTATGGTACTTGGTGGTATTGCCTGTAGGAAACAAAAGCCGGTTGTATCAAACACTGAATTAAATATGAAGAATGATATATGTAAGTTTATAAAACACATGCATGTATGTACCTTTTCATCGAAAACCACTTGATCCTTTGGCCATGCATAAAAACCACCTACTGCATCCTTAACTGTTTTGTGCAGCTACTTAAATCAGAAGGACCAACTCCAGTTGACCACACAAGAAGTCCATAAGGTACCACACTCCCATCGCTAAGAATCAATTTTTTCGGATGGACCTCTTTGACAACTCCTCAAACAAGACGGACAACATACTGATATGTGATGCCTTGATGTTAGATATAAATAGAATATATAACTAATGTCTTATTAGATCAATGAAAAATCCATAGTGGTTCTAGAAGACCAACACCTTTTCTTTTAAATGGATAAAAAAAAAGTAATAAAGAAAATTACCTTGAGGGAAGTACATGAAGATTGCTCAACGGGTAGAGTTTCGATTGAGTTTTTTGAGAGATCAACTTTTGTGATATCGCTTGTCTCCCATACTTGTGGAGGAATAACATTGACATCAATGTTTTTGTATTTTATTTTATGAAATCATGCTTTTTCTGCAACTATTTCTAGTTAAGATAATTTTCGAGTATTTTGGTGGTAAAAGTAAATGCAGAATCGTGCAGATAGAATGGGCCAAGAAAAAAGGATACATTCTTGATCAGGGTTCTCAGTAAAATTTGAGTGCAATGCATTTCCAACACTATCAACAATACCTAATGTTGTCATGGATGACTCAATGCATAATATTGTTGTGATGGCATCTAATTGAGTGACTTCATTCCTGAACATCAATCGTGCATGTGCTGCAATGGTAATATGTTATAACACACAAATGATGTTGATATTATAACTTTAAAAGGGGTAGAAGTAAAGGTGGCAAGATGGATGATTACTATTGTCCAATTATTAAATCTTAATAGATACTTATAAAATTTGTTAATTAATGCTTATAAACTGATTTTATTATAATAATAATAATCTAAATCATTGGATAAAACGAGTTAGAAGGTTTCTATGAATTGTTTTTTGAACAAAGGTTTCTATGAATTTAACAAAGACTTTTGGCGATTTTTAACCCATTAGACCCGTTTGGCAGTTCTCTTTAACTAAATTTCTGAATTTGACTCTTTTAAAATAAAACACAACCTAGATCAACCCATTCATAAGCAAAAGGTGAAATTGATGCCTATATGTAAATGTTATACCTTGAGCAAGTCGGATATATATCAGAAACATGTACCTTCTGAGTAAAGAAAGGGACCACTTCTTGCCAGCATCTTCATGCCATATGTCCTTCTCTGGTTCTGCCTGTTCATAAAGACCACTCAATATCTAGTCATGCGGTAATCATGAATAGGGCACAGGCAACATTAAGTAGAGTAGTTGGTACCTGATCAAGAATATGATCTGAGACAACTTTATCCCATTCTGTATTTTTTGTGTCCAAAAGAATCAGAACTATGTCAAATCTGCTGATCAACGGCCCAGATAATGTGGTGTTGACAGACAGAGCTGAACATTGTTACGAGTTATTGTGTAAGTAGGAATCGAGAGAATCATATCAAGGAATTAAACATAAACATAAACATATATGAATTTGCAAGAAATGATACATTGATCAGGATCATATTGGCCTTTAGGATTTGTTGCACCGAAGACTATAGTTCTTGTACTGAGACTTGTTACAAGACCCACCTGAAAATTAATTAGATTATCACAAAGTCAAAGTCTGCTAAACCATAAACGTAATTACACAAAAACCAACTGAAAAGACAAACATACAGTTACTCCACTGTCTTTTATCCGTTCAAACAAAATTTAGACTTCTTCTTTGCTATGACCCATTTTCAACTATTTATCTTTATCATCATACTATATGAGAAAAAGACCAACATTGATCATACAGTTACTCCACTGGCTTGAGTGTTGTTCCTCCACAAGTATGGGAGACAAGCGATATCACAAAAGAACAGAAAAATACCCCATATAGAACTCTGAAAACTTAGAGCAGCCCTTTATTGATGACGAAACCGATGTAATTTTTGCATCGGGATGTGAAGTCAAATAAAGAGATATAAGAACAAGTGAGTTGAGATGCATATTGTTTAAACAAAATATATCTTAAAATACTTATTGTTCTGATGTAAGTCAAGACGAATGAGACGCGAAAGACAACCAATACTCTCTGGGATACCACAAGTGCGTTAAAGGCTTGACTAAGATTGCAGTCGCTAAGATCTTTATATATTTGACGCAAAAAAAAACGTATTAAAAAATAAAACCTGCCTCGCAATGCTTCCTTAAATCATGTGCCTAGTGAGTCTGCAATCTCAAGAAGTTGTAAAGCACTCCTTGGCTCAACCATAAGCTCCACTGCAACTTCTCTCACATAGGCTTTCAAAACATACCTCTACATCAGGTCCTAAAACCATGGTGTGATACTTGACTGCAGATACAAGGATAATTTTTGTCCCTTTGAAGTATTCAGTGAGCCTTGGTGTGTAACTGGCTGCAGATACGTGGTATCCCTGATAAGTAGCTGCACAATAACAAGACAAAGTTAAACCTTTCTGTAGAGTACATGTTGCGTATAAAAAAACTTATATACACAGAAATATAAGTACCTGTGTATCAATAGATTTTCCAGTAGTCACAAAGAAAATCCAAGAAGTAATCTCCTAATAGTCCTTATATCCACTTCAATTTGTGTCCGGAAATTGGCCCAGCTAAAAACGCCTCAAGCTGCATAACAGTATCAAGGAGATCATTAGCATAAGCACATATCACATCTAAACACTCAAATCTGTTTATCTACCACATCAACAAAATAAGGGATGTTTAAGATTACTATTTTAAATAACTTATGCAAATAACCAAATATTCAACTTATTCAAAACAGCTTATTTCAATCTAAGAGTAAAGTTATAATACCAAATCCACCATTATATTTAGGGTTAATAAACTATTAAAGCATCATACTTGTCACAAATATCAGTTCGACGTAGCGAACAAAAAAAATAGCTCTTCTAGTCATTAAACTTAAATTTTTGTCTTCAATTGAGTAATAATTCCAAAATACAAAATTGTAATGACTATTTTACCCTTGAATTTATAAAATTTGTATTCTTTGTCCGAAGTATATAAGGATCCCATTTATCTTTTTAACTCATTCTTCGAGATATAACACACACAACTCATTCTTGTCTCTCCCTCACCTTAGCCACGGGACGGAAAAACCACCCGCCGCTTCACCACCGCCACCACCCTCACCACCTACACCAAAACAATCCTCTCCACTCCCTACCCGATCCACCACCACACGCCCAATACACCCCGTATCCCACCTTGAGTTACTCGCTTTGTCGAGTTTCTTTGTGTACTTTAAGGCTCTATAACAGTTTTCATTCTTTGGAGAAGTTGGATCTTTGTGTTTATAATAGAGATGTTAAAGATGCTCCTAGAATGTTTCATCTGCTTCAACAACTCCATATCGCCTCTATAACAGTTTCTTTGTGTACTTTAACATCTCTATTATAGAGGCGATATTAGTAAGTTATTCAATATCGATACTCTCTCTCTTTTTAACCATAGCCGCCGGCACCACCTGTTGTGCCACCACCACTTGACCGCTGTTGACATGCCGGAGGAAATCCAAAGATATGGAGCTCCCTTGTATTCTCGCCTGCTTTTATTTTTGTCAATTAAAATGATTTGATGACCTCTTTTGGTTAAAATGTTTCCTGTGGCAGCCTCCAAGGGTCTGGAAAATACTAGACAAGGACTTACCAGGTGAGTAATAAGTATACTTTAACTGCTAGGTGTATATTGATGAATTTGATCTGATTATATGGTTGATGGTTATAATAAGATAAATGACGAGTATTGGATTCATACGTAGTGATTTTGTATTTGGTAGATTGATTGCATCTGTTGGTAGAGGCTATTGACCATAGAGGCGATATTAGTAAGTTATTCAATTTGGTTTCGTTCCTCGCTTTGTCGAGTTTCTTTAATTGGTGATTTATGTACTTTGAGGCAGCTTGGGCATTGACTAATTGGTGATTTAGTTTGGAATAAACAATCTCAAAGTGCCCAAACAGTCATCAGTACATACTTATTGCCAAAAACGTGTTAAGCAGACAAACTATTCCTTATTTCAAAATAACATGAAATAAACAATCTGAACAAGCAACTGCAGATCAGCTTATTTCAGCCCCAAATAAGCATATAATCATGTCCAGGACCTATACATTCAAAACTGCTTATCCACGATATCAAAGTGCAATAAGGGGTAAACAGCTTTTTGTAAGAAGGATTCATAATACTAATATCAAAGGAGTTGTCTGATGTCAGTTCAGCATACAACATCAATACTTCTATGATAACATTGACTTCAGGGGATGTTTGGTAATGCATATTAAAATGCTTATGCTTTCATGAAATAAGCAATTGCTATAACAAAAGGCAATGCTGCAAAAAGTGTGTAGATAGGCTTCTACAGTAACAAAACCGGATAATCAGATATCGCATTTTTGTTTAAGTTTTTGGCAATCAGCTAATTAGGGATTTAAAACGTAGAATAATTAGAAACGCATATGTTGTTTGAATAGGCAACTCAAACCGGGTACTTATAGTCATTTATTACACTAACAAATGAGCCTATAATCATATCCAAACACTTATTATCTGCGATCTATCGAATCAAACGCAACAAGGGTGTTTGGCATTACTAAGTTAAATAGCTTATGCTCATAACCGAAAGACCAACTTATCCAAAATAGCTTATTTTCACCCCTAAGGTTAAACTTCCGACATCGGATCCACTAACAATAACCGCTCAAACTAAACAATCGAAACATCTTCTTGAAAAGACCTTATTTCACCCCTAAACTAAGTAGATAAGCGATCGCATTTCTTCATCTCGCTCAAAAACACAATAAGCAGATAATCTGTAATAAAAACAATCCAATTCAGTATACTATCAGAAGAAGACCGCATTCGCATTATAACAGTATCAAGGAGATCATTAGCATAAGCACATATCACATCTAAACACTCCAATCTGCTTATCAACCACATCAACAAAATAAGGGATGTTTAAGATTACTATTTTAAATAACTTATGCAAATAACCAAATAATCAACTTATTCAAAACAGCTTATTTCAATCTAAGAGTAATGTTATAATACCAAATCCACCATTATATTCAGTTCGGAATAAACAATCTCAAAGTACCCAAACAGTCATAAGTACATACTTATTGCCAAAAACGTGTTAAGCAGACAAACTATTCGTTATTTCAAAATAACATGAAATAAACAATCTGAACAAGCAACTGCAGATCAGCGTATTTCAGCCCCAAATAAGCATATAATCATGTCCAGGACCTATACATTCAAAACTGCTTATCCACGATATCAAAGTGTGTTAAATTTTGGGGTATTAATCTGTGGCAAACATGTCATTCTACCAATTGCTAATGGCTTTCAAGTTATGATTCATTGCAGGCTTATTACAGGGGTTAATCATGGACAAAACATAAATGATTTAAAGTTCCAAGATGTTCATTTCATCAAGCCTTACTCATTCTGATGAGTCATTTATAGCCGTTAGAGGGTCTTAGTGTATCTTTATCTCCTATTTAATAATTCCCTTAATCTAGGGTTAGAGGCAACTGTGTGATTTAAATAAGATAAACTTCACCAGAGTTAATTATAAACATATCCAGATATATTAAGGTTTTAAATAAATCAAAAGGTTACACTTAAAGAACAAATTAATTCCTTGTTTGAATTTAAAATCTATTAAAATCCATGAAATAGAAATGCAAATAAACAATTTTTGCCAAATTAAGAATTCATAAAGCAACGAAAGTTTTTAAGTTTGCAAGAATAGGTTAAAATTTAAATTCAATCCCTAATTGGTAAATCATGAATGTCAACATAAACTTCAAATACATTAACATCAAAATTTGGGTTTGCATAAAAATGTAGCTCTGAAATAATTGTTAAACCAAAAATGTTAGAATACCATTAAAAAACGCAATAAATACATTTTTAAAAAAATCACAAAAAGTATTAAAGGTAAACTAATAATCAAAACAACCAAACCTAAAAAAATTATAAATAAAGTATTAAAACTTAATAATATCAAAACATTAAAAATCATAAATCAAACAATATTCAATCCAAAAATTAAATTTAAATACTTTAAAAACTTAACATTTAATAAAAAACATTCCAAATAAAATATAAAACACTATTTTCAAAGTTAAATTTAATTCCAAATACAATCGTATATCAACAATCGAAAAACAAAAATTATTTATCAAAAACAATAAATAAAACATTAATTAAAACTAAAAAAATCCCCATATAAAGTTTATGGATTAAAAGGTTAAACATATAAATTTCTAATATCAGAATGTACCATTCTTCAAATAAACAAATATTTATAAATTGACTTGGATTTTTAATCAATAATTATGAAAAATTCTATTAATCGAAAATTTAAAGCATGCATAAAAGCTTTTAATTAAAGGCAACAATATAAGTAAAATTAAATTGTTTTTAAAGCAAAACGGTAACTATGTTTTAATTTAATTTAAACAATTTAAATTAGAATAAAATAAAAGGAATTTTATTATATTAGAGCAACTTCAAACCCTATTAAATCTTTCATTCAAAAAATGACTTTGAAATCCTAATACTAAATAATCTTGATTTCCGAAACAAACGCTACAATAAATTTTATATAAATACTTATGGAAACGCAAATAATATTTAGTTAAAACTATCAAAAACTTATTCGACCAACTTAAAATGTATAACATATTTAATACCGCTAAAACAATAACGATATTTAAAATTTAACAAGTTAATTTAATAAACAATAATAAATAATTTGTACATAAAACAATCAAGAAATAGTAAATTCAAATTAACAATCAAACTTACTTCAAAAAATATTAAAAAAAACATTAAAAATTTTATCAATACTAAAATAACTTTTAAACACCAATTAACAAAAAGTTAATAAATACTTTTTTAATTTAATAAACAAATAAGTCAATTTAAAAAAATACTTCATTCAAAAGTTATTACCAAATTAATTCGGAAATAACAATCTTAAATCCAAAAAAATAAGATACTTATTAAAAATTAGATAATTTTTGTTTGCATACTATAAACATTCAAAATAATAAATCATATTTTAAAATAATTAGAATGTCATACACTAAATTCAAAATTCCATTACCAATACAAAATCAATTTAATAACAGTTTAATACTTATAAATTTGTATAAAAACAACTTATCAATAACTTTTATAAGTAAAATAGACCAAATAAATAATTAAAAAGAAACTTTTGAAAAAATTTAAGTTTTGGCAAAAGCCGATCGATAAAAAAAATGGTATTAAAAAAAATTAAATTTGATAACCAATAAATTTAACAAAAAACTTACACATTCAAACGAATCAAGGGTTTTAAATTCAAATAAGCTAAATCTTCAAACAATTATCAACAAATAAGGATTTTGGGGTTAACTAAAACATTCATAACTAAATTAACTTATAAAAATTTAAAACCAATACTTATATGAAAAACTTATCACTTCAAAATTAAGCATACTTATAACTAAAAAATTAATTAATTTAAAAAGAAATTAATTAAACAAACAATTCAAGAAATTTTAAAAAGATCACCAGTACAAATATTAAACTAATCAAATATAATAAACATAAATTACTTTAAAATCAAAAAATAAGGGTTTTATTATAATTAAATAATAATAAAAACAACTTAAAAAATTTTTAATTAAATTAAGTTCAAAAAAAACAATTAATTAAAATAAAATCTTTGGAAACAAATTATAAAATGAAGTTTTAAATTAAACAATCAATTAATTCTAAAAAACAATATAAACATTCGTTACACAAAAAATTATAAAGTATAAATCAAAGCTTAAATATCAAACACAATTAAACGTTTTTATCAAAATAAAGGGTGTTTCATTACAATTTAAATATATTTAAAAACCAATTATGTTAAAATGCAATTAAACTAAGGCTTCAAATAAGAAATTCATAACAGAGAAAAAAAATCCATGTTAAAAAGAACAATTATAAAATCGGATTTAATAATTTTGATATCAAAAAATAAAATAGAATTATGTAGAAACAATAGTATAATTATTTCATAACCCAAAAGGGTAATATCATTAACTATCAACAACAATATCCTTCAAAATAAATTACATTTATACAATCAAATACATTATCAAAAGCTATACCTAAACACAAACTTAAACAAATACTTTCATAAAAATAAAAATTCACTTTTCACCAATAACAATAGTGATAACAAACTTGCAAAACATGCATTTAGAAATACTATACGAATGATTCATTGTAAATTTTTCAAGTAAAATTAAAGAGTAGAATAATTAAATCAAATGTTAAACAATCAAATTTTAAATTAAACTTATTATAATAATGGAATCGATTAATAATATTTTCTATAATAAAAATAAAAATAATGTTTAATAACTTATAAAAATTTAAATAACCAATTCAACCTTGTTCCAAAACTCTTACCTAAAAAAGTTATAAAAACAATTAAATTTAGTTGAAAAAAACTTATTCAAAACAAATAAAAGTAAACAACATTTACCTAACACACAAATAACGATAAAATCAAAACCATTACCATAAACAATAAAACTTCTATCCAATATCAAATGAAACATAAATTATGAAGAAGGATATAAAAACCCCAATTAGTATCAAAGTCATCTAACACAATCAAAAAAGATTAAAGATTTAATATTTTAATTCATACAAAACAATTACAAATTTTCAATCATAAGCATCAATTTATGGGAAAGTTTCCAAACATACCAAATTAAACGGTTAATGAAACAATTTAATAATTTCAAAAAGTAATAATTCCAAACGAAAGAACATTATTGATTTTTTAATGGAATAACATTAAAATTTTATCTATAAATTAAATAGTTACATTCAAACAAATTTTTAATCAATCAATGCATTCATACATAAACTTAATATTATATAACTAAGAATTAGATGTTTGAATTAAATAAAACTTTGTTTATAACAATAAAATTCAAGTTGAAACCTAAGTTAAAACACTTTCCCAAATAAATTGTAAAAAATTTCAACTTAAAAATTAATAGCTAATAAGTGATAATCATTTTTAATTAACACAATTAGAGTAATAAAAAAAATTATCTTTAAAATTTGATCATAGAAAAGTTATTAATTAAAAGTAAAAGCTTAATTCCATAACAATAAAATCAAATCTTTAATCAAAAAAAAGTTGGATAAAAATATTACATTAAAAAAAATAACAAATCCATTACCTTTAATTAACCCTAAATGGAAAAAATAACTCTATTATTCAAAATAAAACAATCAATAAACTTTATTCAAAAAATAAGGTAACATCAGTCCAAATAACTATAATAAATCAACAAAATACAACTAACATTCAAAAAAATCACATTCCAACATAAATTAAAATTTTAATCATTAAATAATAAAATCAATTCAATTCAAATCAACATCAATTAGAAAATTTAAAGATAATTATATTTTGAATAACATCCTGAAATAACAATTTAAAATTATTTCCAAAAGGTTAAACAAACTTCTAATTGAAGGAATAACAAAAAAGTCAACAGCCAAAAGATTTAAATGGATAACTTAACGGTATTTTTTAATAAAGAATAAAACTGAAAAAATGATTTTTTTAACCATCAAAACCTAATATCCGGTTTTACATTCAAGCTACAAATCAATCCAAAATAAATGCTGATTTGAAAAAGAACCAATTTATATAAAATGCTATTTACCCAAATAAACACAAAATGACTTAATTAACATAGAATCCACTCATAAAATAATTCACTAAAAATGAAAAATTTAAAGCCAATACAAATCGATACAATTTTTTTTACAACCAATTAAGTTAAAATGATAATAAAAACAAAATTTAATCAAGAACACAAATGTACTTATAAAGTAATTAAAATAAGACTATAAATAATAAACCTTACCCAAAAACTAGGGATCAAATAATTAATAACTTATTAACAAAAAAATTTAAAAACCAATTAAACCCAATTAAATTAACGGATAAACCAAAACCAAAAAAATAATTCTTTAAAAAAAACATTTCAAAAAATGAAATAAAACATCCAAAAACCAATATCTATTTCAAATAAAAAATATCAATTAACATCCAATCCTTACATTCAAAAAGGGAAAATTATATAAAGATTCAAATAAAAATATAATTATTCAAAAATTAAACAAATAAGGTTTAAATAATCATTATTCATTAAAAACAATATCAAATACTTAATAACATTTTCAATTAAGGGTAAGGTTATAAAACTTTTTAAAATAAACAAATAAATCAAAAAGCTGGTAACCCAAATTAAACAAAATCGTGAAAATTTTAAAGCTTTGGTTTCAATAAAAAGGAAAAAGAACATTAAGGTCAAATAATATAAAATTACTATCCGTTCCAATCAATACACAATTATCAATTAATTTAGAATCATTTAAGCAATCTTTTATTCAAGAATAATTTAAAACAATCTAATGTAAATAAATTCAATAAATTAAACATTCCAAAATAACCTTATTTAACAATTAGAAAATTAAAAATTTTTATTGCAAAGAAAGGAAATTTTTATTAAATATAAAAAATCAGTATAAAAATTATTAACATAACAAGAAAGCTAATTGTTATAACAAATCACTTACTAACAAATCAACAAATACTTTTCCAAATAAAACTGAAAGTAAATTATAATTAAAAACTTTAAATTGAAAAGACAATTATAAAACAATATCATAATTTAAATTTAAAACCAAATACCTAAAAATAAATAAACATTATTAAAACTTCACAAACTAATGTTATCAAATAACTATAGGATCTAAAACCTAAAAAAAACAGAAATAAATCTAAAAACATCAACAAAAACATTTCAAATAATAAAAATTATAAATTCAAAATCCTTAAACAATTCCAATGGTAAAATTTAAAATCATACCTATATAAATTGGATTTTAAGTTGTAAGTTTAATAAACTTATTCCAAAAAACTTTTTAAGCAATTAAATGTTAAATTATAAACAATCACATAAAATGGATCGCAAATTAAAGTTGCCAAAACCCAATTAGATTTATTGAATAAAAAATTAGGTTTTAAAGGAAAAATTAAAACCTATGGAACATTCAAATGGTTCATAATTTTATCCACATCAAAAAAAGGTGTTTTTAAATTAATACTTATCAAAACGAAGATTTCCAATTTTCAAAAGTTAAACCCATATGGAAAGAAATCAACAATTAAATTTCCGAAATAACAATTTAAAATAAAAATTAGAATGTTTTTCAACTAAACAATAAAATATTTTTTATTAAAAATTCAAATTAAACAATTAAAAAATTCAAAAAATGGTTGAAATAAGAAATGCATCTATTACAAAAACATCAATAAAATTATCACCCCTTTAATTAAATAACAATGTTTTAAATAATTAAATACAATTAACAACCTTAAAAAACCAAATTTAACTTATAAACTAATTTATCTTAAATTATAATAACAAATAACTTAATAAACATTAAAATTTTAAAAATTAATTTAAACAATAAAACATTCTTATTAAAATTGTAAAAAACCTAACAAACCATTAAAAAACAATCAATTAAAAAATAAAACAAAAAATACCCTTCATAATAATAAAACATATCAAGAATTAAACAACTAAATATTTATTCCACTAAATAAATAAATTAGTCTTTTATTTTAATCAACTATAAAATTATTTAAAAAGGAAGTTATAATAAAATTCCAACAAAAGGTGATAAACCTCAAGTCCCAAAAGCATAAATCAGATTTAAAATTACAAGAACATTTATTTAAATAAAAATAAATTAGAATAAATTTAAATGGAACGTTATTTATTTAAAAACAACCTATGTAATATATTCATTATTGTAATAATAATAAAACACTTTTTCAAATTAGAATTTAAAAAGGTTTTAAATTGTAAAACTTATAAAAACAATTCAAATTATTATTTATAATTAAACTTAAGTAAAAAACAATTATAAAAAAAATTTCCGTAAATATTTTTTATAATTAAAATAACCAATAATTTAATAAAATTATAAACAAATAAAAAAAAAGGTTTTGATACAATCAATCATGGAGAAATTATCAAAAACATAACATTAAAACTCCATCTACAAACACAAAATTTTAAATTCAAAAACTATTTCAAATAAAATAATTTATTCAAATTTTAAATCACAAATTAAACCAAATAATTAATTAAAAAATTCAAATAACCAACCAATTTTAATGATTATTCCAAATGAAAGAAATATTTATTTCAAATTAACAAAAAAATCTAATAAAATAATGAAATAAAAATCTAATAACCATAAAAAATCGTTCAAAAATAAAAACAAATTAAAGAATCAAATTATCAAATTTTGTCATTAAATACAAATTAAGATTTTATTCAAAGATAAAAATTATTAATTCATTTAATAAAATAAAAATAACAATCAAATAGATTCTTTAATTAATCAAGTGCCGACATAACATTAAATTAAACGTTAAGTAAAATTTTATTAAAAAATATTAAAAATTAAAAGAGCCAATATTCAAAATTAATATAAATTGCCTAAATTAAAATGTTTAATTATAAGTTAAAAAGCATTTCAAAAAAGGAAATTTATCAAAGTTTATGTTCTACAAACAAAAATTATAACATTACCCTAAGTTAACAATTAAACACTTAAAATTCTAAATAAAAATTTATAAAAGATTTTTCCCCAAACTAAATAAGTTTCATTTCAAAACCATAAAATAATAATTAAAATTCTTAAACAATGATTAAAGGAAATTTGGAAACAATTAAATAATACAAGAAATTATTACCAAAACTATAACATTAAATTAATTCATTAATTCTCAATAACCAATAAATTAAATAAAACCATTTATTAAAAGTTATATAAAAACAATTAATTTCCTTATATAAAAAACAAACAAATAATAAACAACAAATTAAACAAACAAATATTCGTATCTTTTAAAAAGCTTTAACAACAAATAAGTTTTTTCAAATAAAAAACAATTAAACTAGAATCAAACTATTCAAATAAATAAATACAAAAACTTTCAAAATCAATTCAATAATAAGTATAATTTTAAAAAAATCAAAAATTTTAAAATTCTTGTTAACAAATAAATGTTATTTTTGAAAAATTAGATTAAAACTATTCAAACTTTTTAAATTAAATAAAGAAAATAACAAAGCAATTTAATTTAATACAATTAAAAACGAAATGTCAAATTTTTTGAATTAACGCAAAATGATTTAATAAAGAAAATTCAATCAAAGTTTTGATACAATAAACCAATAAGATATATTAAGTGATATTATCAAATTAAATCATTATTATAAAAGAACTTTTTGTAAAGAAAGTTATTCAATACAAATATCAAAAATTTAATTACACCTTATTTAGGAATCCTAACAAATAAAATCTTACTTTACGAAAATTATTTAATAAATCAAATCTAAAATAATTTCAAATTTATAACATACGATATCAATAAATTAATGTCAATAATTAATCAAACAAGTTATTAAATCAATTTAATAGAAGAAATTATTAAATAATTTTATCACACAAATTAATTAATCTATCAAACAATAATTAACAAATAAAAACACAAAAACCATTTACAAATAATTAAAACTCAACAAGACAATTATCCAAAACATTAATTTTTAAATTAAAACATTAATCCAAACAATAAACAAACATCAAACTTTTAAAGAAATAATATAAATAAGACAACATTCAAAACAACTACAAATCACAAAACAAAATTAAAGAATTAATTTAATTATCAAATACAAATACAAAAAAATTAACATAGATATTAAATTAAAATTTATGTTATATAAACAATTAATAGGAAAGAAAATTAAATATTGAAATAAAATTAAAATTAATATTTTAAATAAGAGGCATTATTAATTAATAAGTGAAATTTACAAATTCAAAATAAACATACCATCAAGTTTAAACAATATTAAATAAATAAATAAATAATTTATTTCAAAATAACATGCAATAAAAAATCTGAACAAGCAACTGCAGATCAGCTTATTTCAGCCCCAAATAAGCATATAATCATGTCCAGGACCTATACATTCAAAACTGCTTATCCACGATATCAAAGTGCAATAAGGGTAAACAACTTTTTGTAAGAAGGATTCATAATACAAATATCGAAGGAGTTGTCTGATGTCAGTTCAGCATACAACATCAATACTTCTATGATAACATTGACTTCAGGGGATGTTTGGTAATGCATATTAAAATGCTTATGCTTTCATGAAATAAGCAAATTACTATCAAAGAAGGCAATGCTGCAAAAAGTGTGTAGATAGGCTTCTACAGTAACGAAACCGGATAATCAGATGTCGCATTTTCGTTTAAGTTTTTGGCAATCAGCTAATTAGGGATTTAAAACGTAGAGTAATTAGAATCGCATATGTTGTTTGAATAGGCAACTCCGAAACTGGTAGTTATAACTGTTTATTACACTATCAAATGAGCCTATAATCAGATCCAAACACCTATTACTACTGATCTACAGAATCAAAAAGCAACAAGGGGTGTTTGGCATTACTAAGTTAAATATCTTATGCTCATAACCAGAAGACCAACTTAGCCAAAATAGCTTATTTTCGCCCCTAAGGTTAAACTCCCGATACAGGATCCACTAACAATAACCAGTTCAAACTAAACCATGAGAAACATCTTACTGAAAAGACCTTATTTCACCCCCTAAACTAAGTAGATAAGCACGCACATTTCTTCATCTACTAAAAAAACATAATAAGCAGATAATCTGTAATAAAAACAATTCAAATTCTGAAACAATCCAATTCAGTATACTATCAGAAGAAGACCGCATTCGCATTATAACAGTATCAAGGAGATCATTAGCATAAGCACATATCACATCTAAGCACTCAAATCTGCTTATCTACCACATCAACAAAATAAGGGATGTTTAAGATTACTATTTTAAATAACTTATGCAAATAACCAAATATCAACTTATTCAAAACAACTTATTTCAATCTAAGAGTAAAGTTATATTACCAAATTCACCATTATATTCGGTTTGGAATAAACAATCTAACAGTGCCCAAACAGTCATAAGTACATACTTATTGCCAAAAACGTGTTAAGGAGACAAACTATTCGTTATTTCAAAATAACATGAAATAAACTATCTGAACAAGCAACTGCAGATCAACTTATTTCAGCCCTAAATAAGCATATAATCATGTCCAGGACCTATGCATTCAAAACTGTTTATCCACGATATCAAAGTGCAATAAGGGGTAAACAGCTTTTTGTAAAAAGGATTCATAATACTAATATCAAAGGAGTTGTCTGATGTCAGTTCAGCCTAAAACATCAATACTTCTATGATAACATTGACTTCAGGGGATGTTTGGTAATGCATATTAAAATGCTTATGCTTTCATGAAATAAGCAAATTGCTATAATAGAAGGCAATGCTGCAAAAAGTGTGTAGATAGGATTCTACAGTAAAGAAACCGGATAATCAGATATCGCATTTTTGTTTAAGTTTTGGCAATCACTAATTAGGATTTAAAATGTAGAATAATTAGAATCGCATATGTTGTTTGAATAGGCAACTCAAACGGTACTTATAGTCGCTTTATTACACTATCAAATGAGCCTATAATCATATCCAAACACTTATTATCATTGATCTATCGAATCAAAACGCAACAAGGGGTGTTTGGCATTACTAAGTTAAATAGCTTATGCTCATAACGAAAATAGCTTATTTTTGAAAATAACTTATCGAAAATAGCTTATTTTCGCCCCTAAGGTTAAACATCCGATATTGGATCCACTAACAATAACCAGTTCAAACTAAACAATGAGAAACATCTTACTGAAAAGACCTTATTTCACCCATAAACTAAGTAGATAAGCAGTCACATTTCTTCATCTGCTCAAAAAACACAATAAGCAGATAATCTGTAATAAAAACAATTCAAATTCTGAAACAATCCAATTCAGTATACTATCAGAAGAAGACCGCATTCGCATTATAACAGTATCAAGGAGATCATTAGCATAAGCACATATCACATCTAAACACTCAAATCTTCTTATCTACCACATCAACAAAATAAGGGATGTTTAAGATTACTATTTTAAATAACCTATGCAAATAACCAAATAATCAACTTATTAAAAACAGCTTTTTTCAATCTAAGAGTAAAGTTATAATACCAAATCCACCATTATATTCAGTTTGGAATAAACAATCTCAAAGTGCCCAAACAGTCATAAGTACATACTTATTGCCAAAAACGTGTTAAGCAGACAAACTATTCGTTATTTCAAAATAACATGAAATAAACAATCTGAACAAGCAACTGCAGATCAACTTATTTCAGCCCCAAATAAGCATATAATCATGTCCAGGACCTATACATTCAAAACTGCTTATCCACGATATCAAAGTGCAATAAGGGGTAAACAACTTTTTGTAAGAAGGATTCATAATACTAATATCGAAGGAGTTGTCGATGTCGACCAAAGATACAACATCAATACTTCTATGATAACATTGACTTGAGGATGTTTGGTAATGCATATTAAAATGCTAATGCTTTCATGAAATAAGCAAATTGCTATAACGAAGGCAATCTTGCAAAAAGTGTGTAGATAGGCTTCTCAAGAACGAACCGATAATCGATATCGCATTTTGTTTAAGTTTTTGGCAATCAGCTAATTAGGTATTTAAAACGTAGAACAATTAGAATTGCTGTTGTTTGAATAGGCAACACCGAAACTGGTACTTATAGCTGTTTATTACACTATCAAATGAGCCTATAATCATATCCAAACACATATTACCGCTGATCTACTAAATCAAAACGCAACAAGGGGTGTTTGGTATTACTAAGTTAAATAGCTTAACTTCACCCCTAAGGTTAAACTTCCGATACTGGTTCCACTAACAATAACCAGTTCAAACTAAACAATCAGAAACATCTTACTGAAAAGACCTTATTTCACCCCTAAACTAAGTAGATACGCAGTCACATTTCTTCATCGGCTCAAAAAACCCAATAAGCAGATAATCTGTAATAAAAACAATTCAAATTCTGAAACAATTCAATTCAGTATACTATGAGAAGAAGACCGCCTTCGCATTATAAGAGTATTAAGGAGATCATTAGCATAAGCACATATCACATCTAAACACTCAAATCGGCTTATCTACCACATCAACAAAATAAGGGATGTTTAATATTACTATTTTAAATAACTTATGCAAATAACCAAATAATCAACTTATTCAAAACAGCTTATTTCAATCTAAGAGTAAAGTTATAATACAAAATCCACCATTATATTCAGTTTGGAATAAACAATCTCAAAGTGCCCAAACAGTCATAAGTACATACTTATTGCCAAAATCGTGTTAAGCAGACAAACTATTCGTTATTTCAAAATAACATGAAACAAACAATCTGAACAACAACTGCAGATCAGCTTATTTCAGCCCCAAATAAGCATATAATCATGTCCAGGACCTATACATTCAAAACTGCTTATCCACGATATCAAAGTGCAATAAGGGGTAAACAACTTTTTGTAAGAAGGATTCATAATACTAATATCGAAGGAGTTGTCTGATGTCAGTTCAGCATACAACATCAATACTTCTATGATAACATTGACTTCAGGGGATGTTTGGTAATGCATATTAAAATGCTTATGCTTTCATGAAATAAGCAAATTGCTATAACAGAAGGCAATGCTGCAAAAAGTGTGTAGATAGGCTTCAACAGTAACGAAACCGGATAATCAGATATCGCATTTTTGTTTAAGTTTTTGGCAATCAGGTAATTAGGGATTTAAAACGTAGAATAATTAGAATCGCATATGTTGTTTGAATAGGCAACTCCGAAACTGGTAGTTATAGTTGTTTATTACACTATCAAGTGAGCTAATAATCAGATCCAAACACCTATTACTACTGATCTATTGAATCAAAACGCAACAACGGGTGTTTGGCATTACTAAGTTAAATAACTTATGCTCATAACCAGAAGACCAACTTATCCAAAATAGCTTATTTTCACCCCTATGGTTAAATTCCGATACTGGATCCACTAACAATAACCAGTTCAAACTAAACAATGAGAAACATCTTACTGAAAAGACCTTATTTCACCCCTAAATTAAGTAGATAAGCATGCAGATTTCTTCATCTGCTCAAAAAACACAATAAGCAGATAATCTGTAATAAAAACAATTCAAATTCTGAAACAATCCAATTCAGTATACTATCAGAAGAAGACCGCATTCGCATTATAACAGTATCAAGGAGATCATTAGCATAAGCACATATCACATCTAAACACTCAAATCTGCTTATCTACCACATCAACAAAATAAGGGATGTTTAAGATTACTATTTTAAATAACTTATACAAATAACCAAATAATCAACTTATTCAAAACAGCTTTTTTCAATCTAAGAGTAAAGTTATAATACCAAATCCACCATTATATTCAGTTTGGAATAAACAATCTCAAAGTGCCCAAACAGTCATAAGTACATACTTATTGCCAAAAACGTGTTAAGCAGACAAACTATTCGTTATTTCAAAATAACATGAAATAAACAATCTGAACAAGCAACTGCAGATCAACTTTTTCACGCCCCAAATAAGTATATAATCATGTCCAGGACCTATACATTCAAAACTGCTTATCCACGATATCAAAGTGCAATAAGGGGTAAACAATTTTTGTAAGAAGGATTCATAATACTAATATCGAAGGAGTTGTCTGATGTCAGTTCAACATACAACATCAATACTTCTATGATAACATTGACTTCAGGGGATGTTTGGTAATGCATATTAAAATGCTAATGCTTTCATGAAATAAGCAAATTGCTATAACAGAAGGCAATGCTGCAAAAAGTGTGTAGATAGGCTTCTACAGTAACGAAACCGGATAATCAGATATTGCATTTTTGTTTAAGTTTTTGGCAATCAGATAATTAGGTATTTAAAACGTAGAACAATTAGAATTGCTGTTGTTTGAATAGGCAACACCGAAACTGGTACTTATAGTTGTTTATTACACTATCAAATGAGCCTATAATCATATCCAAACACTTATTACCGCTGATCTACTGAATCAAAACGCAACAAGGGGTGTTTGGCATTACTAAGTTAAATAGCTTATGCTCATAACCAGAAGACCAACTTATCGAAAATAGCTTAACTTCACCCCTAAGGTTAAACTTCCGATACTGGTTCCACTAACAATAACCAGTTCAAACTAAACAATCAGAAACATCTTACTGAAAAGACCTTATTTCACCCCTAAACTAAGTAGATACACAGTCACATTTCTTCATCTGCTCAAAAAACACAATAAGCAGATAATCTGTAATAAAAATAATTCAAATTCTGAAACAATTCAATTCAGTATACTATGAGAAGAAGACCGCATTCGCATTATAACAATATCAAGGAGATCATTAGCATAAGCACATATCACATCTAAACACTCAAATCGGCTTATCTACCACATCAACAAAATAAGGGATGTTTAATATTACTATTTTAAATTACTTATGCAAATAACCAAATAATCAACTTATTCAAAACAGCTTATTTCAATCTAAGAGTAAAGTTATAATACAAAATCCACCATTATATTCAGTTTGGAATAAACAATCTCAAAGTGCCCAAACAGTCATAAGTACATACTTATTGCCAAAATCGTGTTAAGCAGACAAACTATTCGTTATTTCAAAATAACATGAAACATACAATCTGAACAACAACTGCAGATCAACTTATTTCATCCCCAAATAAGCATATAATCATGTCCAGACCTATACATTCAAAACGCTTATCCACGATATCAAAGTGCAATAAGGGTAAACAACTTTTGTAAGAAGGATTCATAATACTAATATCGAAGGAGTTGTCGATGTCGATTCAAAGATACAACATCAATACTTCTATGATAACATTGACTTCAGGGGATGTTTGGTAATGAATATTAAAATGCTTATGCTTTCATGAAATAAGCAAATTGCTATAACAGAAGGCAATGCTGCAAAAAGTGTCTAGATAGGCTTCAACAGTAACGAAACCGGATAATCAGATATCGCATTTTTGTTTAATTTTTTGGCAATCAGGTAATTAGGGATTTAAAACGTAGAATAATTAGAATCGCATATGTTGTTTGAATAGGCAACTCCGAAACTGGTAGTTATAGTTGTTTATTACACTATCAAGTGAGCCAATAATCAGATCCAAACACCTAATACTACTGATCTACTGAATCAAAAAGCAACAAGGGGTGTTTGGCATTACTAAGTTAAATAGCTTATGCTTATAACCAGAAGACGAACTTATCCAAAATAGCTTATTTTCACCCCTAAGGTTAAACTTCCGATACTGGATCCACTAACAATAACAAGTTCAAACTAAACAATGAGAAACATCTTACTGAAAAGACCTTATTTCACCCCTAAACTAAGTAGATAAGCACGCACATTTCTTCATCTGCTCAAAAAACACAATAAGCAGATAATCTGTAATAAAAACAATTCAAATTCTGATACAATCCAATTCAGTATACTATCAGAAGAAGACCGCATTCACATTATAACAGTATCAAGGAGATCATTAGCATAAGCACATATCACATCTAAGCACTCAAATCTGCTTATCTACCACATCAACAAAATAAGGGATGTTTAAGATTACTATTTTAATTAACTTATACAAATAACCAAATAATCAACTTATTCAAAACAGCTTTTTTCAATCTAAGAGTAAAGTTATAATACCAAATCCACCATTATATTCGGTTTGAATAAACAATCTCAAAGTGCCCAAACAATATAAGTACATACTTATTGCCAAAACGTGTTAAGGAGACAAACTATTCATTATTTCAAAATAACATGAAATAAACAATCGAACAAGCAATCGCAGATCGACTTATTTCATTTCCAAATAAGCATATAATCATGTCCAGACCTATACATTCAAAACTGCTTATCCACGATATCAAAATGCAATAAGGGATAAACAGCTTTTTGTAAGAAGGATTCATAATACTAATATCGAAGTTGTCCGATGTCGATTGAAGATACAACATCAATACTTATATGATAACATTGACTTCAGGGGATGTTTGGTAATGCATATTAAAATGCTTATGCTTTCATGAAATAAGCAAATTGCTATAACAGAAGGCAATGCTGCAAAAAGTGTGTGGATACGCTTCTACAGTAACGAAACCGGATAATCAGATATCGCATTTTGGTTTAAGTTTTTGGCAATCAGCTAATTAGGGATTTAAAACGTAGAACAATTAGAATTGATGTCGTTTGAATAGGCAACTCCGAAACTGGTACTTATAGCTGTTTATTACACTATCAAATGAGCCTATAATCATATCCAAACACTTATTACTACTGATCTACTGAATCAAAACGCAACAAGGGGTGTTTGGCATTACTAAGTTAAATAGCTTATGCTCATAACCAGAAGAACAACTTATCGAAAATAGCTTAACTTCACCCCTAAGGTTAAACTTCCGATACTGGATCCACTAACAATAACCAGTTCAAACTAAACAATTAGAAACATCTTACTGAAAAGACCTTATTTCACCCCTAAACTAAGTAGATAAGCAGTAACATTTCTTCATCTGCTCAAAAAATACAATAAGCAGATAATCTGTAATAAAAACAATTCAAATTCTGAAACAATCCAATTCAGTATACTATCAGAAGAAGACCGCATTCGCATTATAACAGTATCAAGTAGATCATTAGCATAAGCACATATCACATCTAAACGTTCAAATCCGCTTATCTACCACATCAACAAAATAAGGGATGTTTAAGATTACTATTTTAAATAACTTATGCAAATGACCAAATAATCAAGTTATTCAAAAAACTTATTTCAATCTAAGAGTAAAGTTATAATACCAAATCCACCATTATATTCGTTTGGAATAAACAATCTCAAAGTGCCCAAACAAATATAAGTACATACTTATTGCCAAAAACGTGTTAAGCGGACAAACTATTCGTTATTTCAAAATAACATGAAATAAACAATCGAACAAGCAATCGCAGATCAACTTATTTCACCCCAATAAGCATATAATCATGTCCAGACCTATACATTCAAAACCGCTTATCCACGATATCAAAGTGCAATAAGGGTAAACAGCTTTTTGTAAGAAGGATTCACAATACTAATATCGAAGGAGTTGTCTCATGTTAGTTCAGCATACAACATCAATACTACTATGATAACATTGACTTCAGGGGATGTTTGGTAATGCATATTAGAATGCTTATGCTTTCATGAAATAAGCAATTGCTATAACAGAAGGCAATGCTGCAAAAAGTGTGTAGATAGGCTTCTACAGTAACGAAACCGGATAATCAGATATCGCATTTTTGGTTAAGTTTTTGGCAATCAGCTAATTAGGGATTTAAAATGTAGAATAATTAGAAACGCATATGTTGTTTGAACTGGCAACTCCGAAACTGGTACTTATAGTTGTTTATTACACTATCAAATGAGCCTATAATCATATCCAAACACTTATTACCGCTGATCTACTGAATCAAAACGCAACAAGGGGTGTTTGGCATTACTAAGTTAAATAGCTTATGCTCATAAACAGAAGACCAACTTATCGAAAATAGCTTAACTTCACCCCTAAGGTTAAACTTCCGATACTGGATCCACTAACAATAACCAGTTCAAACGAAACAATCAGAAACATCTTACTGAAAAGACCTTATTTCACCCCTAAACTAAGTAGATAAGCAGTCACATTTCTTCATCTGCTCAAAAAACACAATAAGCAGATAATCTGTAATTAAAACAATTCAAATTCTGAAACAATCCAATTCAGTATACTATCAGAAGAAGACCGCATTCGCATTATAACAGTATCAAGTAGATCATTAGGATAAGAACATATCACATCTAAACGCTCAAATCCGCTTATCTACCACATCAACAAAATAAGGGATGTTTAAGATTAATATTTTAAATAACTTATGCAAATAACCAAATAATCAACTTATTCAAAACAGCTTATTTCAATCTAAGAGTAAAGTTATAATACCAAATCCACCATTATATTCAGTTTGGAATAAACAATCTCAAAGTGCCCAAACAGTCATAAGTACATACTTATTGCCAAAACGTGTTAAGCAGACAAACTATTCGCTATTTCAAAATAACATGAAATAAACAATCAACAACAAAAGCTGCAGATCAGCTTATTTCAGCCCCAAATAAGCATATAATCATGTCCAGGACCTATACATTCAAAACTGCTTATCCACGATTTCAAAGTGCAATAAGGGGAAAACAGCTTTTTGTAAGAAGGATTCACAATACTAATATCGAAGGAGTTGTCTGATGTTAGTTCAGCATACAACATCAATACTACTATGATAACATTGACTTCAGGGGATGTTTAGTAATGCATATTAGAATGCTTATGCTTTCATGAAATAAGCAATTGCTATAACAGAAGGCAATGCTGCAAAAAGTGTGTAGATAGGATTCTACAGTAACGAAACCGGATAATCGATATCGCATTTTAGCTTTAGTTTTGGCAATCACTAATCGAGGATTTAAAATGTAGAATAATTAGAAGCGCATATGTTGTTTGAATAGGCAACTCAAAACCGGTACTTATAGTTTGCTTATTACACTATCAAATGACCTATAATAATATCCAAACACTTATTATCACGATCTCTTGAATCAAAACGCAACAAGGGGTGTTTGGCATTACTAAGTTAAATAGCTTATGCTCATAACCAGAAGACCAACTTATCCAAAATAGCTTATTTTTCACCCCTAAGGTTAAACTTCCGATACTGGATCCGCTAAAAATAACCAGTTCAAACTAAACAATCAAAAACATCTTACTGAAAAGACCTTATTTCACCCCTAAACTAAGTAGATAAGCAGTCACATTTCTTCATCTGCTCAAAAAACACAATAAGCAGATAATCTGTAATAAAAACAATTCAAATTATGAAACAATCCAATTCAGTGTACTATCAGAAGAAGACCGCATTCGCATTATAACAGTATCAAGGAGATCATTAGCATAAGCACATATCACATCTAAACACACAAATCTACTTATCTACCACATCAACAAAATACGGGATGTTTAAGATTACTATTTTAAATAACTTATGCAAATAACCAAATAATCAACTTATTCAAACCAGCTTATTTCAATCTAAGAGTAAAGTTATAATACCAAATCCACCATTATATTAAGTTTGGAATAATCAATCTCAAAGTGCCCAAACAGTCATAAGTACATACTTATTGCCAAAAACGTGTTAAGCAGACAAACTATTCGTTATTTCAAAATAACATGAAATAAACAATCTGAACAAGCAACTGCAGATCAGCAAATAATCATGTCTAGAACCTATACATTCAAAACTGCTTATCCACGATATCAAAGTGCAATAAGGGGTAAACAGCTTTTTGTAAGAAGGATTCACAATACTAATATCGAAGGAGTTGTCGATGTCGGCTCAAAGATACAACATCAATACCTCTATGATAAGATTGACTTCAGGGGATGTTTGGTAATGCATATTAAAATGCTTATGCTTTCATGAAATAAGCAATTGCTATAATGAAGGCAATCTTGCAAAAGTGTGTAGATAGGCTTCTGATGAACGAAACCGGATAATCGATATCGCATTTTTTTTTAAAGTTTTTGGCAATCAGCTAATTAGGGATTTAAAATGTAGAATAATTAGAATCGCATATGTTGTTTTGATAGGCAACTCCAAAACTGGTACTTATAGCTGTTTATTACACTATCAAATGAGCCTGTAATCATATCCAAACACTTATTACTGCTGATCTACTGTATCAAAACGCAACAATGGGTGTTTGGCATTACTAAGTTAAATAGCTTATGCTCATAACCACAAGACCAACTTATCCAAAATAGCTTATTTTCACCCCTAAGGTTAAACTTCCGATACTGGATCCACTAACAATAACCAGTTCAAACTAAACAATTAGAAACATCTTACTGAAAAGACCTTATTTCACCCCTAAACTAAGTAGATAAGCAGTCGCATTTCTTCATCTGCTCAAAAAACACAATAAGCAGATAATATGTAATAAAAACAATTCAAATTCTGAAACAATCCAATTCAGTATACTATCAGAAGAAGACCGCATTCGCATTATAACAGTATCAAGGAGATCATTAGCATAAGCACATATCGCATCTAAACACTCAAATCTTCTTATCTACCACATCAACAAAATAAGGGATGTTTAAGATTACTATTTTAAATAACTTATGCAAATAACCAAATAATCAACTTAATCAAAACAACTTATTTCAATCTAAGAGTAAAGTTATAATAACAAATCCACCATTATATTCAGTTTGGAATAAACAATCTCAACGTGCCCAAACAGTCATAAGTACATACTTATTGCCAAAAATGTGTTAAGCAGACAAACTATTCGTTATTTCAAAATAACATGAAATTAACAATCTGAACAAGCAACTGCAGATCCGCTTATTTCAGCCCCAAATAAGCATACAATCATGTCCAGAACCTAGAAATTCAAAACTGCTTATCCACGATATCAAAGTGCAATAAGGGGTAAACAGCTTTTTGTAAGAAGGATTCACAATTCTAATATCGAAGGAGTTGTCTGATGTCAGTTCAGCATACAACATCAATACCTCTATGATAACATTGACTTCAGGGGATGTTTGGTAATGCATATTAAAATGCTTATGCTTTCATGAAATAAGCAATTGCTATAACGTAGGCAATCTTTGCAAAAGTTTGTAGATAGGCTTCTATAGTAACTAAACCGGATAATCGATATCGCATTTTGTTTAAGTTTTTGGCAATCAGCTAATTAGGGATTTAAAACGTAGAATAATTAGAATCGCATATGTTGTTTGAATAGGCAACTCCGAAACTGGTACTTATAGCTGTTTATTACACTATCAAATGAGCCTATAATCATATCCAAACACTTATTATTGCTGATCTACTTAATCAAAACGCAACAAGGGGTGTTTGGCATTACTAAGTTAAATAGCTTATGCTCATAACCAGAAGACCAACTTATCCAAAATAGCTTATTTTCACCCCTAAGGTTAAACTTCCGATACTGGATCCACTAACAATAACCAGTTCAAACTAAACAATCAGAAACATCTTACTGAAAAGACCTTATTTCACCCTAAACTAAGTAGATAAGCAAATACATTTCTTCATCGCTCAAAAACACAATAAGCAGATAATCTGTAATAAAAACAATTCAAATTCTGAAACAATCCAATTCAGTATACTATCAGAAGAAGACCGCATTCGCATTATAACAGTATCAAGGAGATCATTAGCATAAGCACATATCACATCTAAACACTCAAATCTGCTTATCTACCACATCAACAAAATAAGGGATGTTTAAGATTACTATTTTAAATAACTTATGCAAATAACCAAATAATCAACTTATTCAAAACAGCTTATTTCAATCTAAGAGTAAAGTTATAATACCAAATCCACCATTATATTCAGTTTGGAATAAACAATTTCAAAGTGCCCAAACAGTCATAAGTACATACTTATTGCCAAAACTGTGTTAAGCAGACAAACTATTCGTTATTTCAAAATAACATGAAATAAACAATCTGAACAAGCAACTGCATATCAGCTTATTTCAGCCCCAAATAAGCATATAATCATGTCCGGGACCTATACATTCAAAATGCTTATCCACGATATCAAAGTGCAATAAGGGTAAACAACTTTTTGTAAGAAGGATTCATAATAATATTATCGAGGAGTTGTCGATTTCGATTCAAAGATACAACATCAATACTTCTATGATAACATTGACTTCAGGGGATGTTTGGTAATGCATATTAAAATGCTTATGCTTTCATGAAATAAGCAATTGCTATAATAGAAGGCAATGCTGCAAAAGTGTGTAGATAGGCTTCTACAGTAACAAAACCGGATAATCAGATATCGTATTTTTGTTTAAGTTTATGGCAATTATCTAATTAGGGATTTAAAACGTAGAATAATTAGAAACGCATATGTTGTTTGAATAGGCAACTCCGAAACTGGTACTTATAGCTGTTTATTACACTATCAAATGAGCCTATAATCATATCCAAACACTTATTATCACGATCTCATCGAATCAAAACGCAACAAGGGGTGTTTGGCATTACTAAGTTAAATAGCTTATGCTCATAACCAGAAGACCAACTTATCCAAAATAGCTTATTTTCACCCCTAAGGTTAAACTTCCGATACTAGATCCACTAACAATAACCAATTCAAACTAAATAATCAGAAACATCTTACTGAAAAGACCTTATTTCACCCCTAAACTAAGTAGATAAGCAGTCACATTTCTTCATCTGCTCAAAAAACACAATAAGCAGATAAACTGTAATAAAACAATTCAAATTCTGAAACAATCCAATTCAGTATACTATCAGAAGAAGACCGCATTCGCATTATAACAGTATCAAGGAGATCATTAGCATAAGCACATATCACATCTAAACACTCATATCTACTTATCTACCACATCTACAAAATAAGGGATGTTTAAGATTACTATTTTAAAAACTTATGCAAATAACCAAATAATCAACTTATTCAAAACAGCTTATTTCAATCTAAGAGTAAAGTTATAATACCAAATCCACCATTATATTCAGTTTGGAATAAACAATCTCAAAGTGCCCAAACAAATATAACTAAATACTTATTGCCAAAACATGTTAAGCGAGACAAACTATTCGTTATTTCAAAATAATATGAAATAAACAATCCGAACAAACAATGCAGATATGCTTATTTCACCCCAAATAAGCATATAATCATGTCCAGACCTATACTTTCAAAATTGCTTATCCATTATATCGAAGTGCAATAAAGGGTAAACAGATTTTTGTAAGAAGGATTCACAATTCTAATATCGAAGGAGTTGTCTGATGTCAGTTCAGCATACAACATCAATACCTCTATGATAACATTGACTTCAGGGGATGTTTGGTAATGCATATTAAAATGCTTATGCTTTCATGAAATAAGCAATTGCTATAACAGAAGGCAATGCTGCAAAAAGTTTGTAGATAGGCTTCTATAGTAACGAAACCGGATAATCTGATATCGCATTTTTGTTTAAGTTGTTGGCAATCAGCTAATTAGGGATTTAAAACGTAGAATAATTAGAATCGCATATGTTGTTTGAATAGGCAACTCCGAAACTGGTACTTATAGCTGTTTATTACACTATCAAATGTGCCTATAATCATATCCAAACACTTATTACTGCTGATCTACTTAATCAAAACGCAACAAGGGGTGTTTGGCATTACTAAGTTAAATAGCTTATGCTCATAACCAGAAGACCAACTTATCCAAAATAGCTTATTTTCACCCCTAAGATTAAACTTCTGATACTGGATCCACTAACAATAACCAGTTCGAACTAAACAATCAGAAACATCTTACTGAAAAGACCTTATTTCACCCCTAAACTAAGTAGCTAAGCAGTCACATTTCTTCATCTACTCAAAAAACACAATAAGCAGATAATCTGTAATAAAAACAATTCAAATTCTGAAACAATCCAATTCAGTATACTATCAGAAGAAGACCGCATTCACATTATAACAGTATCAAGGAGATCATTAGCATAAGCACATATCACATCTAAACACTCAAATCTGCTTATCTACCACATCAACAAAATAAGGGATGTTTAAGATTACTATTTTAAATAACTTATGCAAATAACCAAATAATCAACTTATTCAAAACAGCTTATTTCAATCTAAGAGTAGATTAATAATACCAAATCCACCATTATATTCAGTTTGGAATAAACAATTTCAAAGTGCCCAAACAGTCATAAGTACATACTTATTGCCAAAACTGTGTTAAGCAGACAAACTATTCGTTATTTCAAAATAACATGAAATAAACAATCTGAACAAGCAACTGCATATCAGCTTATTTCAGCCCCAAATAAGCATATAATCATGTCCAGGACCTATACATTCAAAAATGCTTATCCACGATATCAAAGTGCAATAAGGGGTAAACAGCTTTTTGTAAGAAGGACTCATAATAATATTATCGAAGGAGTTGTCTGATTTCAGTTCTGCATACAACATCAATACTTCTATGATAACATTGACTTCAGGGGATGTTTGGTAATGCATATTAAAATGCTTATGCTTTCATGAAATAAGCAATTGCTATAATAGAAGGCAATGCTGCAAAAGTGTGTAGATAGGCTTCTACAGTAACAAAACCGGATAATCAGATATCGCATTTTTGTTTAAGTTTATGGCAATTATCTAATTAGGGATTTAAAACGTAGAATAATTAGAAACGCATATGTTGTTTGAATAGGCAACTCCGAAACTGGTACTTATAGCTGTTTATTACACTATCAAATGAGCCTATAATCATATCCAAACACTTATTACTGCTGATCTACTGAATCAAAACGCAACAAGGGGTGTTTGGCATTACTAAGTTAAATAGATTATGCTCATAACCAGAAGACCAACTTATCCAAAATAGCTTATTTTCACCCCTAAGGTTAAACTTCCGATACTAGATCCACTAACAATAACCAATTCAAACTAAATAATCAGAAACATCTTACTGAAAAGACCTTATTTCACCCCTAAACTAAGTAGATAAGCGGTCCATTTCTTCATCCGCTCAAAAACACAATAAGCGGATAAACTGTAATAAAACAATTCAAATTAAAACAATCCAATTCAAGATACTATCGAAAGAAGACCGCGTTCGCATTATAACAAGATCAAGGAGATCATTAGCATAAGCACATATCACATCTAAACACTCATATCTACTTATCTACCACATCTACAAAATAAGGGATGTTTAAGATTACTATTTTAAAAAACTTATGCAAATAACCAAATAATCAACTTATTCAAAACAGCTTATTTCAATCTAAGAGTAAAGTTATAATACCAAATCCACCATTATATTCAGTTTGGAATAAACAATCTCAAAGTGCCCAAACAGTCATAACTAAATACTTATTGCCAAAAACATGTTAAGCAGACAAACTATTCGTTATTTCAAAATAATATGAAATAAACAATCCGAACAAGCAACTGCAGATATGCTTATTTCAGCCCCAAATAAGCATATAATCATGTCCAGGACCTATACTTTCAAAATTGCTTATCCATTATATCGAAGTGCAATAAAGGGTAAACAGATTTTTGTAAGAAGGATTCATAATACTAATATCGAAGGAGTTGTCTGATGTCAGTTCAGCATACAACATCAATACTTCTATGATAACATTGACTTCAGGGGATGTTTGGTAATGCATATTAAAATGCTTATGCTTTCATGAAATAAGTGTTGGGAAATTTAGTGCACTTGTGGGATTAGTTCACACATTGTAATGGGTTAGGAGGCACGGAGCGTACACCCATAAGGTGCATGAACACCTGACTCTAATAGTGGTTTGTATTGGTAGTGCTAGTAGAAATCTCGCTTGGTGAAAGTACCGCTTGTGGAAAGTACCGCTTGTGGTTTCCATCGATAAGTAGTGTTTCCAGCGATAAGCAGTGTTTCCACCGATAAGCGATGTTTCCATGGCGATGTTGTTTCCACCGATAGCACTATGAAAGTACTGATGTAATCATCGATAAATGGCGCTATAACCGCATTATGACCACATTTAATTGGTCATGTAACCACTAACGGCTATAATGGAGATAATTATGAGGCTATTAATGGGCCGATTAATACTCATAATTCCATTGGAATAGCTAAGAGTAATCTCCTATATATAAGAGATCTGATTATGCATGAAAGAGACACTGAAAACACTAAACACTTATTAGCGAAAGGGTTATAGAATTGTGCCTAATTCCATAACTGCATTTGGTCTTATCCCAAGTAGATATTCGTGTAATCCAGGCATTAGGGTCAAATAGTTTACTTTGGAAAGTGATCACACGATTCCAAGTGATATCCGGTAACCACCAAGTGGTATTTGTTATCACGACCATTAGTTTGTTTCACGAACAGCAGTTGAGCATTCCTCGCGAAGTTGATTATCTTTACCCCGCTCGGGAACACCGCCAACAATCAAAGTTAACTATTTAGTGATAATCAATGGAAACCGCTATGAAACATATGGCTTCAAACTTTGCTAAGCTAGACAAGTTTGAAGGGTGGACTTTAGGAGGTGGCGTAAGAAGATGCATTTCTTCTTGCAAGCATGAGTGTGGTCTATGTGCTGACTACTCCAATTCCTGATGATGGGGATGATGCTACGGTGGAGCAGATCATGAGGAGGAGCAAGTGGGAGAATGATGACTACATATGCAGAGGTCTTATTCTGAATGGTATGTCTAATTCTCTGTTTGATATTTATCAAAACTCTGAATCTTGCAAAGAACTGTGGGATTCCTTGGATGCCAAATATATGGCTGAGGATGCATCAAGTAAGAAGTTCCTTGTTAGTAATTTCACAAATTACAAAATGACCGATTCAAGACCAGTTATGGAACAATACAATGAACTTCTTGGAATACTTGGAAGGTTTACACAACACAATATGCGCATGGATGAGGCTATTTCAGTCTCTTGTGTTATTGATAAACTTCCTCCTTCTTAGAAAGATTTCAAGCATATCTTGAAACATAAGAAAGAGGAACTAACTCTGGTTGAGTTAAGGCGATCATCTGCGCATTGAGGGTTCTCTCGGGTGCGGGATAATGACAAGCCAAAGAGTATCAATGCTCTTGGACCATCTGTTGTCAATATGGTGGAGCATAAAAACTCCACCGGTACAATGACAACAAAGGCAAGCGCAAATATCATGATAACACAAGGCGGATCCTAACAAGATGGCAACACCTACTTGTTGGAAATGTGGCAAGGCCGGTCACATTAAAGGGGCTGCAAAGGTGTTAAAATTGGTGGTAAAGCCAATGGATCGAGCACTAATGGTTCGAGGGAGTGGTGGTTCTTCCAACTCACCGAAAGGTCGAATATGGTTAATAAGTCTTTTCGATTTATTATGTTACATATGTATCTCAATCTCATTATGCGCAGGATGATGATGTTGCGTGGTGGGTTGACTCGGTGCAACTGTTCATGTGTGTAAAGATAGAAGTCGGTTCAAGACTTATGAGTCACCGAATGATGGTTTTATTCTTCACATAGGAAATGAGTCAATGACCTTGGTGCATGGTCGTGGTTGTGTAGATCTTAGGTTTAGTTCAGAAAGATTGTAACTTTGTTTGATATTATTCATGTTCACGATATCGGAAGAACTTGGTTTCAAGTAGTATTTTGAATATTTATGGTTATAAACAAGTTATTGAGTCTGATAAATTTGTGATTTCTAAGCATGGTGTTTTTATTGGTTTTGGTTATTTATGTAATCAAATGTTTAGGCTTAATATTTCCACTGATACTGTATTTATTTCCACTGATAGTGTAAATTCTGCCTGTGTGACCACAACTGACCAGACTGACTCTACCCTGTGGCATGCTAGACTTGGTCATGTTCATTATAAAAGGTTGCAAGATATGTCTAAGGATGGGTTGATCCCAGCCTTTGACATGGACACTGAAAAGTGTAAAACTTGCATGTTGACCAAGATTACCAAGAAACCTTTTCAAGGTATTAGTCGTGAGACTAAGCTCCTGGAGCTTGTACATAGTGACCTGTGTGATTTGCATGCCACACCCTCTTTGGGGAACAAGAAGTAATTTGTGACATTTATTGATGATGCTTCTAGGTTTTGTTATGTTTATTTGTTACATACCAAGGATGAAGCATTAGATAAATTCAAAGTGTTTAAAACTGAAGTTGAATTACAACTTGGGTCTTTGATCAAAAGATTAAGGACCGATAGGGAGGTGAGTACATGGATACTCAGATTTTCGATCTGTTGGAATAATCCATAAACGATCGCCTTTATACGCTCGGCAAAATGGTATTTCGAAAGGAAAAGCGGGTCTTGAAGGAGATGGTTAATTCCATGTTGTCCTATTCGGACCGAGTCAAGGGTTAAGGGTGAAGCTATGTTAACAACTTGCTATTTATTAAATAGGGTTCCCAACAAAAGGAACAAGGTTACCCTTATGAACTCGGACTAAAAAGAAAACCCAACCCGAACTATCTCGTGGTGCAGGGTTGTAGGGTTGTTGTAAGACTCACGATCCAAAGCAAAGACTTTGGGTGAAAGAGGCATTGATGCATCTTTGTTGGATATCTTGAGCATTCCAAGGCTTTTAGGTTCTATGTTATTGAACCTAATGAACATGTTTCGATTAACTCAATAATTGAATCAAGGGATGCAACTTTTGATGAGAATAGATTCACTAGTGTATCGAGGTCCCGATGATGAACCATCGATGGTCCGTGATGAGGTTGTGGTTCAAGAATTTGAACACGTGCTCGGGAAGAGCAAAAGGTCGAGACTCAAAGTCATTTGGACTGAGTTTCAACTATACTTAGTTGAAGGAACCGAGGATGAGGTTTCGACCAATAATCCTATTGCTTCATTGTTGAGGATGATCCCAAGACATTTGAAGAAGCAATGAAGTCCCGGATATTGCTTTACGGAAAAGCAATCAATGATGAGATGGATTCCATAATGGGCAACAACACTTGGGTGTTGGTTGATCCACCACCGTGTTGCAAGCCTCACGGGTTGCAAATGGATTTTCAAAAGGAAAATGAAGGTAGATGGAACTATTGAAAAGTTCAAGGCTAGACTAGTCATTCAGGGCTTTAAACAAAAGTCGGGGATAGACTATTTTGATATTTATGCCCACGTGGCTCGTATCGATACCATAAGGCTAGCGATTGCTATGGCATCTATTCACAATCGATTATTCATCGGATGGATGTGAAAACGACTTTCTTGAATGGTGAATTGGAATAGGATGTTTATATGAACCAACCTCAGGGCTTCATCATTCCTCGCAATGAAAACAAGGTGTGTAAACTGATTAAGTCTCTTTATGGACTTAAGCAGGCACCTAAGCAATGGCATCAAAAATTTGATGAAGTGGTTTTGTCTAGTGGTTATGTTCTTAACCAATCTGACAAATGTGTATATAGCAAATTTGATGATTGATCGCTTCCAAAACAGTCAAGAAATATTGACCAAAGGTTTTAGTCAACAAAAGTCAACTATTATGGACTCAATACAATATCCCTTGGAATTTAGTGGATTCCCGGGTCGTTAAGTCCCACGGAGGTTGAATGGTGTGTGAAAATGTTCAGAAGTAGAATGATCACTAAGGATAATGATCTGTAAGGATTTTGGTTGATAATTACACTACTGATTGTTTGGAATTGTATTTGGATACAGAGCTATAAAGCACAACAATCAGATTAAACAAACGTGTATAACAAGTAAATAAAAATGTAAATTTAAAAACTACAGGGACTTAAAATGACAAGTTTAAAACTAAAGGGTATAAAATGAAAATTTTAAAACTTTTTAAACTTAAAGAAAATTAAAATCTAAAAAGAAAATATTTTACTAATATTATATTAATTTAATATTAATTAATTAATCAAAACTATTTTAAACTTATTTAAAATTTAGTTTAATTAATCTAAAAAGGATTTATAATACAAAACTAACTAAGAAAATTACAAATTTATTTTCTAAAAATCTAGAACAACTTAAAAGATTTATAAAATTAAAAAACAAATATTTTTGTCTTTTAGCAAAGGTTTTATAAATTAAAAACTTAATTAATAATTTAAATCTAATTAAACTAATTAAAGGATTAAAATTAGAAAATAAAAAGGAAAATTATAAGATTAATTTTATAGGTTCTAATTAAGTTAACAGAGCTAGGAAAATATAAAAACATGGTTTTACTTAATAAAGATTAATTTTACTATTTAATACTTTAATATTAATTAATTATTAATTAAACTATTATTAATTATTAAAAATACTAGATGACAAAGGAAAAATCTGAGAAAATTCCTAAAAATACTTTAATATGACAGAAACTTAAGAAAAATATAAAACATATAAGTGCTTAATAATAAGTGAAAAGAAAATTAAAAAGCTAAATTATATTAAATAAACGCTATCACTATTTTTAAAGTTGATGTTTTCTTGATTTTTATTTACAAAACTATTTAACTACTTAAAATAATAAACTTTTAAAAAAACAAAAATTTTAGAACTTAAAAATAAGCGGTTTAGAAGCTTATGAGCTTAATTGAGCTTTTGACTCAATTTGATGGTTTAAGCTCAAACAAGCTTGAAATAAGCTTCACAGGTGGAACTAAAGGTACTTTAAGCTATAAACAAATGAGATGAACTTAGAATAAGCTAAAACAAACAAGAAAGTACCTGAATAAGCTACAAATGAAAATAAGCAAATCCAAATCTATGTTAACCAAACAGGTTATGGACAATTTTAAAAGCAATTTAAGCTGGGGAAATAAGCTTAAAAGCTCAAAATAAAGACCGAGGTAGCAAGATGGGTTGGTGGGCTTTCCAAAAGTCCAAGCTCACAAAGTGGGAACCACTAATGAGCTTATGAAGAGCTTATGAAAAGGCTTGTAATACACCGAGTATTCGGTGTACACGAAATGGGACAAACAAAAGCTAGTAGCAAGCCTTATTAAATAAGTTGCAAAGCACAATATAAGCACTAGACCTAAGAGACAGACTATGAGAGCTTTCCAAAATCTAAGGGTCAAGCCACGGATTCCACTAATAAGCTCAGTGTGAGCTTGTGAAATCAAGCAGATAACACCAACTCCACCGCACGGGGAGGTTTTTGGAAAAGTGCTTAAAAGAAGCTAAGAAATAAGCGAGTTTAACAAGCTAACTACAAATTATGAAAAATACTATGATGAAGATGAGCGACTAAATATTATAACCCTAAAAGCATAAATCTTGAAAGCTAATATTAAGTCCTATAAAAATTATCTAGTTTATTCAAAATCACTAAGTGAAAATTTGACTTTTTAATTACACTAACAAGTTGACTTATATGAACTTTGGATCAATCCTACTCACTGATTATGTTATATTAAGCTATAAGAAGATGAATTTAAGCTAGATTACCAAGTTATAAGCAACTGTGATGAATTTTACAATCTAAATCCTAACAGTTAACAACTAGAGTAAGATTAAAGATAATTTTGACTTTTTATCAGACAAGGACAGGTTTTTATGGTTGCACTGAGTTATTAGATACTAATGTGACATATAACAACAACAAGTTACAACACAAACGGCCTCTAACACAGGTAACACATTATGATCCAAACAATCCTTTAACCAACTGAGTTTGTGATTTTCAAAACAAATACATGATTTGAACCTCAACACTGATTCTAAACTTTATTTTATGATTATATCTGACCAATAAAGCTTGATGAACCAACAATAGCAGCATAAAACACAAAAAGGACAAATATGCTATTTCAACTGTGAAATTAAGATTTTAAGCAACAACAAGTTCCAATGAAAGAGCAAACTATTTTAAGCACTGATTTCACTTAAACATACCACAGAAACATAAAAACACAAAGTTTTAAGCAAATAAATGACTTAAACAGTAAAATGCTAAAATGGAACAAAAAGCTTACAAAATGGAATCCAAGTGAAAACTGAGAACCAAGAACCAAGAACACACTCCTATAGGCTTCCCACTAAGCTTCTAAACCCAAGGCAATCCAAATATACCTTGCTCCATGCCTCTTTCATCTTCTCCACCGATTTTTGATTTATAACTATTTTTTTATTTTTGATTTTTAATTCTAAACTGAGTTTTAAAGTTTCTAAAAGCTTACACAAGCTATATAAGGAGCTTATATGAGCTTATGAGTCCATAACAACAACTAATAACAACATTCAAACATATTGAGAATTTTAAAGGAAAATTGCATAAACGGAAAAGATACTTAAAACTTGAAATTGATTATTGAAAAGATTCACATACACTAAAACACTTAAACAAAGTACTTGAAAGCTAAATTACACATGAAATTGAAAATTAATTAAGTCGACATAAGCTAAGAAAAATTACACTAGATATCTATCCACATTGCTTCATTCTTTCTTTATATTGATCTTTTGAGTTCTTGTCGACCTCTAAATGTATCCCACCTCTTTTCAACCCTTGGATCCTTCAAATTCATCAAAACCGTGCACTTGGCATTTTGGCGCCAAAATATCAAGTGGGGCTTGGGTGTTTTGTAATTAAAGAATTTTGGGTGTTTGTGGAGTGTAGGGACAAAAGCGTGGAGTAGGCAATGGGGTTGAGGTGGAAAGGTGGTAGGAAAAGTGGTGGAAACCATGGTGGTTTCTGGTTTTGGGGGGTTGTGTGAGAGATGAGCAGTGAGTGGTTTGGTGGTGGAGGTTTGACCCGTTTTAGAAATAAGTGAGGGATTCACATGGGTATATTGGCGGTCAAAAGGTTTTGGGTGGCTCAAGGTCGGGGTCAAGGTTCAAGGGTAGTGGGTTGGGCTTGCATTGGGCCAGAGGATTGGGTTTGGGTGTTTTAATTTAAAGGGTCCGTTTGGCTTAGTAGTTATCACAAGGACCATTGTTGTAATTTTCGATTCTTGAAGGGTTAAACCGCAATTTTCCAAAGTTAACACAAGGACCGATTATGCCATATATGAATAGTACAAGGGTTATATTTATTAATTTTCCATTTTAAATAACCTAGGGACCATTTTGACACTTTTCAAAGTTGAGGGACCAAAGTTGTAAATATGCAATTTTAACTTCAAAGGACTATTTCTAACAACTTGTGAATCCCAAGGACCTTTAATGATATTTTACAAGTTTTGAATTACGAGGACTAGTTTTGCCAATTTATGAAAGTTTAGGGAATGGCTGTAAATTATGTAAACTTTGTTGTTTTCATCGCTTTTCAATCCTTTTGCACTTGTAACACATAAAACACATTTCAATGATATTTATAGTATTTTGTGGCATTTCGAGTGTTTTCGGATGTTTTAGCGATCTAGATGGGTATAAAATGATGAGTATTTAGACACTCATCAATCCCCACACTAAACTATTGCTAGTCCCTAGCAATCTTTTATGAAAAATTAATGGATTTCATCTCTTTACCAAAAGCCATTACTTACGGAGTAGCCAATTGTTTCGATTCAAGTAAGAACCTTGGTACAATGATAACCAAATGATTTTGAGCAAATCATAAGTAGAACGGATTTGATTTGTCTTTACGAAGCCGTTTGCTACGGACTAGCCAACTCTTAGATAAAATATCTTTGGTGAGTCGATTACCAATTATGGTTTTCCAAGCGCCTTTACCACAAGCCATAAACTTGCGGGCTAGCCAACTCTTCACTAATTAAAGATATGGTGAAATGAACACCATACAATTTTGGCAAATTGCAAGCCATCAACGGATTTGAGATATCTTTACCAAGAGCCGTTTGCTCTGGATTAGCCAATCCTTTTGTTTATTAGACATGGCGGATCGATAACCGTAAGTGAGTAAGTGCAAAACACTTACTCCAAAAAAATTTTGGCCAAAATGGGGAATTGGGTGGTATAATTACATGATAAAATTCGTGAGAATTCCCCCACACTAGAAATGAATATTGCCCTCAATATTCAAAGTACCGCGCGTTATGCGAAACATAGAACGTAAAGGGAAATACTACGGCCATTATTTTTTTTTTTTTTTTTTTTTGAAAATTTATATACAACAATGGGCAACTCCCCACACTAGGGTGGTAGAAAGTAGAAAGAAGTCGAAATATGGGTGAAAACCCATATTGTGTGCTCTTGCTTTTTGATTTCCGAGTCGCTAGCTTGACTCGATCCCGCATTCATTGGTTCATGGGAAAGTTTGTAGATCCGGACAACCATGGGTGGAATGTCCTCTCCAAAATAGTGCTTCAATCGATGACCATTCACTTTAAAATTTGGACCATCGGGTTGAGATAACTCAATGGTTCCATAAGGAAATACTTTAGTGATGGTGAATGGTCCGGACCGGTAGGATTTTAGTTTTCTGAGAAAATCTTCAATCTTGAATTGAAAAGAAGGACTCGATCACCAACGTTGAAAACGCGGTTCTTGATTTTGGAGTCATGAATCTTCTTTGTCTTTTCTTTGTAGATCAAAGAGTTCTCGTATGCTTGATCACGGAGTTCATTTAATTCATTCATTTGAACTTTCCGGTGATCACCACCGTATCTGAATATCGAAGTTGGCATGTTTCAAGGCCCAATATGCTTTGTGCTCAAGCTCAATCGGCGGATGACACGCCTTTCCGTACACTAGCTTGTATGGAGTACACCGATGGGTGTTTTATAAGTCGATCACGGAAGGCCCAGTCGTCATCTAGCTTATCCGACCAAGAGGCACGGTTTTCGCCTCTTGTCCTTTCGAATTCTTTTAATCCTCGGTTAGAAACTTCCACTTGCCCACTTGTTTGGGGTGGTGCAGAGAGAGGCGGTGAGTTACACCATACTTTTGCATGACTCTATCAAATTGGTCATTGCAAAAATGCGTACCACGATCACCGATTATAGCTCGTGGAGTTCCAAACCTAGCAAAAGAGATTTTAAGAATTTCACAACAACTCGGGCATCATTGGTGGGTAAAGCTTTCGCTTCAACCCATTTTGACAAATAGTCAACGACCACAAGTATGTATTTGTTTCCTCGAGATGAAGGAAATGGCCCCATAAAGTCAATGCCCCATATGTCAAAGATCTCACACACTTGAATGGCGTTTTGCGGCATTTCATTTCTTTGTGAGATATTTCGTGACGTTGACAAGCGTCGCGTGTTTTGACAAATTCGTGGGCATCCTTGTAAATAGTGGGCCAATAAAATCCGGAATCAAACACCTTCTTGGCGGTGTAGTTTGGACTATGATGGCCCCGTGGGTCCAAAGATGGCAAGCTTTGAGAATGTCCATAGCTTCACGTCCATAAACACACCGTCGGATGACTTGATCCGCATGATTTTGAATAAGTAGGGTCGTCCCGAGTAATGTTTAACATCCTTGAAGAATTTGTTCTTCCATTGGGTCGACATTCCTTTCACTATGAAGTTACCCGCATGGTAATTTGCGAAGTCGACAAACCATGGGGTAGTAGAGTTTCCACAAAAAGTAACCGCATTGAGTGTTTCGAGAGGAAATGTTTCATTTATTTCCTTTTCTCGAAAACATCTAGGTGAGGGTTTTCTAGACGGACGAGATGATCGTGACTAGGTTCTCGGCTCCTTTTTATCACGTATAATGATATCAAATTCTTGCGGAGGAGAACCCAACGGAGCAATCTCGGCTTTGCATCTTGTTTTGCAAAGAGATATTTGAGAGCCGAGTGATCCGTATACACCACGCATTTGGTCAAGATTAGGTATGGCGAAACTTCTCAAACGCATACACCACGGCTAGTAGCTCTTTTTACGTAGTGGTGTAATGGGTTTGAGCTTCGATCATAGTCTTACTCGCGTAGTGGATAGGCTGAAAATGCTTGGTTTCGTTGCCCGTGATCGCACCGATAGCAAAATCACTTGCATCGCACATGAGCTCAAAAGGCAAGTCGATCGGGGCAACGAGAATGGGTGCTTCATAAGCTTTTTCTTTAATGTTTCAAAAGCTTTGATGCACTCGGTGAGAAGATAAAAGGAGCATCCTTTTCAAGAAGATGAGTCATAGGCGGCGATTTTAGAAAAATCTTGTATGAATCTGCGATAAAACCGGCATGACCTAAAAACTCCTAATACCTTTGACGGTAGTAGGATGAGGCAATTGAGCAATGACATCCACTTTCGCTTTGTCAACCTCAATCCCATTTTTGAAATCTTATGGCCTAGGACAATGCCTTCTTTGACCATAAAATGGCTCTTCTCCCAATTTAGACAAAGATTGGTGTCTTCACACCGTTTAGCATTTTTCTAAATGGGAGAGACATGTTTGAAATGAGTCCCCAATGACCGAGAAGTCATCCATAAACACCTCCATTGTTTCCCGATCATGTCGTGGAAAATTGCCATCATACATCGTTGGAGCGTGCGAGGAGCGTTACATAGGCCAAAAGGCATACGTCTATAGGCAAAAGTTCCGTATGGGCGGGTGAATGTGGTCTTTTCTTGATCCCGTGGATCAATGGGGATATGAAAATACCCCGAGAAACCATCTAGGAAACAATAGTATTCGTTCCTGCTAAACTCTCAAGCATTTGGTCCATGAAGGGTAGAGGAAAATGGTCTTTACGGGTGGCGTCATTCAACTTACGATAGTCAATGCAAACACGCCATCCGTTACCAACCGAGTTGGAATTAACTCGTTATTTTCATTGTGACAACAATAATGCCACCCTTTTAGGAACACAATGAATTGGGCTAACCCAAGGACTATCGAGATCGGGTAAATTAAACTGCATCAAGAAGTTTGAGAACCTCTTGTTTGATAACCTCATGAATCTTAGGATTCACCCTTCTCGATGTTGAATTTTGGTTTGAAGTCATCCTCCATCAAGATTTTGTGAGTACAAAACTCGGGGTTGATACCCTTAATGTCGGAGAGTTTCCAAGCAATTGCTTGCTTGTGCAACTTCAAGACCTTTATCGAGGCGGTCTTTTCATCTTTACTCAAATCTCGAGCAATAATGACGGGTAATTTATCATCACCCTCAAGAAATGCATACTCGAGATGAGGTGGTAAGTCCTTAAGTTCAATCTCGGAAATTCTTAGATTTTCAATGGTTTTGATTTCCTTATTATGAAGCTCAGCGGGAGGGATTGAGGAGAAGTGTCATCATTTAAAATCTTCTCAAGAAGAAGAATATCTCCTCGATGTCAATTGGGCGTGATCAATTTCCCATGAAACCGAATCACTAGATAAGTATGCTTCAATCTCTTCCAAGATGAAGTCACTTTCCTCAAACGGAGTGAGAGAAGGAGTAGAATTGGCAATGATGGGTTGAGATGAATGAGTGAGATTATCACTCAAGAATTATGAACATAACCGAGAACTTTGAGAGTACTCTTGAAGCAACATCAATGATATCTATTCGGTTAACCGACTCGTAATCATAGTTTGCGGAGTACCTCGAAGTTTGATCAAGGTTAAAGGTGACGACTTCATTACCCACACGTAATGTGATTTCTTGCTCAAATACATCAATGAGAGCACGGCCCGTTCTCGTGAATCCTCGTCCAACAATGAGGGAACCCGATGATCGGCATCGAAGTCAACAACTACAAAGTCACCGGAAAATGGAACTTTCCTACTTTCACAATACGTCCTCGGCAATGCCAAGTAGACGGGATATTGAACGATCTGCAAGCTCGAGAGTCATGCATGTAGGAGTAAGGTCTTGAAGAAAGTTTCTTCCATCTTGAATGAGGCATCGTTAATGCTTGCACCAAGATCGGCTAAGGCAAAGCATTCAACCATTCCTAAAACACAAGGTAAGAGAAATTTTCCGGGATCTCCAAGCTTCTCGGGAAGCTTCTTTATGAGCTATTTGAGCGGTTCTCGTTCGAGGAGTTTTAGCCATTTCAAGCAGTTTTTCCTTGTTGCTTAACATGTGTTTGAGAGTTGATGCAAACTTGGGCATCGACATGATAGCATCCGCAAGCTTATGTCAAAATGTAGTTCTTGGAAAATTTGAAAAATTTGTCCATTTGATGACCGGCTTTTTCGCGAGCTTTTGCTCATTTAAACGTGATGGGTAAGGAATAGAAGATTTGGATTTGGGGTTTTCAACGGAGCTCATGTGGTTCAAAACAACTCTGGATTGGATTTGGGTTTCGGGACAACTTGAGGTTGGACATCGTTGGTACCTTCGTTATTAGTAGGAAGTTCCTTGTCCTTTGTCGCCTCATGTTCACTTTCCACTACCTTCGGAGAAGAAGAAGAAGAGGTAGTAGGAATAGCGGGTCCATCGTATGATACACCACTTGGTTGTGATCGCCTTTGCATCGCCCCTCGGGTTAGCGATCGTGTTGCTCGGAAGTTTTCACGAGCCCGAGGGTTGATCATTTAAAGACTTCTTAATGTCAAAATCGGCTAACCAACAACTGTTCATTTCCTCTTGGGATTTCATGAATTGCTTCAAAAGCTCATCGATGTTGATCTTGGAGGAGGTGGAGGAAATTTTGAGGTCGTATGTTTTGATTATAGCCTTGTTGTTGAAAATTCCCTTGGTTAGGATTCACATTTCCATGAAATTGATTCCCTCGATTGAAATTGTTTTGATTAAAGTTTCCTTGATGTTGGAAACCTTGATTTGGTCCGGATAGAAATTACCTTGGTTTTGATAACCTTGGTTCATTCTAGGTTGGTTCGATTCGGTTTTGCATGTTATGATTCTCGTTAAAACCGGGTGGTCCTTGATAAGTATTAGCACGGTAGTTTGGTTCATTTTGAGGACGGTATTGATTACCTCCACGATGTGAAGTACCGGCTATAGCATTGGCTTCAAACGGACTACCATCGGTGGCGATCAGATTGTAGTATGCATGAGGGCCACCACAAGTGACACGACCTCGACTTTCTTCACTTCACCATGTGATGGTGTCTTGTGAAAGTGACTTTCTTTTGGTTTGCAAGAACCAAAGCTCGAATAACATCCGTGAGTTTGTCAATCTTAGCATCGGTGCTAGATGTACTCACGTGAGATGAAGTAGAAGGTCCCGCATTAGAATGAGACCGATATGTCTTTGTTCGCATGCAGGCGGACACGGGACTTGTTTTCTATGATTTGCAAGGCTTCTTTTGTGGTCTTGCTCAGAAATTACCTCCAGCGGAGGCATTTAAAGAGTCTTGGTCGACTTGGCTCGGACCATTGTAGAAAGTATCCATTTGCATTAACTCGGTAAAACCATGATGCGGACACTTTGAGCAACTCTTTGTAATGATCCCATGCCTCACCGAATGATTCATCAAATCTTTGAGTGAATTTCATTATCTCATTCTTAAGACTTGTAGTTCGGGATGGAGGATAGAATTCGTTAACAAACTTAGTGACTAAATCCTCCCATGTCTCAATGGAGCAGGGGTTGTTTCTCAAGCCAATCCGGGCTTGTCCTCTAAAGAGAATGGGAGCAGAAGAAGCTTAATTGCTTCATGTGGGACATTCTTGTATTTGATGGTCGATGCAATCTTGTTGAACCATCGAATATGTGCATGAGGTCGTCCGCTCAAAACCATAAAATTGGCTTTGGGTTACAAGATTAAGCAACCCGGTTTTGAGCTCGAAGGTATCGACCACGATGGTGGGACAACAATGGCATCTCCGTAACCATCGATGGGTGCTTGGAGAAGCTCATTCATTGGTTTTTCTTACGCCATTACGGACGGGGGTGGTGGTGCTAGACGTTCCTCGATCACGGTGAAGGAGCGAGCGTCCTCTACGTCTACGTGGAATACTTACAAGCTACGAAAGTGGACTTGTGGAGTGGAAGAGCAGTGCGCATGCACTAAGTATAAAAATCAGTTTTCAAAACAAATGCGAGGCAAAATAACAAGTGAACTTAAACCAATAATCACAAATGAAATGGCTTCTTTGAAAAAGGTACACCAAATCACAAGGACACAAAGGCAAGTTTTGATCTTTAAGATTGGGAACTTATTAATGTTCACACCCCAAGTTGGTAGGTGTTCTGCCTTGGTTTGCGGTGGTTGATTTTTATGTATTTATTAAGTACCACTAAAAAGACGTAGGTATGGATTTGTGCTAAGGGTTTAAATACTTTTGGACAATATTTTTGGTATCGTCTCGTTTAACCAAATCGTACCTCTTTAAGAATCACCTTAAAGAAAATACAGGATAGAAAATGTTACGATTGTTTTGTTGTTTTATATTTTTTGGTGTTGTTAACACTTTAGGAAAAGTGTTAATGAACTTTTGATTTTGATAACTTTACAAAAAACTGCTTACAAAAGGTGGTATATGTGCAAGTATGGGTGCGAAATATGTTTAAAACACGCTCTGACCTCCCGGCAATGGCCGCCAAAATTTGATTGCTTCCAAAACAGTCAAGAAATATTGACCAAAGGTTTTAGTCAACAAAAGTCTACTATTATGGACTCAATACAATTTCCCTTGGAATTTAGTGGATTCCCGGGTCGTTAAGTCCCACGGAGGTTGAATGGTGTGTGAAAATGTTCAGAAGTAGAATGATCACTAAGGATAATGATCTGTAAGGATTTTGGTTGATAATTACACTACTGATTGTTTGGAATTGTATTTGGATACAGAGCTATAAAGCACAACAATCAGATTAAACAAACGTGTATAACAAGTAAATAAAAATGTAAATTTAAAAACTATAGGGACTTAAAATGACAAGTTTAAAACTAAAGGGTATAAAATGAAAATTTTAAAACTTTTAAACTTAAAGAAAATTAAAATCTAAAAGAAAATATTTTACTAATATTATATTAATTTAATATTAATTAATTAATCAAAACTATTTTAAACTTATTTAAAATTTAGTTTAATTAATCTAAAAAGGATTTATAATACAAAACTAACTAAGAAAATTACAAATTTATTTTCTAAAATCTAGAACAACTTAAAATATTTATAAAAATTAAAACAAATATTTTTGTCTTTTAGCTAAGGTTTTATAAATTAAAACTTAATTAATAATTTAAATCTAATTAAACTAATTAAAGGATTAAAATTAGAAAATAAAAAGGAAAATTATAAGATTAATTTTTATAGGTTCTAATTAAGTTAACAAAGCTAGGAAAAATATAAAACATGGTTTTACTTAATAAAGATTAATTTTACTATTTAATACTTTAATATTAATTAATTATTAATTAAACTATTATTAATTATTAAAAATACTAGATGACAAAGGAAAAATCGAGAAAATTCCTAAAATACTTTAATATGACGAAACTTAAAAAAATATAAAAGCAGATAAGTGCTTAATAATAAGTGAAAAGAAAATTAAAAAGCTAAATTATATTAAATAAACGCTATCACTATTTTTAAAGTTGATGTTTTCTTGATTTTTATTGTTTAAACCTATTTAACTACTTATAATAATAAACTTTTAATGAAGACAAAAATTTTAGAACTTAAAAATAAGCGGTTTAGAAGCTTATGAGCTTATCAGTTGAGCTTTTGACTGAATTTGATGGTTTAAGCTCAAACAAGCTTGAAATAAGCTTACAATTGGAACCAAAGGTAATTTAAGCTGTAAACAAGTGAGATGAACTTAGAATAAGCTAAAACAAACAAGAAAGTACATTGAATAAGCTACAAATGAAAATAAGCAAATCCAAATCCTATGTTAACCAAACAGTTGCAGACAATTTTACAAGGCAAGCTTAAAAATAAGTCCAAAGCTCAAAATCTCAAACTTGGTAGCACAGATGGCTTGGTGGTTTTTCTCAAAGGAACCAAGCTCAACCGTTAGGAACCACTAATGAGCTTATGAAGAGCTTTTGAAAAGGCTTGTAATACTGAGTATTCGGTGTACACAAGAAATGGGACAAACAAAAGCTAGTAGCGGGCTTATTAAATAAGCTAAAAGCACAATATAAGCCTTTGGACCTAAGAGATGGGTGAAAGCTTTCCAAAAACTAAGGGCCAAGCCACGGATTCCACTAATAAGCTCTGTGAGCTTGTGAAATCAAGCAATAACACCAACTCCTTTGCGCACAGGGAGGTTTTGGAAAAGTGCTTAAAAGAAGCTAAGAAATAAGCGGTTTAACAAGCTAACTACAAATTATGAAAAATACTATGATGAAGATGAGCACTAAATATTATAACCCTAAAAGCATAAATCTTGAAAGCTAATATTAAGTCCTATAAAAAATATCTAGTTTATTCAAAAATCACTAAGCTGAAAATTTGACTTTTTAATTACACTAACAAGTTGACTTATATGAACTTTGGATCAATCCTACTCACTGATTATGTTATATTAAGCTATAAGAAGATGAATTTAAGCTAGATTACCAAGTTATAAGCAACTGTGATGAATTTTACAATCTAAATCCTAACAGTTAACAACTAGAGTAAGATTAAAGATAATTTTGACTTTTTATCAGACAAGGACAGGTTTTTATGGTTGCACTGAGTTATTAGATACTAATGTGACATATAACAACAACAAGTAACAACACAAACAGCCTCTAACACAGGTAACACAGTATGATCCAAACAATCCTTTAACCAACTGAGTTTGTGATTTTCAAAACAAATACATGATTTGAACCTCAACACTGATTCTAAACTTTATTTTATGATTATATCAGACCAATAAAGCTTGATGAACCAACAATAGCAGCATAAAACACAGAAAGGACAAATATGCTATTTCAACTGTGAAATTAAGATTTTAAGCAACAACAAATTCCAATGAAAGAGCAAACTATTTTAAGCACTGATTTCACTTAAACATACCACAGAAACATAAAAACACAAAGTTTTAAGCATAAAATGACTTCTGAGTTGAATGCAAATTTTGAACCAAAAGCTTACAAACTGGCTATCCAAGTGAAGAATTAAGAACCAAGAACACAAGGACCACTCCTAAACCCAAGGCTTCCACACCTTGCTCCATGCGCTTTCATCATTTCTCCACCGATTTTTGATTTATAACTAACTTTTTGTATTTTTGATTTTAATTCTAAACCGAGTTTTTAAGTTTCTAATAGCTTACACAAGCTATATAAGGAGCTTATATGAGCTTATGAGTCCATAACAACAACTAATAACAACATTCAAACATATTGAGAATTTAAGCTTGAAAATTGCATAAACGGAATTTATGACTTAAAACTTGAAATTGAGGTTTACAAAGATTTACATACACTAAGAACACTTAAACAAAGTACTTGAAAGCTAAATTTTACATCGGAAATCAAAAATTAATTAAGTCGACATAAGCTAAGAAAAATTACACTAGATACTATCCACATTGCTTCATTCTTTCTTTATATTGATCTTTTGAGCTCTTGTCGACCTCTAATGTATCCCACCTCTTTTCAACCCTTGGATCCTTCAAATTCATCAAAACCGTGCACTTGGCATTTTGGCACCAAAAGTCATTTGATTTTGAGCAATTAAAGAATTGTGGATTTTGTAATTAACAATTTTAGGGTGGATTTGTGGAGGTGGCAACAATAACAGGTTTATGAGTAAGGATGGAGTGTTTGATGGTGGGAAGCATTAAATGCTTTGAGGTGTACAAGAAAGGGGATGGTAGGTAGATAGGTGAGTGGAAACCATGGTGGTTTCCACCACGGTTTTGGGTTGCGGTGAGGTAGAGGAAGATGAGCAGGGAGAGTGGTTTGGGAGGAATGGGTTTGACCCCGCTTTTATTAATAGGGTGGGGTTCACGGGTATATTGGCGGGGTCAAAAGGTTTTGGGTGGCTCAAGGTCGAGGGTCAAGGTTCAAGGGTAGTGGGTTGGGCTTGCATTAGGCCAGGATGATTGGGTTTGGATTTGTGTAATTTAAAAGGGTCCGTTTGGCTTAGTAGTTATCACAAGGACCATTGTTGTAATTTTCGATTCTTGAAGGGTTAAACTGCAATTTTCCAAAGTTAACACAAGGACCGATTATGCCATATATGAATAGTACAAGGGTTATATTTATTAATTTTCCATTTTAAATAACCTAGGGACCATTTTGACACTTTTCAAAGTTGAGGACCAAAGTTGTAAATATGCAATTTTAACTTCAAAGGACTATTTCTAACAACTTGTGAATCCCAAGGACCTTTAATGATATTTTACAAGTTTTGAATTACGAGGACTAGTTTTGCCAATTTATGAAAGTTTAGGGATGAAATTGTAAATTATGTAAACTTTGTTGTTTTTCATCGATTTTCAATCCTTTTGCACTTGTAACACATAAAACACATTTCAATGATATTTATAGTATTTATATGGCATTTCGAGTGTTTTCGGATGTTTTAGCGATCTAGATGGGTATAAAATGATGAGTATTTAGACACTCATCATTTTGTTTATTAGACATGGCGGATGATAATCAGTAAGGTGAGTAAGTGCAAAACACTTACTCCAAAAAAATTTTGGCCAAAAATGGGGGAATTGGGTGGTATAATTACATGATAAAATTCGTGAGAATTCCCCCCACTAGAAATGAATATTGCCCTCAATATTCAAAGTACCTACTGTTATGCGAAACATAGAACGTAAAAGGAAATACTAGGGTTTAGGGTTTAGGGTTTAGGGTTTAGGGTTTAGGGTTTAGGGTTTAGGGCCATTATTTTTGTGATGATTTTTTTTTTTTTTTTTTTTAATTGAAATTTTATATACAACAGCGGGGGGCAACTCCCCCACACTAGGGTGGTAGAAAGTAGAAAGAAGTCAGAAATATGGGTGAAAACCCATATTGTGTGCTACTGTTTTTGATTACCGAGTCGCTAGCTTGACTCGATCCCCACATTCATTGGTTCATGGGGAAAGTTTGGAGATCCGGGACAACCATGGGTGGAATGTCCTCTCCAAAATAGTGCTTCAACCGATGACCATTCACTTTAAAATTTGGACCATCGGGTTGAGATAACTCAATGGTTCCATAAGGAAATACTTTAGTGATGGGGAATGGTCCGGACCGGTGATTTTAGTTTTCTGAGAAAATCTTCAATCTAGAATTGAAAAGAAGGACTCGATCACCAACGTTGAAAACGCGGTTCTTGATTTTGGAGTCATGAATCTTCTTTGTCTTTTCTTTGTAGATCAAAGAGTTCTCGTATGCTTGATCACGGAGTTCATTTAATTCATTCATTTGAACTTTCCGGTGATCACCAAATATCTGAATATCGAAGTTGGCATGTTTCAAGGCCCGTATGCTTTGTGCTCAAGCTCAATTGGCGGATGACACGCCTTTCCGTACACTAGCTTGTATGGAGTACACCCGATGGGTGTTTTATAAGCGATCGGAAGGCCAGTGCGTCATCTAGCTTATCCGACCAAGAGGCACGGTTTTAGCCTCTCGTCCTTTCGAAATTCTTTTATACCTCGGTTAGAAACTTCCACTTGCCCACTTGTTTGGGGTGGTACGCAGAGAGAGACGGTGAGTTACACCATACTTTTACATGACTCTATCAAGCCGGTCATTGCGAAATGCGTACCACGATCATCGATTATAGCGTGGAGTTCCAAACCTAGCAAAAGATATTTTAAGAATTTCACAACAACTCGGGCATCATTGGTGGGTAAAGCTTTCGCTTCAACCCATTTTGACAAATAGTCAACACCACAAGTATGTATTTGTTTCCTCGAGATGATGGAAATGGCCCCATAAAGTCAATGCCCCGGATGTCAAAGATCTCACACACTTGAATGGCGTTTCGCGGCATTTCATTTCTTTGTGAGATATTTCCGTGGCGTTGACAAGCGTCACATGCTTTGACAAAATCGTGGGCATCCTTATAAATAGTGGGCCAATAAAACCGGAATCAAACACCTTTTTGGCGGTGTAGTTTGGACTATGATGGCCCCAATGGGTCGGCAGATGGCAAGCTTTGAGAATGTCCATAGCTTCCTCGTCCATAAACACACCGCCGGATGACTTGATCCGCATGATTTTGAATAAGTAGGGTCGTCCCGAGTAATGTTTAACATCCTTGAAGAATTTGTTCTTCCATTGGGTCGACATTCCTTTCACTATGAAGTTACCCGCATGGTAATTTGCGGTCGACAAACCATGGGGTAGTAGAGTTCCACAAAAGTAACCGCATTGAGTGTCTCGAGAGAAATGTTTCATTTATTTCCTTTTCTCAAAACATCCCGGTGAGGTTTTCTAGACGAGGACGATGATCGTGACGGGTTCTCGGCTCCTTTTTATCACGTATAATGATATCAAATTCTTGCAGAGGAGAACCCAACGGAGCAATCTACGCTTTGCATCTTGTTTTGCAAAGAGATATTTGAGAGCCGAGTGATCCGTATACACTCGCATTTGGTCAAGATTAAGTATGGCGAAACTTCTCAAACGCATACACCACGGCTAGTAGCTCTTTTTACGTGGTGGTGTAATGGGTTTGAGCCTCGATCATAGTTTTACTTGCTTAATGGATAGGCTGAAAATGCTTGGTTTCGTTGCCCAGAGATGCACCGATAACAAAATCACTTGCATCGCACATGAGCTCAAAGGCAAGTCGATCGGGTAACGAGAATGGGTGCTTGATGACTTTTTCTTTAATGTTTCAAAAGCTTTGATGCACTCGGGTGAGAAGATAAAGGATCATCTTTTTCAAGAAGATGGGTCATAGGCAGGCGATTTTAGAAAAATCTTGTATGAATCTGCGATAAAACCCGGCATGACCTAAAAACTCCTAATACCTTTGACGGTAGTAGGATGAGGCAATTGGCAATGACATCCACTTTCGCTTTGTCAACCTCAATCCCATTTTTGAAATCTTATGGCCTAGGACAATACCTTCCTTGACCATAAAATGGCTCTTCTCCCAATTTAGACAAAGATTGGTATCTTCACACCGTTTAGCATTTTTTCTAAATGGGAGAGACATGTTTGAAACGAGTCCCCAATGACCGAGAAGTCATCCATAAACACCTCCATTGTTTCCCGATCATGTCGTGGAAAATTGCCATCATACATCGTTGGAGCGTGCGGGAGCGTTACATAGGCCAAAAGGCATCGTCTATAGGCAAAAGTTCCGTATGGGCGGTGAATGTGGTCTTTTCTTGATCACGTGGATCAATGGGGATCTGAAAATACCCGAAACCATCTAGGAAACAATAGTATTCGTTTCCTGCTAGTCTCTCAAGCATCTGATCCATGAAGGGTAGAGGAAAATGGTCTTTAGGGGTGGCGTCATTCAACTTACGATAGTCAATGCAAACACGCCATCCCGTTACCAGCCGAATTGGAATCAACTCGTTATTTTCATTTGTGACAACAATAATGCCACCCTTTTTAGGAACACAATGAATTGGGCTAACCCAAGGACTATCTGAAATCGGGTAAATCAAACCTGCATCAAGAAGTTTAAGAACCTCTTGTTTGATCACCTCATGAATCTTAGGATTCACCCTTCTCTGATGTTGTACTGCTGGCTTGAAGTCATCCTCCATCAAGATTTTGTGAGTACAAAACTCAGGGTTGATACCCTTAATGTCGGAGAGTTTCCAAGCAATTGCTTGCTTGTGCAACTTCAAGACCTTCATCGAGCGATCTTTCATCTTTACTCAAATCTCGAGCAATAATGACGGGTAATTTATCATCACCCTCAAGAAATGCATACTCGAGATGAGGTGGTAAGTCCTTAAGTTCAATCTCGGAAATTCTTGAGTTTTCTCAAGCGACTTAACCTCATTAGGAATTAGAAAATTCCAAGATTGAAGAATCGGTCACCCCAACTATTATCTAGCATAAGTTAGCTCGTAGACTTATCGTTAGTTACTTATTTATGTAGTTATTTAGTTAGTCGATGGCGTAAAATAGTTTAGTGCAACACCGTGGAGGAAGGGCGGGTCTTTACCCACCGTATCCCCGATCCACGGGCCGTCGGGAGGTCGTTTAGTTTGTAACCTATAAATACCCTCTACCTTGCAAGGTAGAGGGTTGGATGTTCTTTGGTAATCTAATATTCTACAAGTTTCTCTTAATAGAATGTCCCACTCTTTCTCTCTCTAAAACCATCTATGTGCTCATTGTGTTAATGTTTTGATGTGTATGTGAAAACTAATATCCTACAATTGGTATCAAGAGCCATGGTTAGATCATATCTTGCACATCTTTGGATTTCTAGTTGTTTTAGGTGGTTTTGAGTTTGAAAAAGTTTAGTGGTTTTGCATCATTTGGTTGATTTCTTGTGTTAAAGCTTGGATTTTGTTAGTACTTTTATGTTTAGAATCATCACAAGTGTTTAGGTTTTCATTTGGTAAGCTTGAATCATCTTGGTTGGGTTGTTTTGGATTGAAAAGTGATGTTTATATGGTTTTCTTGCTAGCGACTTAGCTCACGGACTACTTTCTTCGTAGCGACTTGCTTTACAAAATTGTAGCGAGTTACTGGTTTTAGACCTAGCGAGTTAGATCTAGCGATTCTGATTACAAGTAGTGGACTCTCCACTACGGGTGGCGACAGTGGTAGCGACTTGGACCCAGTAGCGAGTTGCTCTTTAGCGACTTGCATCTTTAGCGACTTGAGTGGCAATTGCGCCAAAATTTTGGTAGCGACTTGAGTCATGCGAGTTACTACTTAGCGACTTACATCCGCTAGCGACTTGGTACTCTAGCGACTTAGTGGTGTGGCGAATTAAGTGTTGGCGACTTGGTGTAGTATCTTCTAGCGACTTGGGATTATTGCTATTTAGTTGGTAGCGAGTTGGTTCTAAATCCCTAGAGACTTGGGAGTAATTCATAATAAAACAATGTCGGTCATCACGGATCCTTAATCACCAAAGTACTTGCTCTCTATGACACAAAGATGAATAGTGAAGCGAATGCTTATCCGAATGCCATACACTTAATGATTCAATATCGATTAATCGAACAACTCAAATAAGTCACTCTTAATGTCTGCGCATGATGCTAAGAATATGGAATGCACCATGGTAGCCGTTTCAACATCTCGATCGACTTCTCAAATTACTCTTATCTACAACCATGGATCGAACAAGTTGTGCCATCCTTCGTCGATTTTCCCACTTTAACAAGAACTGTTTTGCTTAACTTAGAACGGTAGGGTTTCAAATTACCAAAGAAAAGCTCTCAACTGATGATTCTCGTGATGCTCTCCAAACCATCTTCAACCAATTTCAGCCACTTACGGGAAGAATACTCCTCGATTTTGATAATATCATGGTGGAATGTCTTTCAAGAAGCACACGGAATGGAAATTCATGAGTTCGAAACTCATTTATTCAACTTATGAGTAATATGGAAACATACATCGAGGAAGTCGCTAAAGAGAATAACAAGTGAAGGAATTGAATGAGTGTCAAGAGTGTCCATGGAACAATGATGACGTGTCATGCTTCATTCAGTTGAACCGGTAGAAGACAACGATTGCGAATCTCGGTTGTGATGGAAAAGGATGAAGAGAACAAGCGATCTCAAATTCTCGAGTCGAGAAAAGGTATCAATCAATAAGGTACACTTATCGATCACACAAATTCTCACAAAAGGTACATGACTCTTACCCCGAACATAACAATGTGGAATCAATCTTTGTTTTATGCGAATCTAATGCAAGTAACATGATTGAAAAAAGGGTATATGATGAGCTTTCAAACAAATCTTCAATTCTTGAAAAACACATATCTCTTTGCAAATTGAAATACAACATAAGAATGAAATGTTTTATGCAAAAAACAGTTTAGTAATCTGGAACTTCGAATTTAGAAATTTTTGAAATTAATCGGTTAAAATCCAGTTCGGGACAAAGATTCGACCATAAGAAATGCAAATCACTTCTTTGAAGCCCGAAATATATTTGTCATGAGATGAGTGATACACTAGAATCTAGAAATTCGAACTAGCTCTATGTGTGTCCAACCTTCTAAGAGAAAATGAGCATTTAAGAAAGAACCTTGAGGAAACAAACTCTAAGTTAGTCAATCAATCTAACCTCTTGATGAAAGATATTGATGATCTCAAAGCACAAATTCGGGATAAGAGCTTCAATATTGTTGCCCTAAAAATGAGCTCGGGAAGTATGTTGGAAATAGGATGAACACTAAGTTTGCAAAACCTTCAACTTTGGGAAAGTCAAATGTTCGGAACCACTTGAAACAAACTGCATTATTAAACAACCTAATGCCTTTAGGTGCGAAAGAGCTAAACCATTGAAATCTAAACTTACATCCCAAGTTGATAATAAGTCTGCATTTTGTCAAAACCAGTCACTTCATTGCCTAGTTCGAGATATGATGAATCCCAAGCATGGGACTAATGGTCATCACCCACGGATCGAAATGCGATAAAGCTTAACTAGGTCTCATGCAAAATATCGTCGGCGGATCAATCCCTAAGAAATTCTCACGATCACAAAAGGACAAATAGTCAAAACAAGGTGTGCACTCATTTAGTTCAACCAACTGTGGCTTCAAATGGATTCCACCGCGCATTATTTAAGTTTACGTGACTTAAACGAACTTATATCCTAGATCATGCCTCAAATGGATTCCCACGGTAAACTTTTCAAGAATGTAGAACCTAATAGGATCTCCATTAATGATAAGTCTCAGATTATCTTGTAATGCATCCAAATGTGAGACTAATCATGTCACTAACTCTTCTATGTAAAAATCTACATGTGCTTCCAAAGACAATGTGCTCTCGATCTTTTCGGTACAATGCTCAACTCAATCGAGAACTTCATGACTTGGTTCCCATCGAAATGAACATAGCTCATTCAGGGAGCTATAGCGTGCAACGATTGATGCACTACTTACTTTGACTCCTATTCATCTTGAATCGGGACTCGTTCTTCCATATCTTTGTATAAATCAAGTTTCTTTAAAAAAAAAAAAAAAAAAAAAATTTAAGAATATTTAAAAAAAAAAAAAAAATTCTTTTAAACTTACAATTTTATCATGTTTTCCTATCTAATAAAGAATATTTTCATTGTTATCGATAACATCTACGGTCCTAGAAATGTCATTCAATAATGGCACGGGATCATAGATGAAGTTCGAACAATTGAAATATTCTAGTTTCTTCTCGGGGTAAACTTTTGTCAATCAATGTTCTTTGATGACCTTGATTGAGGAGATTGTGTATATGTTTTCTTGACTACCTATGCCATTGGCTTCATCTTGGTTATAATGCTTGCTCGTTTGTAAGTTGAGGTCGTGTTTGCCTTTGTAACTATCGGTTATGGTTTTGTAGGTTGTGGTCGTATCTTGCTCATGTGATTATCATTGTGTACCTCGTATTAAGTGCCTAGCTTAGATTTAAATGCTTATGTGTCTAAATGTTTAATTGATTCATGATGATCAGTGTGATAATCTATGCTAGAGACTTAGTCTATAATCCGTGTTAGCAACTTACCACTCGTTCATCAATACCATAGGGACCAAACTTGCCATATAGTGAAAGTTATGTTGCACTAGCGACTTACCTCACCTCATGTTAAAACCACAAGGACCAATTTTGTCATACTGTCAATGATAGTTGGTATACCTAGCGAATTACCACTTAGCGAGTTACCATTTCTTTTTCTCAAAAGTTTTTTTCTCTCTCGCTTTCTCTTCCTCGTCATAGTGCTCATCTTAGCGACTTAGCAAGAGGTTTGCATCTAATCCTCTCATCTTTGTTCTCTTAAGCGTTTGGGTTAAGTTACTAACTTGTCTTTATATCCGCATCCTTCGAGCTCGTGATTTGTGATTATTTGTCTCGCGCATAGGTTCGATTTTTCATGTAATCGTGTGTTTGTTGCTAGTATAATGATTGAGCGGGTTCAAAGTGTTTGGAATATATTGATTGTTTGGAATATATTGTTTGGAATATATTGTTTGGAATACATTGATGTATGGTTAAGAGGATTGATTGTTGGGTTTATGTTAGGAGTGTTTTCTTTGGCGATTTAACTTGTTCTTGGTAGCGACTTAGTTTGAATGTTCTTCATAGCGAGTTAGCGTTCAACTTAGCGACTACGTTTACAGAGTAATTAGTTCACCATATTCTAGCGACTTGGTTAGCGAGTTAGTAGTTAGCGACTTGTATTTACAAGTTAGCGAATTAGTAACATTAGCTTACTTAGTTAACAATTTGTAGCGACTTGGGTGTATTCTTGTTCATGGCGACTTGTCTTCACAAGCTAGCTAATTAGTAACCTAGCGACTTAGTTAAGCATTTTGTAGCAACTTGGTTTAATTCTTTGTTCATGGCGACTTGACTTTACAAGCTAGCGAATTAGCATAGCGACTTAGAGTGCTAAACTATTAGCGACTTGTCTGTGGCTCTAGATGACGACTTGTCTTTACAAGTTTGCAACATTGTTCACTTTCATGTTGCGAATTAGTCTTAGGGTCAAGGGTTATTAAAATGTTCAATGGTTTAGTGCTAAAGATGATCTCACTCTCACAACACTTAGGATCTCCTAATTAGACTTGTTGAATCAACATACTCTATGTAATCTGTTATGACATCTCTGTTTAGGCAAAAGGTACTTGGTTTCTCTCACGACTGCCAAATGTTACTTTTGCCTCATACATATTTGTTATATCACTTCTACATATGTATCTTGGCTCATGTCATGATCACTTTGAAATGCACTCTTTTGCCCATTAATCCCTTATAAGCTCGTCATGTAATTATTTATCTATATGACTATACTTCATTGAAATATCTCAATTATGAATGTTATCATATATTTGAAAGTTGTCATATATTTGTAATCTATGCCACTCTATCTTTCTCTGTATATGTTTTGGGGACTCCTTCTGAGTTACTACTTCTATGTCATAAGGGTGCTCTCAATGTTGTCTCACTTATCATCTAACCTGTTCCCATTCATTACTGTTAATTGTATGATTACTCAGAACATCAATGGCAAGTTCAATCCCAGAAAAGAGCGTTACCCCTTCGGCATCATCCAAAGTTCTCTCAGACGAAGAAATCCTTCCCAAGAGCCAATGGGCTGTTATTGGAAAAAGCAACTGTTATGTGGACCTACAAAGGCTTCAACAAAATCCGATACTCAAAGTTTCTATTGACATCCTCAAAAACACAAACTTCTTGAGCAATTACCAAGCAATGCTCAATTCCGACCATTTACATTCAACAATTACGGAACATCATTCAATGGAACAAAATCACGGCACAATACTCCCAAAGCTGGATGATATGGAGTTCACAATTGATTACGATATTCGAGCAAGGCTCTTGGAATCACCCCATGTAACCACGACTTTCGTTACGAATCTCCACCGGTGCGATGATCGATTGTCTTTCTAATTGGATTGGGTTATCGAGCAGATTTCAAGAGCATCGACATCATCATTTGGACACATGTACCAACCACGGAGAGCCATTACAACAATTCTTAACTTGTGTTTATCCGCAAAACATCGGGGTTCGATAAAGTGAGAATCCCTATCTTGGAAATCCTATGGGGAATCGTTAATAGGGTTGATGTGAATGTATCAGATCATATTTGGGAAGAATTTTCGTTATCAATGAACACATTCATATCCGACAGAATCAATTTCCAGAACAAAGCTTAAGGCCGAAAGAAGCAGAACAAGCTTGTAATTCCAGCATCGATTCTCTAAACTTGTTATCCGACTTACAACAAACTCACAAATTCAATCCTAAGAGTGAATCAACTCTACATAAAGCGGAAGATGAATATGTCTTGGGAAACACGAAATATGTTCCTAGAGGTGTGGTCAATGAAATATTTGGATTGCCAATTCATTGTCTTCTCACGTAAGATATCAAGAAGAAGACTACTTCAAGCAATACAAGAAAAGAGCAACCAAACTCTCTGCTGATGTCACACCCTCTCCTCTACAACCAAATGCTCCCATGACCAAGTCAGCCTCACAAGCATCCTATGCCTCTCTTCCTAAAAAGAGACTTGAAAGGTCACAACAGTCTGACACCGCATCCAAGAAGCAGAAAGTAAAAAGGAAGAAAGTGGAAAAGGAAATTGGTGAGAACACTGAGATACCAAGGAATGTTACCAGGTTAACTGATGAAGATGATGCTGATCTGCAACTTGGAATTAAGCAAAGCCTAGAAAGTCAGAATGTGAAAGCTCTAGTAGGTGGAATTGTGTTAAGAGAACCCGTTCAACTACCTCGACAAACAACCCCAATTACACATGACAAGGGTAAAGGGTTGCAAGTGTTGAAAACAAACATTGCTCTCACATGCTTTTAACTATCTCATCATCTCCATCAAGCACCACAAATCAATATGAGTTTGAAGAAGAAGGCGATTCATCTCATGCAAAAGAACAATGGAGGTGGACAAAGTGCCCAAGCGTTAAGGAAACTCCTACACTTAGTGAGACTCAATCTGGCTTGAATTATGACGATCTGTTGCAAAAAGGCTCGCAGGAGAACCTTGAGACAAGATCTGATGAGACCTTGAAGATGGATGAACCAAATTTGTCTACTAACTCTCTATCCTCGCTTAAGAATCTCGATGCAGACTTCTCTTTTGGAGACCAATACATTAATGACAAACCCCTAGATACTGCACAATCCATGTATACTGTCAGCATTCAGCAAGATATGTCAACTATTCCTCCAATGTCAGCATCCTCACTATCAACTGCACTTCCACCTCCCTTACCTACTCAATCAACTGTACTAACACCACCAACATCGTCACCAACCCCTGAACTGTCATTACAATAGCGGATGAGGTGGCTCCACCGCTTCCCTCCATGATTCTCACCTCCGATCAACTCTTGGATAAAGCCATAAAAGGATAGAAGCTCGAAAGGCAACTTCCTAAATCTATTGATTCTCCGTGGATCGTGTCTATAGATTGGAGCACCTCAACTTCGATGAAGGGGTTACTACCGCTATTGAAGGAGAAGTCAAGGATGCTGTGGAATGGGCTATGGAGGCTCCACTTCTTAGACGTTTCAAGGACCTCCCTATCACCGATATGAGAGCAGCTCTGTTTGAAAGGATGTATGAGGCTGAAGAGGACAAGCATGAGGTTCACAAGAAACTTTATGAGGCACTTGAAGAATCCATTATGTTCGACAATCATGAGCAGTTTAAGATGGACGTCGGGGAAACAGAAGCTAGAAAGAAAAGGAGAACAATTGTGATGGAAGCATTGATGAAGGATCGCAAAGATCCTCCTCCACCCCCACCACCAACGGGGGGCGCTGGAACTTCTGGAGCTGGTAATCCCTCTACAACAACCAACACACCTCCATCACAACCACCATCATCACCACCAAAACCTTCTAATCAATCAGGTCCTACAAAAGAACAGAGTACTATGAAGAAATCTGCTGCCTGGACGACGGTTGATTCAAGGTTCATGTCCACATCCACCTCAATTCCTGAAGATCTAATGGTTCACGAAGAGTCTCAAGTCATGGCTGACTCAGAACCAGATGAAGATGATGCATCGACGAAGCATATTCCTAAGCCATCAGAAGATTGGTTTGATACTTACATGGCTGGGAATCGCACTAGCACATCCAGGGTAGCACCTTCAAGAGACACAATTCAAAGGCGCATTGTGGAAGATAGACCTCCTTCTCCGTAACCCACATGGACCATCCCAGTCGACTCTATGATTCCCGACAACAATTAGGCATCGCTTATCACCAATAATTATGAAGTTCGGTGAAGGCTCTCTTACGCACTACATCGGTGATATGGGAAGTTTTATTAGATGGTTTTGTGAGCGGAAGAGTATCTCATCCATAACTCCAAGAGATCTAGAAGGACAAGCTTACGAAATTGTCAAAGTCTTCCATTCGATGCAAATCATCTTCAATATCGATGGAAGAATGTCATAAGATGCCGAATGACCAAGTCGGTGAGCAAATCGATCGCTTCAATGTCAACAAATCTCTTCCTCTTGGTGGTGAACACGGTCGAGATAACCATTCAGTTTGAATTCTTCTTCAATCACGACTTGGACTATCTGTGCTCGCTCTGTTGAAGAAGGCCCGCTCTATCTATATCAAAGATGAAAGCGCAACCTACTACGATCGGGGCTTGAGCGGATGGTTCTGATCAGTTTCGCTGTCAAGAACAAAATATGATATTGCCGCTTCTTATGGTATTTCTCACCGGTGGTTCAAAAGAAGAAGTTCTACATTGAAAGACATGGTCTTGATAAAAGACGCAATGATGTCGGATCAAAGCGCAAATCTTAAGTGTTGTTAGTGTAGAGATCTTCCTATCTATGGATATGAGTACTTGAAGAAGATTGTCCTTAAAAGAGTGACTTAAAAGTGTATACTATTGAAGAGAACGACTTCAAACATCTTACGCCAAATGATTTGAAGATCCCTATCTCTTAAATCTTCAAGGACACCTTGAGCATTTACCTATCCGTGAGAAAAGGCCCTCTCTGCATTTGTCACTCTTTGGATCGGGGCTTAGTCATTCGAAAGCGAGTTGAGGACTTTCACTTGGCATTGAAAGCTACCAAACCAGGATCAACCTTACAAGTCCTCAATGGAATGCAACGGGCATGAATTTCATCGAGAATACAAAGTCCTTGACACCCCTAGAACCGTCATCTTCACGCATGATATGGATCTCGTATGCTTATGCGACTATGTGAACTCTACAAGTTTAGTGATGGTACGCTCAAATTGGTCGAAGAAGAACTTGACACCGGAGTGAAAAAGCCAAACTTGATATGAAATCTTGGGTTAAAACTATTTTTGACCGATGATGACGTGAAGAGATGTGAACATTTCATTCTTTTAATCGACGAAGACTCAAGACACGAAGGATCTTCCGCACCTTGAAAGTTTTGTTGGTGGAAGGCTTCGTGATGGTCACTCCAAACTTCTTCGAGAGACTGAATGAAGACTTCTTGGGATGCTATTTATGGTGTGTTTTTAACTATGTGTAATATGTGGTGTAATAAATATGAACAAGCTGTAATACATGTAATAGTGCTAGGATTTGTATTGTGGTTTCCCTTGTAAAAAAAAGGAAACATCTGTGTTGTCAATTTTTATCATATAAAATCGGACACATTTTCTCCTACAAATATTTTACCTCATACATATTTAAATCACTTGAGATCCAAAATCTCAAAGGATTTAAGATTTTGATCGGGGAGAAAATGTGATATAAATATGAAAGATGTTAAAAGATAAGATGACCAATTTGTGTGCAAACTTCTCTTATATGTGCTAAACAATTTTCGAATCTCGAAGCATATATTAAGGGGAGAACTCTCTTTGCAAATTCAAGTCATCGTGGTACACAACACTTAAATCTTTGCAAATTCAACTTTAAATGTTTTAAGGTACCTTGATCATATGGCTTCTAATCCTTTAATGATAAAGGTTCCCTCTAGTATGTGCAAAACTCTTTTCAAACCTCGAGGCACATATTGAGGGAGCGAATTTATGGAAACCTCATCCTTCCCGAAATGCTATATCTACTTGATTTGATGTGGGAAGTGATGTTGATATCTTTAGAAAATGGTAATCCAAGAAGTTGATTCTTTCTCTTGCCTCCGTGTGCAAAACATTTTCAAATACTTGATGCACATGTTGAGGGGGAGTTCTTGTTCTAAAAATATCAAAAACAATTCAGGTACAAAATGTTTTGATAATATATCACAAGTATCTGGATTGATTTTTCAGATGGTTTTCAATTGGTTCCAAAGGTAGATGAACAATACCAAACTGACCGACCAACGTTACTTTATGTACGGTGATATAAGGATGATAAGGTTAGGTATGTGTTCCCATGATCCGCCGAACCGGAGGGATCTACCAGAGACAATCCACTAGTTAGTGTAGAAGTCCTTAGGTATGATGATAAAAGGAGAAAATGAGATATGGGAAGAGTGCGGACTAAGGTGAGCTAGTATCTTGGAATAAACCCAACAAGGTTCTAGCTATGAAGTCTCGGTAAGCACCGAAGGGTTGAAGAATTAAAAGAATTGAATGAGAAAGGGTGAAAAAAATAGCCTCCATTTATTCAACCTTAGGGCGTAAACGGGTTCAATTCATATGCTACCGATGGTAACATCGGTATTGAAGACAAGACGTCATGGACCCAAAGGACGACTTGCACTTCAACTTTCCAAACCGACGACCGCACTTCAACTTTCCAAACCACTCAAGTTCCTCTTAAAAGGACTTGTTTCATTCTCACGGGAACCGACATTATCTATCGACTTTCTCTTAGAGAGTGTTGATATTGAAGAAGGAGACCTCTCCCTAGTCTCCCAGGGATCCAAATATGCACAAATTGAGTCTAGAGCCACGAGATCATCAATAAATCTCATTAGGACCTTTGTCAATGAAGACTCTTTGTTTCACACATGTGGAAAGAGATTATATTTTGAGTCCCACGATTATCCATGTGGTATTGCCGTAACATCCGAGTGATGTGTTTACATATTCACAATGAAGATGGAAAGCCTTCGAGCCAACATCAAACAAGCTCCCGGTAGGTGGCATGTGAGATCTATTCTATAGATCAACCATGTGACAACCGAATGTAAACAATGGGGCGATTCTAACTCTTGAATCAATCTGGTTCGAGTTATGGATTGACGGATACCTTTGAAAACCGGTCTTTGTGCTTAAAACTCTTTTCTTTAGCACGTCGACCGTACACATTTTTCAAACCAAAAGGTGTTTTATGATTGATAATTGATTTTCAATAAAACCTTCACAGATTGCAAAAACAACTTCTATTGAGCAATACGATTGTTTTTCAAATCTCTTTTCATCAATCGGTGGACTTAAAATTTGTCGGTTCACTCACTCCGTGTTGTCTTCTTTGAGATGTTCGGTTTGAGAACAATTAGAACAAATGCGAAACCCCGTCAAGGAAATTCTTCGAATTATACCGATCACAGCAAGACATGTATCGATCAACGGGGAACCGTGGGTGTGTACCTCAATTCAACGAAAGTGATCAAAGAGACTTTCGTGCGATTTATTGCTAATCTTGTATGCGGTACACCCGACGCTTGCGGTGATCGTAATGAAGCGATCAATCCATAGCCGCATGCTCACTTAACACATTCAACTCAAAGAAATCATGATTAGTGCATCAATGACTCTGATATTTTCACTCCAAGCTTCTGCTACGCTGCTGCCAATACATGATTCAACAAATACTTCCGCTACTTTGATGAGAAGATATCATGATCCAAAATATGAGCATGTCGGTTCTAAAGTCACAACTTCACATAATACCAACACCACAAAGGATGTCTCAGAGATTGATGATAGTTGATGATCTCAAAAGATGGCTCCTAATTATTATCTCATGGATCATTAATGACCTCCACTTAAAGTACAAATCAGGCAGATTTTGAAGTTGCACTACTTATGCACAAAGATTGCGATGTTGAAGTTGTTTTGTCTACGAGCTCAAGAACAAAGTCAAGTATAGATTGCTAAGATTTGAAATGTAAAACATGGGGTGACCTCCTTGGGGAGATTGTTAGGAATTAGAAAATTCCAAGATTGAAGAATCGGTCACCCCAACTATTATCTAGCATAAGTTAGCTCAGACTTATCGTTAGTTACTTATTTATGTAGTTATTTAGTTAGTCAAGAGCGTAAAATAGTTTAGTGCAACACCGTGGAGGAAGGACGGGTCTTTACCCACCGTATCCCGATCCACGAGCCGTCGGAGGTCGTTTAGTTTGTAACCTATAAATACCCTCTACCTTGCAAGGTAGAGGTTGGATGTTCTTTGGTAATCTAATATTCTACAAGTTTCTCTTAATAGAATGTCCCACTCTTTCTCTCTCTAAAACCATCTATGTGCTCATTGTGTTAATGTTTTGATGTGTATGTGAAAACTAATATCCTACAACTTCCTTATTATGAAGCTCAACGGGAGGGAGTGGAGGAGAAGTGTCCTGATTTAACAACTTCTCAAGAAGAAGAATATCTCCCTCCATGTCAATTGGAGTGTGATCAATCTCTCATGAAACCGAATCACTAGATAAGTATGCTTCAATCTCTTCCAAGATGAAGTCGCTTTCCTCAAACGGAGTGAGAGAAGGAGTAGAATTGGCAATGATGGGTTGAGATGAATGAGTGAGATTATCACTCGAAGAATTATGAACATAACCGAGAACTTCTTGAGAGTACTCTTCGTAGCAACATCGGTGATATCTATTCGGTTAACCGACTCGTAATCATAGTTTGCGGAGTACCTCGATGTTTGATCAAGGTGAAAGGTGATGACTTCATTACCCACACGTAATGTGATTTCTTGCTCAAATACATCAATGAGAGCACGCCCGTTCTCAAGAATCTCGTCCAACAATGAGGGAACCCGATGATCGGCATCGAAGTCCACAACCACAAAGTCACCGGAAAATGGAACTTTCCTACTTTCACAAATACATCCTCGGCGATGCCAAGAGGATGCGATATTGAACGATCCGCAAGCTCAAGAGTCATGCGGTAGGAATAAGTTCGAAGAGAAAGTTTCTTCCATATCGAATAAGGCATCGATTGATGCTTGCACCAATATCGGCGAGGCAAAGCATTCAATCATTCCCGGAAAACACAAGGTGAAGAAATTTTCCGTGATCTCCAAGCTTTCGAAGCTTTTTTATGAGCTCGCGAGCGCTCGCTCGAAGGAGTTTTAGCCATTTCAAACAGCTTTTTCCTTGTTGCTTAACATGTGTTTGAGAGTTGATGCAAACTTGGGCATCAAGATGATAGCATCCGCAGCTTATGTCAAATGTAGTTCTTGGAAAATTTGAAAAATTTGTCCATTTGATGACCGGCTTTTTCGCGGAGTTTTGCTCATTTAAACGTGATGGGTAAGGAATAGAAGTTTTGGATTTGGGGTTTTCAACGGAGCTACAGGTGTTCAAAACCACTCTGGTTTGGATTTGGGTTTCGGACAACTTGAGGTTGGACATCGCTGGTACCTCCGTTATTAGTCGGATGATGAGTGTCTAAATACTCATCATTTTGTACTATTTAGAATGCCAAAACATCTGAAAACACTCAGAAATGCATCAAAATGATAAAAATATCACAAACAAGTGTTTTATGTGTTTTAAATGCAAAAATACCAAAATCTGGTGAAAAACGTATCAAGTTTGCATAATTGGCAATTTTAGTCCCCCAAGTTTCAAAAGTTGTCAAAAACAGTCCCTGATAAATCAAAATAAAGAAAAATATCATTTTAAGTCTTTAGGGATTCATGAGTTGTCAAAATTGATCCTTAAAATCAAAAAAATTGTAAAATTACAACTTTGGTCCCTCAAGTTTGAAAAATGTCAAAAATAGTCCTTGGATATTTTAAAAATGGAAAATAATCATCTATGGTCCTTGTACTATTCAAGTTTGGCAGGAATGGTCCTTATTATAACTTTGGAAAATGGATGTTTTGGTCCCTTAACTTTGGCGTAATTGCAAAGTTGGTCCTTGATATTAATTAAACCATTAGACCCTTTTGTATTTTGATCCCCGCCAAAACCCAAAAGAACCCCCATTTACCTTGACCCCCTAATTTGGACCCCACTTATTAATATCTCGTCAAAATTAGTCAACCCGCCAAAACCCGTTTCACTGCTTATCCCTTTCACCCATTCTTGTAAACCCAAAACCGTGTGGTTTTTCTTCCACCTTATCACCCCCACCTGCCTACAAACACTCATCACTATCCTTTCCACCTCACATCTAGCCCACAACTGCAGCAATGCATCTCCACCACTTTAACCCCTAAACCATACCTTCCCCTGTTTTTCTTCACAAATATACCAACTTAGCTACTAAACCTTTCTTTCTTGTCTCCTCAACATGTACAAGCTTCCAAAGTGCATTAATTGAAATATTTCTATCAAAAGTTATATAAACCACTTTTGGCGCCAAAAGTGGATTTGAAGGCTGAGATTGCTTTGACTGCATCAATGGCTAAGATTTAAAGTGGGAAAGATTCAGAGACATGTGGGGAGTATCTCAATGCTATAAAGGAAGAGGAGAAGAAAAAGAGTAAGATATCTAGTGTAATTTTTATTAATGCATGTCGTTTTAGTTTAACTTTAAATTCCAGTGTATCTTTAAGCTTTTAAACTTTGTATTTCGAGTATTCAGTGTATAATAAATCTTTTGTAACCATCAATTTCATCTCTAAGTTTCATTTTCAAGTTTATGCAGTTTCAAGTTAAAATTCTCAAAATGTTCGAATGTTGTTTGTAGATGTTGTCTTGGACTGAATAGGCTCACATAAGCTCCTAGAAAGCTTATTAAAGATTTTAGAAACCTTTAAAATAAGTTTAGAATCAAAAGAAAATCACCAAAATACAAATAAATCGCTTAAAAATAAAAATCCATGGTGAATGTGATCACAATGGAGCAGGTTGATAAAGGATTGCCTTTGGTTTAGTGCTTATTAGGAAGCTTTAGGTTGTGTTTGTACATCTCGCCTCGCTTTAAGCTTGGAAACCACTTGTAAGCCCTTTTGATCCATTTTGGCATTTCACTATTTAAGTTGGTAATTAGCTTAAATCTTTGTGATTTTGTGTTTCTTAGTTATAATTAAGTATAATTAAACAATAAAACCAGTTGCTTGTTCTTTAAAATTTATAGTTGCTAAGAATCTCATTTTGACAGTTAAAATAGCATAATCATCATTCTTGTGATTTATGTTGTTAGTACTGTTGGTTTATGTTTATTTAGTCTCAATCTATGATATTATAAGATCTTAAATCAATAGCATGGTCTAAATCAGTATTTTGCTTTGAAAATCATCAAAACAGTCATATAAAGTATTGTTTGGATTTGTCTTGATAACTGATCTAGAGAGTGTTTGAGTTGTTGTTTGTTATTGGTTTGTGTCACTTAGGTCCTAATATCTCAGTTCAACAAGAAAACCAAGGGTCATTTGTTAAAAAGTCAAAATACCTTTTGATTAAATCTTGTTAACTCATCGTTGGAATTTGATGATCCATGATTGTGATTTCTTGTTCATAAGTTGTTATAATTACTTAATCTAGTCTTAATATAACTTAATACATCATAATCATCCATAGAATTGATTTAAAGTTCATTTAAGTCAAACATTTCATTTTCTTAAAAGTCAAAATCATGCTCGTGTACGCTTTTAAGCCCATAATCACAAGCTTGCAAAAGCTCATTAGTTAATCATAGCTTGTGATTCTTGGTTCTTTGGGTAGTGACATAGCCATCTTGAAGTTTCAACTTTAGCTTTTCAATTTGTAGCTTGTTAGATAGGGTCGCTAGTGGCTTATTGTTTTGTCCATTTTTCAAAGATACACCGAGTCTTGACTCGATGGTTTTCAGCTTCTTCATAAGCTTCTCACAAGCTTATTAGTGTAAGCCAAACTGTAATTTAGCTTTTGGAAAGCTTAATCGGTCAACTAGCTAATCCAAGTATTTGTTTTCATTTTCTAGCTTATTACATTGCTTAAAATCTAGCTTAAAGGTGCCTAGAAACCATTCAAGGTCCTGCTTTTTCAGCTTTAAGCTTGTGCTTATTTTAGCTTATTTAGTGCTTATTTCTAAGTCATTGAGCTTGTTCGGTTGTCATTTTAGCTTATTATAAGTTATCTAGCTTATTTCCGCTTTTCTTTGCTTATTTCTAGCTTATAAGCCATTTTGGCTTAATCTTTGCTTATTTCCAAATTTTGTCCATCGTTAAGATAATAAGCTCAATACAGAGCTTATTAGTAGTTTGTATAAAAAGTTGTAGTTATAAAAAGTGTTTATTTTAAGTAGCTTAATAAGTTTTAACAAGAAAATTAAAAAAAAATAGATTGCAAAAGAGTTGCTGGATTCGAACCACGCCACCCACCACCACACACACACACCACCACTCGCCCTTGGGTCTTTTTCTGTTTTTCTTTGCAAAACTTAATATATAACCCTTTTTTAGTTCATTAAGCTTATACGAGCTTATTAGCTTATTTTCAGCTTATTTAATCTAGCTTTTTCAACTTTTGTATTTTTCATAGATTTGTATTAGTATAAAGTATTTTATAAAAAAGTTTCAGATTTTTCCAAATAGTTTTAGTATTTTTAATCATTTAATTAGTGTAAAATCGTATTTAATTCATAATAAAAAATATAAAAGTCTAAAAAATATAATTCTTTTTTCTAAAATTTTCTTTTGTCATATAGTAGGTAAGAAAATTGTTTTTACACTTGTAGGACTTTTATTTCATAAATTTTACGTTTTTGCTTGCGCACTCGCGTAATTTTTATAAATAACGCTCGTTTTCATTTTAAGTCACGTTTTTAGATAATTTAGGTTTAAGTTTTAATTAAAATAGTTTATTTAAGTTATTTTATTTTATAAATCATCATTGTAAAAATAGTGATAGCGTTTATTTAATATATTTTAGCTTTTTAATTTTCTTTAATTTGCATTTAAGCCCCTGTAATTTATAAAACTTTCTCTTTAGGTATAAATAACTCAAAATCCTTACTGATCACTATCCTTAGTGATTATTCGACATCTGACTGTGTTAAACACCATTCATCCTCCGTGGGACTTAACGACCCAGGAATCCACTATATTCCTCTGATCTTAATTGCATTTGCCTTCTGAGTTGTTTTAAGTTTGTTACGGTTGATCATTCACAAGTGGTCAGCTTGAGTGATTAAACTTGACTGTTCAGGAGTGAATCAAATTTTGGCGCCACGCCGGGAGGTCAGAAGCGTGTTCTAAGCATTTTTCGCACCAGATTGCACATATACCACCGCTTGTAAACAGCTTTTTGTAAAGTTATCATAAATCAAAAGTTCATTAACACTTTTCCTAAAGTGTTAAAAACACCAAAATATATAAAACAACAAAACAATCGTAACGCTTTTCTAGCTTGTGTTTCCTTTAAGGTGATTCTTAAAGAGATACGATTTGGTTAAACGAGACGATACCAAAATATTGTCCAAAATTTTTAAACCATCAAGACAAATCATTACCTACGCCTTTTCAAAGGGTACTTAATATATACATAAAATCAACCACCGCAAATCAAGGCAAGACACCTACTAACCGGGGTGTGACCATAATAAGTTCCCGAACAATGATTTAAAACTTGCCTTTGTGTCACTTGTGATTTGGTGTACCTTTTCAAAGAAGCCATTTCATTTGTGATTATTGGTTTAAGTTCACTTGTCGCTTTGCCTCGCATTTGTTTTGAAAACCGATTTTATACTTAGTGCATGCGCACTGCTCTTCCGATTCTACAAGTCCACTTTCGAGCTTGCAAATATTCCTCGTGAGACGAGGACGCTCGCTCCTTCACCGTGATCGAGGAACGCCTACCACCACCACCATCCGCCGTAATGGCGTAAGATAAGCCGATGAATGAGCTTCTCCAAGCACCCATCGAGGGTTACGGAGATGCCATTGTTGTCCCACCATCGTGGTCGATACCTTTGAGCTCAAAACCGGTTGGTTAACTGTAACCCAAAGCCAATTCTATGGTTTTGAGCGGATGATCCTCATGCACACATTCGATGGTTTAACAAGATTGCATCTACCATCAAATACAAGAATGTCCCACATGAAGCAATTAAGCTTCTTCGCTCTCCCATTCTCTCTGAGGACAAGCCCGAATTGGCTTGAGAAACAACCCCTCGCTCCATTGAGACATGGGAGGATCTAGTCACCAAGTTTGTTAACGAATTCTATCCTCCATCCCGAACTACAAGTCTTAAGAATGAGATAATGAAATTTTCTCAAAGATTTGATGAATCATTCGGGAGGCATGGGATCGTTATAAAGAATTGCTCCGCAAGTGTCCGCATCATGGTTTTACCGAGTTAATGCAAATGGATACTTTCTACAATGGTCCGAGACAAGTCGACCAAGACTCTTTGAATGCCTCCGCTGGAGGTAATTTCTGAGCAAGACCACAAAAGAAGCCTTGCAAATCATTGAAAACAAGTCCTGTGTCCGCCTCTTTCCGCACAAAGACATATCAAACTCGCCTAATGTCGGACCTTCTATTTCATCTCCGTGAGTACATCTAGCACCGATGCTAAGATTGACAAACTCACGATATTGTTCGAGCTTTGGTTCTTGCTAACCAAAGAAAGTCACTTTCACACGCACACCATCACATGGTGAAGTGAAGAAAGTTGAAGTTTGTGTTACTTGTGGTGGTCCTCATGCATACTACAACTATACCGCCACGATGGTAGTCCGTTTGAAGCCAATGCTATAGCCGGTACTTCACATCGTGAAGGTAATCAATACCGCCCTCAAATGAACCAAACTACCGTGCTAACACTTATCAGGCACCACCCGGTTTTAACCAGAATCCTAGCATACAAAACCGGAATCAGAACCAACCTAGAATGAACCAAGGTTATCAAAACCAAGGTAATTTCTATCCCGGACCCAATCAAGGTTTCCAACATCAAGGGAACCTTAATCAAAACAATTTCAATCGAGGGAATCAATTTCAAGGGAATTTTCAACAACAAGGTCATAATCAAAACATACGACCTCAAAATTTCCCTCCACAGCCTCCAGTACCATCATCTGATGAGTTATTGAAGCAATTCATGAAATCCCAAGATGAAATGAACAGGTTGTTGGTCACCGATCACGATCTTAAGAAGTCTTTAAATGATCAACCCTCGGCTCGTGAAAACTTCCTAGCAACACGATCGCTAACCCGAGGGGCGATGCAAAGGCGATCACAACCGTAGTGGTGTTTCATACAATGGACCCGCTATTCCTACTACCTCTTCTTCTTCTCTCCCAAAGGTAGTGGAAAGTGAACCCGAGGCAACAAAGGACAAGGAACTTCCTCGCTAATAACGGAGGAACCAATGATGTCCATCCTCAAGTTGTCCGAAACCCAAATCCAATCCAGAGTTGTTTTGAACCTCCAAGAGCTCCGCTGAAAATACCAAATCCAAATCTTCTATTCCTTACCCATCACGTTTGAATGAGCAAAGCTCCGCCGAAAAGCTACCATCAAATGGACAATTTTTTCAAATTTTCCAAGAACTACATTTTGACATAAGCTTTATGGATGCTATCATGTCGATGCCCAAGTTTGCATCAACTCTCAAACACATGTTAAGCAACAAGGAAAAGTCGTTTGAAATGGCTAAAACTCCTCTTAACGAGAACCGCTCTAGCTTATCCCGAAAAGCTTCGAAAGCTTGGAGATCCCGGAAAATTTCTCTTACCTTGTGTATTTCCGTGAATGGTTGAATGCTTTGCCTTAGCCGATCTTGGTGCAAGCATCAACTGATGCCTTATTCAAGATGGAAGAAACTTTCTTCCGAACTTACTCCTACATGCATGACTCTCGAGCTTGCGATCGTACAATATCCCGTCCTCTTGGCATTGCCGAGGACGATTTGTGAAAGTAGGAAAGTTCCATTTTCCACCGACTTCGTGGTTGTTGATTTTGATGCGATCATCGGGTTCCTCTCATTGTTGGTCGAGGATTCCCGAGAACGGGTCGTGCTCTCATTGATGTATTTGAGCAAGAAATCACATTACGTGTTGGTAATGAAGTCGTCACCTTTAACCTTGATCAAACTTCGAGGTACTCCGCAAACTATGATTCGAGTCGGTTAACCGAATAGATATCATTGATGTTGCTTCTGAAGAGTACTCTCAAGAAGTTCTTGGTTATTCTCATAATTCTGTGAGTGGGGATCCCACCATATCTTCTCAACCTATCATAGCCAATTCTACTCCTTCTATCACTCCTTTTGAGGAAAGTGACTTCATCTTGGAAGAGATTGAAGCCTACTTATCTAGTGATTCTGTTCCATGGGAAATTGATCACGCTCCCATCGACATTGAAGGGGACATAGTTCTAATTGAGAAGTTGCTTAATGATGATCCATCATCATTTTCACTCCCTCCCGTCGAACTTCATAACAAGGAAGTCAAGTCGCTTGAGAAAATCAAGAATTTCAAGTCGAACTTATGACTTACCGCCTCATCTCGAGTATGCATTTCTTGAAGGTGATGATAAATTACCCGTCATTATTGCTCGAGATTTGAGTAAAGATGAAAAGATCGCTCTCATAAAGGTCTTGAAGTCACACAAACAAGCAATTGCTTGAAACTCTCCGACATTAAGGTATCAACCCCGAATTTTGTACTCACAAAATCTTGATGGAGGATGACTTCAAACCAGCTCAACATCGAGAAGAGTAAATCCAAAATCCATGATGTTATCAAACAGAGGTTATCAAACTTCTTGATGCGTGATTGATTTACCCGATCTCGATAATCCTTGGTTAGCCCAATTCATTGTGTTCCTAAAAGGGTGGCATAACTGTTGTCACAATGAAGAAAACGAGTTAATTCTAACTCATCCGTTACGGATGGCGTGTGTGCATTGACTATCGTAAGTTGAATGACGCCACCAGAATACCATTTTCCTCTACCCTTTATGGACCAAATGCTTGAGAGATTAGCGAGGAATGAATACTATTGTTTCCTTGATGGTTTCTCGTGTTATTTTCGATCCCCATTGATCCAAAGGACCAAGAAAAACCACATTCACCGCCCATACGGAACTTTTGCCTACGTAGTATGCCTTTTGGCTTATGTAACGCCTCCCGCACGCTCCAACGATGTATGATGGCCATTTTCCACGACATGATCGGGAAACAATGGAGGTGTTTATGGATGACTTCTCGGTCATTGGGGATTCATTTCAAACATGTCTCCCATTTAGATAAAATGCTCAAACGGTGTGAAGACACCAATCTTTGTCTAAATTGGGAGAAAAGCCACTTTATGGTCAAAGAAGGCATAGTCCTTGGCCATAAGATTTCAAAAACGGGATTGAGGTCGATAGAGCAAAAGTCGATGTTATTGCTAACCGCCTCATCCTACTACCGTTAAAGGTATTAGGAGTTTTTAGGTCATGCCGGTTTCTATCGTAGATTCATACAAGATTTCTAAAATCGCCTACCTATGACTCATCTTCTTGAAAAGGATGCTCCTTTTATCTTCTCACCCGAGTGCATCAAGCTTTTGAAACATTAAAGAAAAAGCTTCAAGCACCCATTCTCGCTGCTCCCGATTGGGACTTGCCTTTTGAGCTCATGTGCGATGCAAGTGATTTTGCTATCGGTGCAGCTTAGGGCAACGAGAGCTAAGCATTTTCACCTATCCACTACGCAAGTAAGACTATGATCAAGCTCAAACCCATTACACCACCACGTAAAAGAATTATTAGCCGTGGTGTATGCGTTTGAAAAGTTTCGCCATACTTAATCTTGACCAAATGTGTGGTGTATACGGATCACTCGGCTCTCAAATATCTCTTTGCAAAACAAGATGCAAAGCCGAGATTGCTCGTTGGGTTCTCCTTCTCCGAATTTGATATCATCATACGTGATAAAAAGGAGCCGAGAACCCGGTTCTCCTCATCTGTCCGATTAGAGAACCTCACCAAGATGTTTTCGAGAAAAGGAAATAAATGAAACATTTCCTCTCGAGACACTCAATGCGGTTTCTTTTCGTGGAAACTCTTCTACCCCATGGTTTGTCGACTTTGCAAATTACCATGCGGGTAACTTCATAGTGAAAGGGATGTCGACCCAACAAAAGAACAAATTCTTCAAAGATGTTAAACATTACTCGGGACGACCCTACTTATTCAAAATCATGCGGATCAAGTCATCCGACGGTGTGTTTATGGACAAGAAGCTCTTGACATTCTCAAAGCTTGCCATGCCGACCCACCGGGGCCATCATAGTCCAAACTACACCGCCAAAAAGGTGTTTGATTCCGGTTTTATTGGCCCACGATTTATAAGGATGCCCATGAATTTGTCAAAGCATGTGACGCTTGTCAACGCCACGGAAATATCTCGCAAAGAAATGAAATGCCGCAAAATGCCATTCAAGTTTGTGAGATCTTTGACATATGGGTATTGACTTTATGGGCCATTTCCATCATCTCGAGGAAACAAATACATACTCGTGGTCGTTGACTATTTGTCAAAATGGGTTGAAGCGAAAGCTTTACCTACAAATGATGCCCGAGTTGTTGTGAAATTTTGAAATCTCTTTTGCCATGTTTGGAACTCCACGTGCTATAATCGCGATCGTGGTACACATTTCGCAATGACCAATTTGATCGTGTCATGCAAAAGTATGGTGTAACCCACCGCTCATCTATCGCATACCACCCACAAACAAGTGGGCAAGTGGAAGTCTCCAACCGTGGTATAAAAAGAATTTTAGAAAGGACGAGAGGAGAAAACCGTGCATCCCGGTCGGATAAACCGGATGACGACTCTAGGCCTTCCGTGACACCTACAAAACACCCATCGGTGTACTCCATACAAGCTAGTGTACGGAAAGGCATGTCATCTGCCGATTGAGCTTGAGCACAAGGCATACCGGGCCTTAAAACATGCAAACTTCGATATTCGACGGTGGTGATCACGTAAAAGTTCAAATGAATGAACTAAATGAACTCCGTGATCAAGCATACGAGAACTCTTTGATCTACAAACAAAAGACAAAGAAGATTCATGACTCTAAAATCAAGAACCGCGTTTTCAACGTTGGTGATCGAGTCCTTCTTTTCAATTCAAGATTGAAGATTTTCTCGAAAGCTTAAATCCCGCTGGTCCGGTCCATTTACTATCACTAAGGTTTATCCTTATGGTACCATTGAGTTATCTCAACCTGATGGTCCAAATTTTAAAGTGAATGGTCATCGATTAAAGCACTACTTTGGAGAGGACATTCCACCCGTGATTGTCCCGGATCTACAAACTTTCCCCATGAACCAATGAATGCGGGGATCGAGTCAAGCTAGTGACTCGGGAATCAAAAAAAATAGCACACACCATATGGGTTTTCACCCATGTTTCTGTCTTCTTACCCCTTTTCTACCACCCTAGTGTGGGGAGTTGCCCCCGCTATTGTATATAAGTTTTAAGTCTAAAAAAAATAATAAATAAATAAATAAATAAAAAATGTGTATATATCAAAAATAAAATAATGGCCGTAGTATTTCCCTTTTATGTTCTATGTTTCGCATAACCATGGGTACTTTGAATATTGAGGGCAATATTCATTTCTTAGTGTGGGGAATTCTCACGAATTTTATCATGTAATTATTCCACCCAATTCCCGCTTTTGGCCAAAATTTTTTTTGGAGTAAGTGTTTTCACTTACTTAGCAAATGGTAATCATCCGCCATGTCTAACCCACATAAGGATTGGCTAATCCAGAGCAAACGGCTCTTGGTAAAGATATCTCAAACCGCTTATGGCTTGCAATTTGCCCAAAATTGTATGGTGTTCATTTCACCATATCTTTAACTAGTGAAAAGTTGGCTAGCCCGCAAGTTTATGGCTTGTGGTAAAGGCGCTTGAAATCCATAATTGGTAATTGGCTCACCAAAGATAATATTGATAATTTATCTAAGAGTTGGCTAGTCCGTATAAACGGCTTCGGTAAAGACAAATCAAATCCGTTGAAAGTCGGTGATTTGCTCAAAATCATTTGGTTATCGTTGTACCAAGGTTCTTACTTGAACTAAAACAATTGGCTACTCCGTAAGTAATGGCTTTTGGTAAAGAGATGAAATCCATTAATTTTTCTCAAATCATTGCTAGGGACTAGCAATATCTTAGTGTGGGGATTGATGAGTGTCTAAATACTCATCATTTTGTACTATTTAGAATGCCAAAACATCCGAAAACACTCAAAATGCATCAAAATGATGAAAATATCACAAACAAGTGTTTTATGTGTTTTAAATGCAAAATACCAAAATCGGTGAAAACGATCAAGTTTGCATAATTGGCGCTTTAGTCCCCCAAGTTTCAAAAGTTGTCAAAAACAGTCCCTGATAAATCAAAATAAAGAAAAATATCATTTTAAGTCTTTAGGGATTCATGAGTTGTCAAAATTGATCCTTAAAATCAAAAAAATTGTAAAATTACAACTTTGGTCCCTCAAGTTTGAAAAATGTCAAAAATAGTCCTTGGATATTTTAAAAATGGAAAATAATCATCTATGGTCCTTGTACTATTCAAGTTTGGCAGGAATGGTCCTTATTATAACTTTGGAAAATGGACAGGTTTGGTCCCTTAACTTTGGCAGAATTGCAAAGTTGGTCCTTGATATTAATTAAACCATTTGACCCCTTTTGTATTTTGATCCCCGCCAAAACCCAAAAGAACCCCCACATACCTCGTGACCCCCTAATTTGGACCCCACTTATTAATATCCGTCAAAATTAGTCAACCCGCCAAAACCCGCTTCACTGCTTATCCTTTCACCCATTCCTCAGAAACCCAAAACCGTGTGGTTTTTCTTCCACCTTATCACCCCCACTGCCTACAAACACTCATCACTATCCTTTCCACCTCACATCTAGCCCACAACTGCAGTTTAATGCATCTCCACCCCTTTACCCCCTAAACCATACCTCCCCTGTTTTTCTTCACAAATATACCAACTTAGCTACTAAACCTTTCTTTCTTGTCTCCTCAACATGTACAAGCTTCCAAAGTGCATTAATTGAAATATTTCGGTTGCAAGTTATATAAACCACTTTTGGCGCCAAAAGTGGATTTGAAGGCTGAGATTGCTTTGACTGCATCAATGGCTAAGATTTAAAGTGGGAAAGATTCGAGACATGTGGGAGTATCTCAATGCTATAAAGGAAGAGGAGAAGAAAAGAGTAAGATATCTAGTGTAATTTTTATTAATGCATGTCGTTTTAGTTTAACTTTAAATTCCAGTGTATCTTTAAGCTTTTAAACATTGTATTTCGAGTATTCAGTGTATAATAAATCTTTTGTAACCATCAATTTCAGCTCTAAGTTTCATTTTCAAGTTTATGCAGTTTCAAGTTAAAATTCTCAAAATGTTCGAATGTTGTTTGTAGATGTTGTCTTGGACTGAATAGGCTCACATAAGCTCCTAGAAAGCTTATTAAAGATTTTAGAAACCTTTAAAATAAGTTTAGAATCAAAAAGAGAAAATCACCAAAAATACAAATAAATCAGTTAAAAATAAAAAAATCCATGGTGAATGTGATCACAGCTGGAGCAGGGTTGATAAAGGATTGCCCTTTGGTTTAGTGCTTATTAGGAAGCTTTAGGTTGTGTTTGTACATCTCGCCTCTTAGTTTAAGCTTGGAAACCACTTGTAAGCCCTTTTGATCCATTTTGGCATTTCACTATTTAAGTTGGTAATTAGCTTAAATCTTTGTGATTGTTTCTTAGTTATCTTAAGTATAATTAAACAATAAAACCAGTTGCTTGTTCTTTAAAATTTATAGTTGCTAAGAATCTCATTTTGACAGTTAAAATAGCATAATCATCATTCTTGTGATTTATGTTGTTAGTACTGTTGGTTTATGTTTATTTAGTCTCAATCTATGATATTATAAGATCTTAAATCAATAGCATGGTCTAAATCAGTATTTTGCTTTGAAAATCATCAAAACAGTCATATAAAGTATTGTTTGGATTTGCCTTGATAACTGATCTAGAGAGTGTTTGAGTTGTTGTTTGTTATTGGTTTGTGTCACTTAGGTCCTAATATCTCGCTTCAACAAGAAAACCAAGGGTCATTTGTTAAAAAGTCAAAATACCTTTTGATTAAATCTTGTTAACTCATCGTTGGAATTTGATGATCCATGATTGTGATTTCTTGTTCATAAGTTGTTATAATTACTTAATCTAGTCTTAATATAACTTAATACATCATAATCAGTCCATAGAATTGATTTAAAGTTCATTTAAGTCAAACTTTCATTTTCTTAAAAAGTCAAAATCATGCTCTTTGCACAGTTTTAAGCCCATAATCACAAGCTTGCAAAAAGCTCATTAGTTAATCATAGCTTGTGATTCTTGGTTCTTTGGGTAGCTGACATAGCCATCTTGAAGTTTCAACTTTAGATTTTCAATTTGTAGCTTGTTAGATAGGGCTGCTAGTGGCTTATTGTTTTGTCCATTTTTCTCAGCATACACTGAGTCTTGACTCAGTGGTTTTTCAGTTTCTTCATAAGCTTCTCACAAGCTTATTAGTGTAAGCCAAACTGTGTAATTTAGCTTTTTGGAAAGCTTAACTGGTCAACTAGCTAATCCAAGTATTTGTTTTCATTTTCTAGCTTATTACATTGCTTAAAATCTAGCTTAAAGGTGCCTAGAAAACCATTCAAAGTGTCCTGTTTTTCGCTTTAAGCTTGTGCTTATTTTAGCTTATTTAGTGCTTATTTCTAAGTCATTGAGCTTGTTCATTGTCATTTTAGCTTATTATAAGTTATCTAGCTTATTTCCGCTTTCCTTTGCTTATTTCTAGCTTATAAGCCATTTTGGCTTAATCTTTTGCTTATTTCCAAATTTTGTCCACTGTTAAGATAATAAGCTCAATACAGAGCTTATTAGTAGTTTGTATAAAAAGTTGTAGTTATAAAAAGTGCTTATTTTAAGTAGCTTAATAAGTCTTAACAAGAAAAATTAAAAAAAAATAAATAGTTTGCAAAAAGAGTTGCTGGGATTCGAACCCTGGCCACCCAGCTCACCACACACACACACCACCACTCGCCCTTGGGTCTTTTTTCTGTTTTTCTTTGCAAAACTTAATATATAACCCTTTTTTAGTTCATTAAGCTTATACGAGCTTATTAGCTTATTTTCAGCTTATTTAATCTAGCTTTTTCAACTTTTGTATTTTTCATAGATTTGTATTAGTATAAAGTATTTTATAAAAAAGTTTCAGATTTTTCCAAATAGTTTTAGTATTTTTAATCATTTAATTAGTGTAAAATCGTATTTAATTCATAATAAAAATATAAAAGTCTAAAAATATAATTCTTTTTTTAATTTTCTTTTGTCATATAGTAGGTAAGAAAATTGTTTTTACACTTGTAGGACTTTTATTTCATAAATTTTACGTTTTTGCTTGCGCACTCGCGTAATTTTTATAAATAACGCTCGTTTTCATTTTAAGTCACGTTTTTAGATAATTTAGGTTTAAGTTTTAATTAAAATAGTTTATTTAAGTTATTTTATTTTATAAATCATCATTGCAAAAATAGTGATAGCATTTATTTAATATATTTTAGCTTTTAATTTTCTTTAATTTGCATTTAAGCCCCGTAATTTATAAAACTTTCTTTAGGTATAAATAACTCAAAATCCTTACCGATCACTATCCTTAGTGATTATTCGACATCCGACCGTGTTAAACACCATTCATCCTCCGTGGGACTTAACGACCCGTGAATCCACTATATTCCTCGATCTTAATTGCATTTGCCTTTCCGAAATGCTTTTAAGTTTGTTACGGTTGATCATTCACAAGTGGTCACTTGAGTGATTAAACTTGACGTACCACTAAAAAGACGAGGTATGGATTTGTGCTAAGGGTTTAAATACTTTTGGACAATATTTTTGGTATCGCCTCGTTTAACCAAATCGCACCTCTTTAAGAATCACCTTAAAGAAAATACAGGATAGAAAACGTTACGATTGTTTTGTTGTTTTATATTTTTGGTGTTGTTAACACTTCGTGAAAAGTGTTAATGAACTTTTGATTTTGATAACTTTACAAAAAACTGCTTACAAAAGGTGGTATATGTGCAAGTATTGGTCGAAAATGTTTTAGAACACGCTCACCTCCCGGCGCGCCAAAATTTTATCGCTTCCAAAACAACAAGAAATATTGACCAAAGGTTTTAGTCAACAAAGTCAACTATTATGGACTCAATACAATATCCCTTGGAATTTAGTGGATTCCCGGGTCGTTAAGTCCCACGGAGGTTGAATGGTGTGTGAAAATGTTCAGAAGTAGAATGATCACTAAGGATAATGATCTGTAAGGATTGTGGTTGATAATTACACTACTGATTGTTTGGAATTGTATTTGGATACAGAGCTATAAAGCACAACAATCGATTAAACAAACGTATAACAAGTAAATAAAATGTAAATTTAAAACTACGGGGACTTAAAATGACAAGTTTAAAACTAAAGGGTATAAAATGAAAATTTTAAAACTTTTAAACTTAAATAAAATTAAAATCTAAAAGAAAATATTTTACCAATATTATATTAATTTAATATTAATTAATCAAAACTATTTTAAACTTATTTAAAACTTAGTTTAATTAATCTAAAAAGGATTTATAATACAAAACTAACTAAGAAAATTACAAATTTATTTTCTAAAAATCTAAAGCAACTTAAAAGATTTATAAAAATTAAAAACAAATATTTTTGTCTTTTAGCTAAGGTTTTATAAATTAAAAATTTAATTAATAATTTAAATCTAATTAAACTAATTAAAGGATTAAAATTAGAAAATAAAAAGAGAAAATTATAAGATTAATTTTTATAGGTTCTAATTAAGTTAACAAAGCTAGGAAAATATAAAAACATGGTTTTACTTAATAAAATTAAGTTTACTACGTAATACTTTAATATTAATTAATTATTAATTAAACTATTATTAATTATTAAAAATACTAGATGACAAAGGAAAAATCTGAGAAAATTCCTAAAAATACTTTAATATGATGAAACTTAAGAAAATTATAAAATAGATAAGTGCTTAATAATAAGCTGAAAAGAAAATTTAAAAAGCTAAATTATATTAAATAAACGCTATCACTATTTTTAAAGTTGATGTTTTCTTGATTTTTCTTTTACAAAACTATTTAACTACTTAAAATAATAAACTTTTAAAAAGACAAAACAAACAGAGCTTAAAAATAAGCAGTTTAGAAGCTTATGAGCTTAACAGTTGAGCTTTTGACTCAATTTGATGGTTTAAGCTCAAATAAGCTTGAAATAAGCTTCACAGTTGGAACTAAAGGTACTTTAAGCTATAACCAAATGAGATGAACTTAGAATAAGCTAAAACAAACAAGAAAGTACCCTGAATAAGCTACAAATGAAAATAAGCAAATCCAAATCCTACAATAACCAAACAGGCCTGCAGACAATTTTACAAGCAATTTAAGCTTATGAAATAAGCTGAAAAGCTCAAAATAAAGACTGAGGTAGCAAGATGGGTTAGTGGGCTTTCCAAAAAGTCCAGCTCACACTGTGGGAACCACTAATGAGCTTATGAAGAGCTTATGAAAGGCTTGTAATAATCGAGTATTCGGTGTTCACAGAAATGGGACAAACAAAAAGCTACAAGCGACCTAGTATTCAAGTGTTCACAGGAAATGGGACAAACAAAAAGCTACAAGCAGCCCTATTAAATAAGCTGAAAAGTGGAAAATAAGCACTGACTAAAGAGACAGCTATGAGAGCTTTCCAAAAAACTAAGGGTCAAGCCCTGGGTTCCACTAATAAGCTCTGTATGAGCTTGTGAAATCAAGCAGATAACACTAACTCCACTGGCACAGGGGAGGTTTTTGGAAAAGTGCTTAAAAGAAGCCAAGAAATAAGCAGTTTAACAAGCTAACTACAAATTATGAAAAATACCATGATGAAGATGAGCAGCTAAATACTAATATCCCAAAAGCATAAAACATGAAACTCAATATTAAATCCTATAGAAAATTATCTAGTTTATTCAAAAACTGACTAAGTGAGAATTTGACTTTTTAAGTTACACTAACAAGTTGACTTATATGAACTTTGGATCAATCCTACTCACCGATTATGTTATATTAAGCTATATGAAGATGAATTTAAGCTAGATTACCAAGTTATAAGCAATCGTGATGAATTTTACAATCTAAATCCTAACAGCTAACAACTAGAGTAAGATTAAAGATAATTTTGACTTTTTATCGACAAGGACGGTTTTTATGGTTGCACCGAAGTTATTAGATACTAATGTGACATATAACAACAACAAGTAACAACACAAACAAATTTCTAACACAGTAACACAAGATGATCCAAACAATCCTTTAACCAACCGAGTTTGTGATTTTCAAAACAAATACATGATTTGAACCTCAACATCGATTCTAAACTTTATTTTATGATTATATCGCACAATAAAGCTTGATGAACCAACAATAGCAAAGATAAAACACGTAAAGGACAAATATGCTATTTCAACTGTGAAATTAAGATTTTAAGCAACAACAAGTTCCAATGAAAGAGCAAACTATTTTAAGCACTGATTTCACTTAAACATACCACAGAAACATAAAAACACAAAGTTTTAAGCAAAAAAATGACTTAAACAGTAAAATGCTAAAATGGAACAAAAAGCTTACAAAATGGAATCCAAGTGAAAACTGAGAACCAAGAACCAAGAACACAACCTACAGCTTCCCAAGAAGCTTCTAAACCCAAGGCAATCCAGAATTCACCTTGCTCCATGCAGTTTTCTTCATTTCTTTTGATTTTTGATTTATAACTAACTTTTTTTTATTTTTGATTTTTAATTCTAAACTGAGTTTTAAAGTTTCTAAAAGCTTACACAAGCTATATAAGGAGCTTATATGAGCTTATGAGTCCAAAACAACAACTAATAACAACATTCAAACATATTGAGAATTTAGAAAGGAAATTTGCATAAACGGAAAATATGACTTAATACTGAAATTGACGTTTACAAAAGTTTTATTATACACTAAGAACATGAAATACAAAGCTTGAAAGCCAATTGATACACTGGAAATTGAAAATTAACTAAGTCGACATAAGCTTAAAAAAATTACACTAGATACTATCCACATTGCTCCATTCTTTCTTTATATTGATCTTTTTGAGTTCCTTGTCGACCTCTAAATGTATCCCACCTCTTTTCAACCCTTGGATCCTTCTAATTCATCAAAACCGTGCACTTGGCATTTTGGCGCCAAAAAGTCATTTGAGTGGGAGCAGCAGGTTTTTGTAATTAAAGAATTTTGGGTGTTTGTGGAGGTGGAAGGGAGTGGGTAGACAGCTGGGGTTGAGGTGGAAAGGTGGTAGGAACAGGTGGTGGAAACCATGGTGGTTTCTGGTTTTGGCGGGGTTGTGTGAGAGAGATGAACAGTGAGAGTGGTTTGACTGGGGTTTGACCCCGTTTTTAGTAATAGGCTGGGGGTTCACATGGGTATATTGGCAGGGTCAAAAAGGTTTTGGACTGGCTCAAGGGTCAGGGGTCAAGGTTCAAGGGTAGTGGGTTGGGCTTGCATTGGGCCAGCAGGATTGGGTTTGGGGAAATAATACAAAGGGTCCGTTTGGCTTAGTAGTTATCACAAGGACCATTGTTGTAATTTTCTGATTCTTGAAGGGTTAAACCTGCAATTTTTCCAAAGTTAACACAAGGACCGATTATGCCATATATAAATAGTACAAGGGTTATATTTATTAATTTTCCATTTTAAATAACCTAGGGACCATTTTTGACACTTTTCAAAGTTGAGGGACCAAAGTTGTAAATATGCAATTTTAACTTCAAAGGACTATTTCTAACAACTTGTGAATCCCCAAGGACCTTTAATGATATTTTACAAGTTTTGAATTACCAGGGACTAGTTTTGCCAATTTATGAAAGTTTAGGACCTGGCTGTAAATTATGTAAACTTTGTTGTTTTTCATCGCTTTTAATCCTTTTGCACTTGTAACATATAAAACACATTTCAATGATATTTATAGCATTTATATGGCATTTCGAGTGTTTTCGGATGTTTTAGCGCCTAGATGGGTATAAAATGATGCGTATTTAGACACACATCAATGATTCCGTAAAGGAGTCATCATTTGTCTATATGTTGATGATATCCACGATCTTTGCATCGACTAAAATCGAGTTGACATGACAAAGGAATTTTTGTCGTCAAGGTTATCCATGAAGGACATGGGGAGGCGATGTTATCCTTGGTATAAGGATTAAACATGAAAGTAAAAGAATTTCTATCTCTCGGTCTCATTATATTGAGAAGGTGGTGAGGAAATTCAATTACTTTGATTGTACTCCATTGAGTACACCTATGGATACTTGTGAGAATCGATGCCTAATCATGGCAAGGTTGTATCTCAACTTGAGTATTCTAGGTAATTGGTCGCTGATGTACGCCATGACTTGTACAAGGCCCGATATTGGCTTTGCGAGCGGAAAACCGGCGGTATATTGGTAATCCTAGTGCTCATCATCGGCAAGCGCTTTAGAGGGTATCAAGTATTTGAAGAGAACTATGGATTATAGTCTTTCATATCTCGTTACCCATCGATGTTGAAGGTTACACCGATGCAAGTTGATCAAGAATAACTCAAGACAATTCGCCTACCGATGGTCGGGTATTCCTACTTGGTGGAGGTGCAATTTCTTGGGCATCCAAGAAGCAAACTTGCATCACCGCTCAACAATGGAATCAATTTTGGCTTTAGCACCGGTAAAGAAGCTTAATGGTTGAAAAACTTGCTTCTTGAGATTCCATTATGGCCTAAACCTATAGCACCTATTTCTATCCGATGTGATAGTGCAACTACATTGGCTAAGGCTTATAGCCCGATGTACAATGGTAAGTCTAGACACTTAGGTGTCGTGCATAGCATGATTCGTGAGCTTATCATGAACGGGTGGTATCTATAGAGTTTGTTAGATCTCAACATAACTTAGCCGATCACTTGACGAAGGGTTTGGCTAGAGACTTGGTTATAAAGTCCGCTAAAGGGATGGGTTTAAGTCCAACTTAGTCATCGAATGTTAGGACACCCAACTCCTCCGAGGAAACTTAGGAGCCGAGTTCAATGTGGAAAGCTAAACATTCAAATGGACTGGAGCACATATTTTATATACATCCCAAGGTTGTGCTCGTAACTGCTTGAAAGGAGGATGAAGTCTTTACTTCTTAATGGTTAATTTATCTTTGAAAAAGTGCTTGGCAGAGCATGAATAAAGAGGAACCACCTATGTAAATGTTGAAGTTTTGCCACTTCGTGAAGCTTTTAGACTTTTAGCTTTTACAACATTTATGAATTTGGATATGGACACAAGGCTTGTATAGTGTCGAGTCGATAAGTGTTTGAAAACTTGTGTGTATTTTATCTTCGTGTATTCAAATGGGTTGAAGGGTTTAATTTTAGAACACCTCGATTCTTGAATATTTGAACGTGTAATTTACTAAGATGGAAATTCAACCTCGTGACATTTTCGTTTATGCACATGTTTTGCTTGATGTTTATTTTTCATGCAAAGGAAGTGAACTAAATTTGGGGAGGATTGTTGGAAAATTTAGTGCACTTGTGGGATTAGTTCACACCTTGTAATGGGTTAGGAGGTACGAGTGTACACCCATAAGGTCCATGAACACCACGACTCTAATAGTGGTTTGTATTGGTAGTGCTAGTAGAGTCGCTTGGTGAAAGTACCGCTTGTGAAAGTATCGCTTGTGGTTTCCACCGATAACCAGTGTTTCCACCGATAAGCGGTGTTTCCACCAAGCGTTGTTGTTTCATCAAGCGCGGTATCCACCGATAGCACTATGAAAGTAATGTAAGGGCATCGATAAATGGCGCTTACAAGCGCATTATGACCACGCTTAATTGGTCATGTAACCACTAACGGCTATAATGGGATAATTATGAGGCTATTAATGGGCCGACAATACTCATAATTCCATTGGAATAGCTAAGAGTAATCTCCATACATAAGAGATCCGATTATGCATGAAAGAGACATCAAAACACTAAACACTTATTAGCGAAAGGGTTATAGAATTATGCCTAATTCCATAACTGCATTTGGTCTTATCCCAAGTAGATATTCGTGTAACCTAGGCATGAGGGTCGAATAGTTTACTTTGGAAAGTGATCAAACGATTCCAAGTGATATCCGGTAACCACCAAGTGGTATTTGTTACTGCCGACCATTAGTTTGTTTCTGCTGAACAGTTGAGCATTCCTGCTGAAGTTGATTATCTTTACCCTGTTCTGGGAACACACCGCCAACAATAAGCAATTGCTATAATAGAAGGCAATGCTGCAAAAAGTGTGTAGATAGGCTTCTCAAGAACGAAACCGGATAATCAGATATCGCATTTTGTTTAAGTTTTTGGCAATCGCCTAATTAGGGATTTAAAACGAGAATAATTAGAATCGCATATGTTGTTTGAATAGGCAACTCCGAAACTGGTACTTATAGCTGTTTATTACACTCTCAAATGAGCCTATAATCATATCCAAACTTATTACTGCTGATCTACTGAATCAAAACGCAACAAGGGGTGTTTGGCATTACTAAGTTAAATAGCTTATGCTCATAACCAGAAGACCAACTTATCGAAAATAGCTTATCTTCACCCCTAAGGTTAAACTTCCGATACTGGATCCACTAACAATTACCAGTTCAAACTAAACAATCCGAAACATCTTACTGAAAAGACCTTATTTCACCCCTAAACTAAGTAGATAAGCAGTCACATTTCTTTGTCTGCTCAAAAAACACAATAAGCAGATAATCTGTAATAAAAATAATTCAAAATCTGAAACAATCCAATTCAGTATACTATTAGAAGAAGACTGCATTCGCATTATAACAGTATCAAGGAGATCATTAGCATAAGCACATATCACATCTAAACACTCAAATTTACTTATCTACCACATCAACAAAATAAGGGATGTTTAAGATTACTATTTTAAATAACTTATGCAAATAACCAAATAATCAACTTATTCAAGACAACTTATTTCAATCTAAGAATAAAGTTATAATAACAAATCCACCATTATATTCGGTTTGGAATAAACAATCTCAAAGTGCCCAAGCAGTCATAAGTACATACTTATTGCCAAAAACATGTTAAGCAGACAAACTATTCGTTATTTCAAAATAACATGAAATAAACAATCTGAACAAGCAACTGCAGTTCAGCTTATTTCATCACCAAATAAGCATATAATCATGTCCAGGACCTATACATTCAAAACTGCTTATCCACGATATCAAAGTGCAATAAGGGGTAAACAACTTTTTGTAAAAAGGATTCATAATACTAATATCGAAGGAGTTGTCTCGATGTCGGCTCAAAGATACAACATCAATACTTCTATGATAACAATGACTTCAGGGGATGCTTGGTAATGCATATTAAAATGCTTATGCTTTCATGAAATAAGCAATTGCTATAACAGAAGGCAATGCTGCAAAAAGTGTGTAGATAGGCTTCTACAGTAACGAAACCGGATAATCAGATATCGCATTTTTGCTTAAGTTTTTGGCAATCAGCTAATTAGGGATTTAAAACGTAGAATAATTAGAAACGCATATGTTGTTTGAATAGGCAACTCCGAAGCTGTTACTTATAGTTGTTTATTACACTATCAAATGATCCTATAATCATATCCAAACACTTATTACTGCTGATCTACTGAATCAAAACGCAACAAGGGGTGTTTGGCATTACTAAGTTAAATAGCTTATGCTCATAACCAGAAGACCAACTTATCCAAAATAGCTTATTTTCACCCCTAAGGTTAAACTTTTGATACTGGATCCACTAACAATAACCAGTTCAAACTAAACAATCATAAACATCTTATTGAAAAGACCTTATTTCACCCCTAAACTAAGTAGATAAGCACTCACATTTCTTCATCTGCTCAAAAAACACAATAAGCAGATAATCTGTAATAAAAACAATTCAAATTCAAACAATCCAATTCAAGGTACTATCGAAGAAGACCGCATTCGCATTATAACGAGATTATGGAGATCATTAGCATAAGCACATATCACATCTAAACACTCAAATCGCTTATCTACCACATCAACAAAATAAGGGATGTTTAAGATTACTATTTTAAATAACTTATGCAAATAACCAAATAATAAACATATTCAAAACGACTTATTTCAATCTAAGAGTAAAGTTATAATACCAAATCCACCATTATATTCGGTTTGGAATAAACAATCTCAAAGTGCCCAAACAAATATAAGTACATACTTATTGCCAAAACATGTTAAGCGACAAACTATTCGTTATTTCAAAATAACATGAAATAAACAATCGAACAAGCAACTACAGATCGCCTTATTTTAGCCCGAATAAGCATATAATCATGTCCAGACCTATACATTCAAAGCGCTTATCCACGATATCAAAGTGCAAAAGGGAAAACAACTTTTGTAAGAAGGATTCATAATACTAATATCGAAGGAGTTTTCTGATGTCAGTTCAGCATACAACATCAATACTTCTATGATGACATTGACTTCAAAGGATGTTTGGTAATGCATATTAAAATGCTTATGCTTTCATGAAATAAGCAATTGCTATAACAGAAAGCAATGCTGCAAAAAGTGTGTAGATAGGCTTCTACAGTAATGAAACTGGATAATCAGATATCGCATTTTTGCTTAAGTTTTTGGCAATCAGCTAATTAGGGATTTAAAACGTAGAATAATTAGAAACGCATATGTTGTTAGAATAGGCAACTCAGTCGGGTACTTATGGTCGCTTATTACACTATCAAATGAGCCTATAATCATATACAAACACTTATTATCACGATCTCTCGAATCAAAACGCAACAAGGGGTGTTTGGCATTACTAAGTTAAATAGCTTATGCTCATAGACCAACTTATCCAAAATAGCTTATTTTCACCCCTAAGGTTAAACTTACATCGGATCCACTAACAATAACCGTTCAAACTAAACAATCGAAACATCTTCTTGAAAAGACCTTATTTCACCCCTAAACTAAGTAGATAAGCACTCACATTTCTTCATCTCTCTAAAAACACAATAAGCGTATAATCATAATAAAACAATTCAAATTCGAAACAATCCAATTCAAAGGTACTATCGAAGAAGACCGCATTCGCATTATAACAAAGATTATAGAGATCATTAGCATAAGCACATATCACATCTAAACACTCAAATCGCTTATCTACCACATCAACAAAATAAGGGATGTTTAAGATTACTATTTTAAATTACTTATGCAAATAACCAAAAATCAACTTATTCAAAACAACTTATTTCAATCTAAGAGTAAAGTTATAATACCAAATCCACCATTATATTCAGTTTGGAATAAACAATCTCAAAGTGCCCAAACAGTCAGAAGTACATACTTATTGCCAAAAACGTGTTAAGCAGACAAACTATTCGTTATTTCAAAATGACATGAAATAAACAATCTGAACAAGCAACTACAGATCAGCTTATTTCAGCCCCGAAAAAGCATATAATCATGTCTAGGACCTATACATTCAAAACTGCTTATCCACGATATCAAAGTGCAATAAGGGGTTGTAAGAAGGATTCATAATACTAATATCGAAGGAGTTGTCTAATGTCAGTTCAGCATACAACATCAATACTTCTATGATGACATTGACTTCAGGGGATGTTTGGTAATGCATATTAAAATGCTTATGCTTTCATGAAATAAGCAATTGCTATAATGTAGGCAATCTTTGCAAAAGTGTGTAGATAGGCTTCTACAAGAATGAAACCGGATAATCGATATCGCATTTTTGTTTAAGTTTTGGCAATCGACTAATTAGGATTTAAAACATAGAATAATTAGAATCGCATATGTTGTTTGAATAGGCAACTCAAACCGGTACTTATAGTTGCTTTATTACACTATCAAATGAGCCTATAATCATATCCAAACACTTATTATCGCGATCTCATCAATCAAAATGCAACATGGGTGTTTGGCATTACTAAGTTAAATAGCTTATGCTCATAACCAGAAGACCAACTTATCTAAAATAGCTTATCTTCACCCCTAAGGTTAAACTTCCGATACTGGATCCACTAACAATAACCAGTTCAAACTAAACAATCAAAACATCTTACTGAAAAGACGTTATTTCACCCCATAACTAAGTAGATAAGCAGTCACATTTCTTCATCAGCTTAGAAAACACAATAAGCAGATAATTTGTAATAAAAACAATTCAAAATCTGAAACAATCCAATTCAGTATACTATTAGAAGAAGACCGCATTCGCATTATAACAGTATCAAGGAGATCATTAGCATAAGCACATATCACATCTAAACACTCAAATCTGCTTATCTACCACATCAACAAAATAAGGGATGTTTAAGATTACTATTTTAAATAACTTATTGTTGGGAATAATACGTTTGAGTTGATAATACAAAAAGAAGGAAACAAGAGGGACTTAATATGACAAGAAGGAAACCTACTAAAAGATGGAAGGGCTTGCTTGCAATGGAAGTTTTAGTATTTAGTCTTTATCCTCTAGTATATAAAGAGGACATAGGTGTAGGTTTTTGTAAAAGTCTTCCAATAATGTAGTCGACTAAAAGGTGTGTGTTTAGCCTAGACGTTAGGGAGAACGCTCAGGTATTGGTTTTAGATTAGTGTGTCCTAGGTGTAATGTCTTGTAAACGCCTAGGTTATTAGTTTAGTTAGTAGACGTGTTCCTATAAACGTCTAAGATTAGTTAGTGTTAGTGAATGAAAACCTTGTTCAATAACAAAGTGTTGTTTTGATTATTCCGCTGCGTATTATGTTTATTATCTTTGTTATTGATCCCTAGTTGAGCTTATAAACGATCTTATCAATTGGTATCAGAGCCTGGGGCTCGTGATATCTAGGATTACAAGGTTTGTGTTGTCGAAGTGAAGCAGTTTCCAAGCAGATTTGATAAAGATGTTACGATCGGTTTCTTAAAGGGTTATTAAAAGTTACAAGTTATTCACATACTGGTTTTTCATGTTCACATGGGCTTTACATGTATTTTTTATGATCAATTGGTCTTGAGTTTACACGTGGGGTTGGTCTCTATTGTTTGACTTCTATAATCGGACGATTAAAAAAAAAAAAAAAAATCAGTGTTTGAGTTGCGATCGTGTACAACGCAGGTATGGAGATTTGTTTGTCTTATTCCTATAAACGAAGGCATACTGTGGATTGATTATTATATTGTGTCGAGATGGTGTGCACGTGGGATGTTGAACAAGTTTTGTTCGTGGTCAGATGGTCATGTGGGTTAATTTAATTTATTTTATTAAATGGATGCATGAGTTTATGTATGACGATCACAAGGAAAGAGACATGATATTGTTTTGGTAAGCAAGTACTGGTGAGTACTATTGTTTTGTCGTTATACTAATGGACCACACATGCTATTTATGTTCGATTATTCATGGTTTATACGCTGGTCAAATTACATGATTTTGGTTGACTCACGTGATAGGTGACTATAATTGGTTGAAAGTTTAACTGGTACTACGTTTTCTTTTTGATATGTGCTGGACGAGGGGTGATTTGTTTGGATCCGGATTGGTGGCTTGAGATAATAGGATAGGATTCGATGTGGTGCACTATAGGGATGCTACGGTGGTTTCACTATTTGGATACTAGTATGGTTTTATCATATTTGTTTAATATATGTGCTCACTTGTATTTTTGGAACAAATAATCCGAGGTCGTGGTCACTGTCGCTTCTCAAGGTATCAGTATTAATTGTTCACATGGGATTATTTGTGCGTGGTCTTATGATTGATGGACATGGGACCCGCAAAAGTTGTGAATTAAATTATTTATCTTGACGAAAGTATTTCATTGTGAAAAGTACTTGTTGGAATTTTCAAGGTACCGCATATTTAGTTCGAAGTACCGCAGTTCATAAAAGTATTGTTCGCGCTTGATCAAAGTAACGCTTATGTTTACAAGATCTGCAGATTTTATTGAAAGTCATCGCTTATGATTTTTAAAGCATCGGTGTTTGACGAAATCGTTGTTGATTGGATGAAAGTACTGCTCCTTCTCAAAGTACTGCTCAGGTTTTTGCATGGCGAAACTTATTTGGATTGACAGTATAATGCTTTATTACGAGAAGATTTTGATTTAAGGGGAAGTCGAGCATAAAGATTGTTATAGATTTTTGGACGACACACACACAGGTTATTGTTCACACACACAAGGAGTTTGGTTAATTGTTCTTAAAAGGATTTAAAAAAGGCTCGTTATGGAGATTTATTGAAGAATTGATTACGAAGAGGATTATTTATCACTTATTTGAAGGTGAATTGGAATTACTTGGTTTGTGTTCTTATCATCTAGCTTGTTGAATCTAGCAATGTGTGATTTTTCTTATGATGCTCTATGCACACATTGTCTATCACTTGAAGGAGTTACATTGTAGTGCTCAGTGTCTCATACTAGTTGAGGATTCTTTTCAAGGGATTGCGGTCTACTTATATTTTGTCCGTATAAGTATGGAGTTCCGTGGATAGTAAAAGATTTAAGACACAAGTTTGGGAATTTTACTTCTTCATCAAGTTCGTTATATTTGCTTTTCTTCACAAGTGATCATTACAAGGAGCTTACAGATTTTGAAGAATCAAGAAGATGGTTAACATATGGTTTTAGGGAAGCTTATTGTTAAAAGTTTAACCATCTACATGCATCACTCAAGGGAAGTTGTTTGATTTTTACTATTGTTGATCATTATTACTACCCTAGTTGAAGTTTTCTCTTTTTGGATCCATTTTCTTATGATGCGTAATGGTGGGCGATTTGAAGCATTGGAAGTCTTAGATTGGAAGTATGATATTGGTTCGTGGTGGTCAAGATCATTATTTGCATACGTTCCTATTTAGATAATAACAAAAGGGGAAGAGATGTTTGAGTGGCGTGGCATGGATTAAGGGAAGACAAAGGAAGACATACTTGTTTCATTCATGGTGAGATCCCGATCTCAATTTCTACTGCCTAGGGAAGTTCGTTTCAAGAATGGTTTTGTCATTATCAACTAGGGAAGATTGTTGGGAATTATACGCTTAAGTTGATAAGACAAAAGAAGGAAACAAGAGGGACTTAATATGACAAGAAGGAAACCTACTAAAAGATGGAAGGGCTTGCTTGCAATGGAAGTTTTATTATTTAGTCCTTATCCTCTAGTATATAAAGAGGACATAGGTGTAGGTTTTTGTAAAAGTCTTCCAATAATGTAGTCGACTAAAAGGTGTGTGTTTAGCCAAGACGTTAGGGGAGAACGTCTAGGGTATTGGTTTTAGATTAGTGTGTCCTAGGCGTAATGTCTTGTAAACGCCTAGGTTATTAGTTTAGTTAGTAGACGTGTTCCTATAAACGTCTAAGATTAGTTAGTGTTAGTGAATGAAAACCTTGTTCAATAACAAAGTATTGTTTTGATTATTCCGCTGCGTATTATGTTTATTATCTTTGTTATTGATCCCTAGCTGAGCTTATAAACGATCTTATCACTTATGCAAATAACCAAATAATCAACTTATTCAAGACAGCTTATTTCAATCTAAGATTAAAGTTATAATAACAAATCCACCATTATATTCGGTTTGGAATAAACAATCTCAAAGTGCCCAAGTAGTCATAAGTACATACTTATTGCCAAAAACATGTTAAGCAGACAAACTGTTCGTTATTTCAAAATAACATGAAATAAACAATCTGAACAAGCAACTGCAGTTCAACTTATTTCAGCACCAAATAAGCATATAATCATGTCCAGGACCTATACATTCAAAACTGCTTATCCACAATATCAAAGTGCAATAAGGGGTAAACAGCTTTTTGTAAGAAGGATTCATAATACTAATATCGAAGGAGTTGTCTGATGTCAGTTCAACATACAACATCAATACTTCTATGATAACAATGACTTCAGGGGATGTTTGGTAATGCATATTAAAATGCTTATGCTTTCATGAAATAAGCAATTGCTATAACAGAAGGCAATGCTGCAAAAAGTGTGTAGATAGGCTTCTACAGTAACGAAACCGGATAATCAGATATCGATTTTTGCTTAAGTTTTGGCAATCGCCTAATTAGGGATTTAAAACGAGAATAATTAGAAACGCATATGTTGTTAGAATAGGCAACTCAAGTCGGTACTTATAGTTGTTTATTACACTATCAAATGAGCCTATAATCATATCCAAACACTTATTATGGCGATCTCATCGAATCAAAACGCAACAAGGGGTGTTTGGCATTACTAAGTTAAATAGCTTATGCTCCTAGACCAACTTATCCAAAATAGCTTATTTTCACCCCTAAGGTTAAACTTCCGATATTGGATCCACTAACAATAACCAGTTCAAACTAAACAATCAGAAACATCTTACTGAAAAGACCTTATTTCACCCCTAAACTAAGTATATAAGCACTCACATTTCTTCACCTGCTCAAAAAACACAATAAGCAGATAATCTGTAATAAAAACAATTCAAATTCTGAAACAATCCAATTCCGTGTACTATCAGAAGAAGACCGCATTCGCATTATAATAGTATCATGGAGATCATTAGCATAAGCACATATCACATCTAAACACTCAAATCTGCTTATCTACCACATCAACAAAATAAGGGATATTTAAGATTATTATTTTAAATAACTTATGCAAATAACAAAATAATCAACTTATTCAAAACAGCTTATTTCAATCTAAGAGTAAAGTTATAATACCAAATCCACCATTATATTCAGTTTGGAATAAACAATCGCAAAGTGCCCAAACAGTCGTACATACTTATTGCCAAAAACGTGTTAAGCAGACAAACTATTCGTTATTTCAAAATAACATGAAATAAACAATCTGAACAAGCAACTACAGAATACCTTATTTCAGCCCCGAATAAGCTTATAATCATGTCCAGGACCTATACATTCAAAACTGCTTATCCACGATATCAAAGTGCAATAAGGGGTAAACAATTTTTTGTAAGAAGGGTTCATAATACTAATATCGAAGGAGTTGTCGATGTCGGTTCAAAGATACAACATCAATACTTCTATGATGACATTGACTTGTGGGATGTTTGGTAATGCATATTAAAATGCTTATGCTTTCATGAAATAAGCAATTGCTATAACGAAGGCAATCTTGCAAAAGTGTGTAGATAGGCTTCTACGAAGAACGAAACCGGATAATCGACATCGCATTTTGTTTAAGTTTTTGGCAATCACTAATTAGGATTTAAAACATAGAATAATTAGAATCGCATATGTTGTTTGAATAGGCAACTCAAACCGGTACTTATAGTTATTTATTACACTATCAAATGAGCCTATAATCATATCTTAACACTTATTACTGCTGATCTACTGAATCAAAACACAACAAGGGGTGTTTGGCATTACTAAGTTAAATAGCATATGCTCATAACCAAAAGACCAACTTATCCAAAATAGCTTATCTTCACCCCTAAGGTTAAACTTCCGATACTGGATCCACTAACAATAACCAGCTCAAACTAAACAATCAAAACATCTTACTGAAAAGAACTTATTTCACCCCTAAACTAAGTAGATAAGCAGTCACATTTCTTCATCAGCTCAAAAAACACAATAAGCAGATAATCTGAAATAAAAACAATTCAAAATATGAAACAATCCAATTCAGTATACTATTAGAAGAAGACCGCATTCGCATTATAACAGTATCAAGGAGATAATTAGCATAAGCACATATCACATCTAAACACTCAAATCTGCTTATCTACCACATCAACAAAATAAGGGATGTTTAAGATTACTATTTTAAATAACTTATGCAAATAACCAAATAATCAACTTATTCAAGACAGCTTATTTCAATCTAAGATTAAAGTTATAATAACAAATCCACCATTATATTCGGTTTGGAATAAACAATCTCAAAGTGCCCAAGCAGTCATAAGTACATACTTATTGCAAAAAACATGTTAAGCAGACAAACTATTTGTTATTTCAAAATAACATGAAATAAACAATCTGAACAAGCAACTGCAGTTCAGCTTATTTCAGCACCAAATAAGCATAGAATCATGTCCAGGACCTATACATTCAAAACTGCTTATCCAAGATATCCAAGTGCAATAAGGGGTAAAGAAATTTTTGTAAGAAGGATTCATAATTCTAATATCGAAGGAGTTGTCTGATGTCAGTTCAGCATACAACATCAATACTTATATGATAACAATGACTTCAGGGGATGTTTGGTAATGCATATTAAAATGCTTATGCTTTCATGAAATAAGCAATTGCTATAACAGAAGGCAATGCTTCAAAAAGTGTGTAGATAGGCTTCTACAGTAACGAAACCGGATAATCAGATATCGCATTTTTGCTTAAGTTTTTGGCAATCAGCTAATTAGGGATTTAAAACGTAGAATAATTAGAAACGCATATGTTGTTAGAATAGGCAACTCCGAAGCTGGTACTTATAGTTGTTTATTACACTATCAAATGAGCCTATAATCATATCCAAACACTTATTACTGCTGATCTACTGAATCAAAACGCAACAAGTGGTGTTTGGCATTACTAAGTTAAATAGTTTATGCTCCTAGACCAACTTATCCAAAATAGCTTATTTTCACCCCTAAGGTTAAACTTCCGATACTGGATCCACTAACAATAACCAGTTCAAACTAAACAATCAGAAACATCTTACTGAAAAGACCTTATTTCACCCTAAACTAAGTATATAAGCACTCACATTTCTTCATCCGCTCAAAAACACAATAAGCGGATAATCGTAATAAAACAATTCAAATTAAAAACAATCCAATTCAAGGTACTATCGAAGACCGCATTCGCATTATAACAAGATCATGGAGATCATTAGCATAAGCACATATCACATCTAAACACTCAAATATGCTTATCTACCACATCAACAAAATAAGGGATGTTTAAGATTATTATTTTAAATAACTTATGCAAATAACCAAATAATCAACTTATTCATAACAGCTTATTTCAATCTAAGAGTAAAGTTATAATACCAAATCCACCATTATATTGAGTTCGGAATAAACAATCTCAAAGTGCCCAAACAGTCATAAGTACATACTTATTGCCAAAAACGTGTTAAGCAGACAAACTATTCGTTATTTCAAAATAACATGAAATAAACAATCTGAACAAGCAACTACAGATCAGCTTATTTCAGCCCCGAATAAGCTTATAATCATGTCCAGGACCTATACATTCAAAACTGCTTATCCACGATATCAAAGTGCAATAAGGGGTAAACAACTTTTTGTAAGAAGGATTCATAATACTAACATCGAAGGAGTTGTCTGATGTCAGTTCAGCATACAACATCAATACTTCTATGATGACATTGACTTTAGGGGATGTTTGGTAATGCATATTAAAATGCTTATGCTTTCATGAAATAAGCAATTGCTATAACAGAAGGCAATGTCGCAAAAGTGTGTAGATAGGCTTCTACAAAGAAGGAAACCGGATAATCGGATATCGCATTTTTGTTTAAGTTTTTGGCAATAAGCTAATTAGGATTTAAAACATAGAATAATTAGAATCGCATATGTTGTTTGAATAGGCAACTCAAACCGGTACTTATAGTTGTTTATTACACTATCAAATGAGCCTATAATCATATCCAAACACTTATTATCACGATCTATCAATCAAAACGCAACAAGGGTGTTTGGCATTACTAAGTTAAATAGCTTATGCTCATAACCGTAAGACCAACTTATCCAAAATAGCTTATCTTCACCCCTAAGGTTAAACTTCCGACATCGGATCCACTAACAATAACCGGTTCAAACTAAACAATCAAAACATCTTACCGAAAAGACCTTAATTCACCCCTAAACTAAGTAGATAAGCAATCACATTTCTTCATCACCAAAAACACAATAAGCGGATAATCCAAATAAAACAATTCAAAATCAAACAATCCAATTCAAGATACTATTAGAAGAAGACCGCATTCGCATTATAACAATATCAAGGAGATCATTAGCATAAGCACATATCACATCTAAACACTCAAATCTGCTTATCTACCACATCAACAAAATAAGGGACGTTTAAGATTACTATTTTAAATAACTTATGCAAATAACCAAATAATCAACTTATTCAAGACAGCTTATTTCAATCCAAGATTAAAGTTATAATAACAAATCCACCATTATATTTGGTTTGGAATAAACAATCTCAAAGTGCCCAAGCAGTCATAAGTACATACTTATTGCCAAAACATGTTAAGCGGACAAACTATTTGTTATTTAAAAATAACATGAAATAAACAATACGAGCAAAGTAACTAGCAGCTCAAATTATTTCAAAGACCAAATAAGCATATAATCATGTCCGTGACCTATACATTCAAAACCGCTTATCCACGATATCAAAGTGCAATAAGGGTAAACAACTTTTGTAAGAAGGATTCATAATACTAATATCGAAGGAGTTGTCGATGTCGATTCAAAGATACAACATCAATACTTCTATGATAACAATGACTTGGGGATGTTTGGTAATGCATATTAAAATGCTTATGTTTTCATGAAATCAAGAATTGCTATAACGAAGGCAATGTCGCAAAAGTGTGTAGATAGGCTTCTACAAGAACGAAACCGGATAATCGACATCGCATTTTGCTTAAGTTTTGGCAATCGGCTAATAAGGGATTTAAAGCGTAGAATAATTAGAAACGATATGTTGTTAGAATAGGCAACTCAAGTCGGTACTTATAGTTGTTTATTACACTATCAAATGAGCGTATAATCATATCCAAACACTTATTATCGCGATCTTCAATCAAAACGCAACAAGGGTGTTTGGCATTACTAAGTTAAATAGTTTATGCTCCTGCACCAACTTATCCAAAATAGCTTATTTTCACCCCTAAGGTTAAACTTCCGATCTGGATCCACTAACAATAACCGCTCAAACTAAACAATCGAAACATCTTTACCGAAAAGACCTTATTTCACCCCTAAACTAAGTATATAAGCACTCACATTTCTTCATCCGCTCAAAAACACAATAAGCATATAATCGTAATAAAACAATTCAAATTCAAACAATCCAATTCAAAGGTACTATCGTAAGAAGACCGCATTCAGATTATAACAAGATCATGGAGATCATTAGCATAAGCACATATCACATCTAAACACTCAAATCTTATCTACCACATCAACAAAATAAGGGATGTTTAAGATTATTATTTTAAATAACTTATGCAAATAACCAAATAATCAACTTATTCAAAACATCTTATTTCAATCTAAGAGTAAAGTTATAATACCAAATCCACCATTATATTCAGTTTGGAATAAACAATCTCAAAGTGCCCAAACAGTCATAAGTACATACTTATTGCCAAAAACGTGTTAAGCAGACAAACTATTCGTTATTTCAAAATAACATGAAATAAACAATCTGAACAAGCAACTACAATCAGCTTATTTCAGCCCCGAATAAGCTTATAATCATGTCCAGGACCTATACATTCAAAACTGCTTATCCACGATATCAAAGTGCAATAAGGGGTAAACAACTTTTTGTAAGAAGGATTCATAATACTAATATCGAAGGAGTTGTCTGATGTCAGTTCAGCATACAACATCAATACTATTATGATGACATTGACTTCAGGGGATGTTTGGTAATGCATATTAAAATGCTTATGCTTTCATGAAATAAGCAATTGCTATAATGAAGGCAATGTCTGCAAAACGTGTGTAGATAGGTTTCTGAACGAAATCGGATAATCGACATCGTATTTTTGTTTAAGTTTTTGGCAATCGCCTAATTAGGGATTTAAAACATAGAATAATTAGAATCGCATATGTTGTTTTAATAGGCAACTCAAACTAGTACTTATAAATTGCTTATTACACTATCAAATGAGCCTATAATCATATCCAAACACTTATTATCGCGATCTATCAATCAAAACGCAACAAGGGTGTTTGGCATTACTAAGTTAAATAGCTTATGCTCATAACCAGAAGACCAACTTATCCAAAATAGCTTATCTTCACCCCTAAGGTTAAACTTCCGATACTGGATCCACTAACAATAACCAGTTCAAACTAAACAATCAAAACATCTTACTGAAAAGACCTTAATTCACCCCTAAACTAAGTAGACAAGCAGTCACATTTCTTCATCAGCTCAAAAAACACAATAAGCAGATAATATGAAATAAAAACAATTCAAAATCTGAAACAATCCAATTCAAGATACTATTAGAAGACCGACCGATTCGCATTATAACAAGATCAAGGAGATCATTAGCATAAGCACATATCACATCTAAACACTCAAATCTGCTTATCTACCACATCAACAAAATAAGGGATGTTTAAGATTACTATTTTAAATAACTTATGCAAATAACCAAATAATCAACTTATTCAAGACAGCTTATTTCAATCTAAGATTAAAGTTATAATAACAAATCCACCATTATTTTCGGTTTGGAATAAACAATCTCAAAGTGCCCAAGCAGTCATAAGTACATACTTATTGCCAAAAACATGTTAAGCAGACAAACTATAAATAACATGAAATAAACAATCTGAACAAGCAACTGCAGTTCAGCTTATTTCAGCACCAAATAAGCATATAATCATGTCCAGGACCTATACATTCAAAACTGCTTATCCACGATATCAAAGTGCAATAAGGGGTAAACAACTTTTTGTAAGAAGGATTCATAATACTAATATCGAAGGAGTTGTCTGATGTCAGTTCAACATACAACATCAATACTTCTATGATAACAATGACTTCAGGGGATGTTTGGTAATGCATATTAAAATGCTTATACTTTCACGAAATAAGCGATTGCTATAATGTAAGGCAATGTTGCAAAAGTGTGTAGATAGGCTTCTCAAGAATTAAACTGGATAATCGGATATCGCATTTTGCTTAAGTTTTGGCAATCGCCTAATTAGGGATTTAAAACGTAGAATAATTAGAAACGCATATGTTGTTAGAATAGGCAACTCAAGTCGGTACTTATAGTTGTTTATTACACTATCAAATGAGCCTATAATCATATCCAAACACTTATTATCACGATCTCATCGAATTAAAACGCAACAAGGGGTGTTTGGCATTACTAAGTTAAATAGCTTATGCTCATAACCAGAAGACCAACTTATCCAAAATAGCTTATTTTCACCCCTAAGGTTAAACTTCCGATACTGGATCCACTAACAATAACCAGTTCAAACTAAACAATCAGAAACATCTTACTGAAAAGACCTTATTTCACCCCTAAACTAAGTAGATAAGCACTCACATTTCTTCATCTGCTCAAAAAACACAATAAGCAGATAATCTGTAATAAAAACAATTCAAATTCTGAAACAATCCAATTCAGTATACTATCAGAAGAAGACCGCATTCGCATTATAACAATTATCATGGAGATCATTAGCATAAGCACATATCACATCTAAACACTCAAATCGCTTATCTACCACATCAACAAAATAAGGGATGTTTAAGATTACTATTTTAAATAACTTATGCAAATAACCAAATAATCAACTTATTCAAAACGACTTTTATTTCAATCTAAGAGTAAAGTTATAATACCAAATCCACCATTATATTCGGTTTGAATAAACAATATCAAAGTGCCCAAACAGTCATAAGTACATACTTATTGCCAAAAACGTGTTAAGCAGACAAACTATTCGTTATTTCAAAATAACATGAAATAAACAATCTGAACAAACAACTACAGATCATCTTATTTCAGCCCCGAATAAGCATATAATCATGTCCAGGACATATACATTCAAAACTTCTTATCCATGATATCAAAGTGCAATAAGGGGTAAACAACTTTTGGTAAGAAGGATTCATAATACTAATATCGAAGGAGTTGTCTGATGTCAGTTCAGCATACAACATCAATACTTCTATGATGACATTGACTTCAGGGGATGTTTGGTAATGCATATTAAAATGCTTATGCTTTCATGAAATAAGCAATTGCTATAACAGAAGGCAATGCTGCAAAGAGTGTGTAGATAGCCTTCTACAGTAACAAAACGGGATAATCAGATATCGCATTTTGTTTAAGTTTTTGCAATCGCCTAATTAGGGATTTAAAACATAGAATAATTAGAATCGCATATGTTGTTTGAATAGGCAACTCCAAACCGGTACTTATAGTCGCTTATTACACTATCAAATGATCCTATAATCATATCCAAACACTTATTATCGTTGATCTCATCGAATCAAAACGCAACAAGGGTGTTTGGCATTACTAAGTTAAATAGCTTATGCTCATAACCAGAAGACCAACTTATCCAAAATAGCTTATCTTCACCCCTAAGGTTAAACTTCCGATCTGGATCCACTAACAATAACCAGTTCAAACTAAAAAATCAAAACATCTTACTGAATAGACCTTATTTCACCCCTAAACTAAGTAGATAAGCAGTCACATTTCTTCATCAGATCAAAAAACACAATAAGCAGATAATCTGTAATAAAAACAATTCAAATTGTGAAACAATCGAATTCAGTATACTATCAGAAGAAGACCGCATTCGCATTATAACTGTATCAAGGAGATCATTAGCAGAAGCACATATCACATCTAAACACTCAAATCTGCTTATCTACCACATCAACAAAATAAGGGATGTTTAAGATTACTATTTTAAATAACTTATGCAAATAACCAAATAATCAACTTATTCAAGACAGCTTATTTCAATCTAAGAGTAAAGTTATAATACCAAATCCACCATTATATTCAGTTTGGAATAAACAATCTCAAAGTGCCCAAACAGTCATAAGTACATACTTATTGCCAAAACGTGTTATGCAGACAAACTATTCCTTATTTCAAAATAACATGAAATAAACAATCCGAACAAGCAATCGCATTTCGACTTATTTCATTTCAAATAAGCATATAATCGTGTCCAGACCTATACATTCAAAAGCGCTTATCCACGATATCAAAGTGCAATAAGGGTAAACGACTTTTTGTAAGAAGGATTCCTAATACCAATATCGAAGGAATTGTCTGATGTCAGTTCAGCATACAACATCAATACTTCTATGTTAACATTGACTTAAGGGGATGTTTGGTAATGCATATTAAAATGCTTATGCTTTCATGAAATAAGCAATTGCTATAACAGAAGGCAATGCTGCAAAAAGTGTGTAGATAGGCTTCTACAGTAACGAAACCGGATAATCAGATATCGCATTTTTGTTTAAGTTTTTGGCAACAAGCTAATTAGGGATTTAAAACGTAGAATAATTAGAATCGCATATGTTGTTTGAATAGGCAACTCCGAAACTAGTACTTATAGCTGTTTATTACTCTATCAAATGAGCCTATAATCATATCCAAACACTTATTACTGCCGATCTACTGAATCAATACGCAACAAGGGGTCTTTGGCATTACTAAGTTAAATAGCTTATGCTCATAACCAGAAGACCAACTTATCCAAAATAGCTTATCTTCACCCCTAAGGTTAAACTTCCGATACTGGATCCACTAACAATAACCAGTTCAAACTAAACAATCAGAAACATCTTACTGAAAAGACCTTATTTCACCCCTAAACTAAGTAGATAAGCAGTCACATTTCTTCATCTGCTCAAAAAACACAATAATAAGATAATCTGTAATAAAAACAATTCAAATTCTGAAACAAACAATCAAAAACATCTTACTAAAAAGACCTTATTTCACCCCTAAACTAAGTAGATAAGCAGTCACATTTCTTCATCTGCTCAAAAAACACAATAAGCAGATAATCTGTAATAAAAACAATTCAAATTCTGAAACAATCCAATTCAGTATACTATCAGAAGAAGACCGCATTCGCATTATAACAGTATCAAGGAGATCATTAGCATAAGCACATATCACATCTAAACACTCAAATATGCTTATCTACCACAACAACAAAATAAGGGATGTTTAAGATTACTATTTTGAATAACTTTTGCAAATAACCAAATAATCAACTTATTCAAAACAGCTTATTTCAATCTAAGAGTAAAGTTATAATACCGAATCCACCATTATATTTAGTTTGGAATAAACAGTCTCAAATTGCCCAAACACTCATACGTGCATACCTATTGCAAAAAACGGATAAGGGGATTAGGCCTCGAAAATGATGGTGGTGGTGGTGGTGGAGGTGAGAAACCAGACTATTGAAGAGGGTGATGGAGGTTAGGATTTTTTTTGTGAGAGTGGTGAGGCGATGGTGAGTGATTTTGGGGAAATGGTATAGGGTTTTGTGTGTCTAATTTTTGGTGAAGCGGCAAATGAAAAGTTGGAATTTTGGTGAAGTGGCAAAGTGAAAATTTGTATCCTGCTAAAACTATTAGACATAAATAGATCGTTAAATAATGTGTAACAAATGTTAAATAGATGAAAACGGATAGAAACGGACGAAAAAGGACAAAAACTTATACAAACAGACTAAAACATGAAAAAACCAGCGAAAAAGTGTAAACACGAACGAAAACGTGTAAACAAAAACGAAAACGTATAAAAACTGACTTAAAGGACAAAGACGTACGAAAATGGACGAAAACATACGAAAACGTGTAAAAACGTAGGAAAATGTGTAAAGGTGTAAGAAAATGTATGAAAACGGGCGAAAATGTTTTAGAAACATATAAAAATGGCTAAAAACGGATGAAAACAGACAAAAATGGACTAAAGTGGACGAAAACGTGTAAGAACGTAAGAAAATGTATGAAACGTAAGAAAATGTACGTTAATATGTAAAACAAATGAAAACGTATGAAAACGGACAAAAACGTCTAAAATAGATGAAAACGGCTAGAAACGGACGAAAACAGACAAAAACTTATTCAAACGGACTAAAAAAACTATCGAAAATGTGTAAACACGGACGAAAACGTGTAAACAAAAACGAAAACGTATAAAAACTTATTAAAATGGACAAAGACGTTCGAAAACGTATGAAACCAGACGAAAACGTGTAAAAACGTAGGAAAATGTGTAATAGTGTAAGAAAACGTATGAAAACGGACGAAAAAGTCTTAAAAACATATGAAAATGGCTAAAACGGATGAAAACAGACAAAAACGGACTAAAGCGGACGAAAACGTGTAAGAACGTGAAAATGTATAAACGTGAAAATGTCGTTAAATATGTAAAACAAATAAAAGCGAAACGTCTAACATAGATGAAAGCGGCTAAAAGCGGAAACGGACAAAACTTATACAAACGGACTAAAACATGAAAAACCATCGAAAACGTGTAAACGGGCAGAAAACGTGTAAACAAAAGCAGCGTATAAAAGCGGTTTAAAGGACAAAGCGTGCAACAGACGAAAACGTGTGAAAAAGGAGCCACGGACGAAAACGTGAACAAAAACTAAGAAAACGGACAAAAACGTAAGAAACGACTAAAACGGACGAAAACGAACAAGGGTCGTGTTACTGCATTAACAATCAAGTACTCGTTGTTAAAGAGTTCTTCATATAATTAGTTTGGATTTATCAAAGTTTAGTAGATTCACTACAAGTTTAGGACAAAACTTTTTGGAACGGTTAAAAAATCGTACCAAATACACGTATTTGGCACTTGTGGGGTAACCGTGACAAAAAGAAGTAGGCATTTAGGACGACTATTAAGAAACTGTTCAAAATACGTATACGTTTGGAACGGTTTAAGTTACCAGTGCCAAATATTTATGTATTTGGCACGGTTGGTACCACAGGTGCCAAATGTGTATATGTATTTGGAACCTATATGTTGTTGTTGTCAAATGCTCATGTATTTGGAACGGTTGGTACAAACGGTGCCAAATACCTATATGTATTTGGAACATTATCTCAGCTTGTCTTTTCCCCCAAAACACAATTGAGCTTTCACTTATTCGAGTCACCAGACTACCTAGCTACGTTTGTTTGCATTTTTTCGATTTTGTAGATTTACGGAGGTACAATATCTTTTGATTTACACTAGAGGTGGCAATTTTTGTCCAAAATAAAAAAAATTATGCTAATTTGAGCAAATTTATAAAAGATTTGGGCATATTTAGCCCATTCCTTTATATGAAATAGGCCTGTATAGCCTATTAAAAAGTTAAATAAGCATTAACGGGCACATATTTTCGCCCAATTGGAAAACACTACAATTGTTTTTATAAAAAACTTATATATATATATATATATATATATATATAATAAATTTAACTTTTAAATATAAGCGAGGCTTTAAGTTTGAGGAATTTATTTCGTCGTTTTAGGTCTTTTCTAAAGCGATTCGTATAACATGAGCCCGTTTGACCCGTGTCCGTTTAAGCCCGTGTATGTTAGGTCGCGGGGCCGTTTTGAACCGTGGCCCGTGCTCGGCCGACCTACCCGTTTTTCCACCTTTATTTTACACTTATAATGTCTTCAAGTTTTCATTTAATGGTCAAAACATATTCGAACGGGTTGATATTAGTGTCAATGTTTTGAAAGGCTCAAGGCGCACTAAGGCACGAAGGGGACCAAAGAGCCTCGAGGCGAGGCGCGTACCAAGGCGCGGGATTCATGAATACGAGGCGCACTAAATACATCAAGTTTTTTTTATAATATATGTGACCATTTATGTAGCTTAAATAACACAAAATAACATTAAATACTTAATACATGATACATATAGCCATTATAAATATTAAAATGGATCAGTTGTCACTTCTCAAATGGATCAACTCTTTGGCTCGATGAACTACATATAGACTAAAATCTATATCAGACTAAATATGCTTGTGTCCTACACTTGCAGACTTACATCTAACAAAGTTCACAATTTAACCCAAATATCAAGCAAGCAACATATTAATATTCAAGGCATAATGCAAATCATACAAATACTCACCCTATGATGTGATGCTTGAAAATAAAATAAACTTATGACGTTATTTACAAATAAATAAAATAAACAATCAATAAAAATCAGTTCAAGATATAAACTTATGACGTAAGAGATTACATATTTGTAAAATGATCAGAATCTATAGTTACTGTGTTTTAGTTCTTTTCCAAATTAGGGTTATTAGATATAACTTAATAGGCTCATGTATATAACTTATAAGGCTCATGTATCTTATCTTAATATTTAAAAGCATTTAAAACTGTTACATCTATGAGGCAAAAAGCCCCAAGGCGCATAGGCGCAAAAGCCCCAAGCTGCGATTTTATGGGATTCATGCATGTCGTGAGCCTCGATCCGAAAAAAATCCCTAGAGCTTGCGCCTCAAGGCGCGCTTTTTAAAACTATGATTAGTGTTAATGGGTCATATAGGTGGGGATGGATTTTTTTTATTACTTAGGCTTGTTATGTATTTAGCATCTTCTGTCTATGGTGGATGGCAATGAGTAAGGAAAGTTTTGAATATGCAATGCCATTAATAAGTAAGTTGCGAAGTGGAACCGTGTAGACCTCTTTGTCACCTAGGATATGTTTGGTAAAAATAGTTGTTGTTGTTGGTGCTGGTGATGTTGCTGTTACTAAAAAAGATTAAAATTGTAGTTTTTTTTTAGCATTGTTTGGCAAACTAGCTAGAATTGTTGTAAAGGTAGAAAATGACATAATTGAACATACAAGTAACAAATCCTATATGAATAAGAATAATAATGGCTAGAATTTTATGAAATATAATCTCTAACATGTTTTTAAAAGCAGGTTTAGGGGGTGTTTGGCTAAGCTTATATGATTGGTTTATAAGCTTATTAGCTTATATGTATTAAATAAGCCTAAAATAAGTGTGTGACTAAGCTTATTTGAGTGTGCTTATGAGCTTATATAAGGGGGGTTTTGATAAGCCCATACTTTGTGGATTATTCGAAGAGGGTTGGGCTTATATAAGAATATTTTATAAAAAAAACTTTTATACCGTCATTTAATAATTACACCTATTAAATGGTCACGAATATTTTTATCATTTTACTTTTTTAATTATGATAAGCTAAGTCAAACACTTACCAAGAGCTTATGATATATAAGCCATAAGATAAGTCGCTTATATAACGTAAGCATAAGCCCAACCCCATTCATAAGCTTATCCAAACACTCCTTAAGCTTATCCAACTTATTTTTTGGGATGGAATAATTTCATAGTTACCCAATCTAAACATGAAAATATCATATATACCCAAAATACAACTTTTAAATGCATAACGTACAATGTATTTAAAGCATGTTTTTGTAAATATGACATTATTACGTTTAATTCGGGTAAATATTCACAAAAAACACCTAAAAACACACACACACACACACACACACAAATCTCTCAATTCTCTCGTTCTATCATTCTCCTATCCAATCACAACTGAAATCACCGATAATCACCATTACAACCATTACGTCACCACCACCACCACCACCATTAAAACGTCGTCACCATCAATGTCGGGATGCCAAAAATTGCCGTTACAACCTTCACCGCCGCCACCATGCCACCGTTGTCACCTTCATTAACATCAACGCTGCCACTACCTAAACGCTAACCGGCAATATCCAATTCAGCCGATCAGTTACCACCGTCATCCTCATTGTCTTCTTCCTCCTCTTTTGGTTCATCTTCTCCAATCCGGTGGCTTCACTGATGCCGAGCAATTTATGCCCATTTTTTGGTTTTGAATTCTGTTGTTGATGCCATATCAGAATTCTTCATTATCTCAAGTATTGATTTCTCACTTTTTTTATTCATGACTATATTAGATATCTATTGAGTTATTTGTTGTTTTATTATTGTTTTTGAAAAAATGAACTAAACTGATAAGAGTATCCATTTAGCGATAAACTAGCAAATTTTATGCAGATAGTTGAAGATACTATTTGAGTATTTGAGATAAAAATATTTTCTGTTGTTGTCTTTTTTAGAAATTGGGGTGATTTTTTGTGACAATTATGGTTACTAGCTCAAAACCATTATTGTAGTAAAATCTGGTGACTCATATGTCTCACATTGATAACTTAACTCAATGATTCGTCATTAGTCAAATACATAGAATAGATGATTTGGTAACATTTTAGGATTTGCATGTCAAGAAAAAAAATTCCAGAAGCACACTTCACATAAGTCAATTTTTTTGGGTCAAGACTCAAGAGGCATAAGATGGCATTAGAGTTGCTCGAAGCGTTTTTGGTGTTTATCCAAGGAGATAGATAATAAGATGGATATAACATTAAAAAGGTTGTCATGTTGTTGATTGTCACAACATGGTTAAGACGCGTTCTCGAATAATGGAAATGTGGAAAAGTTTATGTATTGCGAGTATGATCAATATCCGATCTACTTGGTGTTTTCTATTTAAACTTAGAAGAATTATAGTAACTAGTAGGATACCCGCGCACAACGGCGGCGATAAATACAGTTATATAATAAATATAGTAAACGAATTGCTAACCCAACTCTCCTCGCAATTCCCTACCCGCTTAGTGAATTCATTTCACAACACTCCAGATGTATATGGGTTAGTTGTTTGTGTTTGTTTGGGTTTTCCGTATCTTTCCCGTAACATCATTATTCCCGCATATAAAAAGACCTTTACAATCTCTTACCCGTTAAACACTTTCCCAAAAGTGAATGATTTTGATAAATAAAGTTTGTATTGATTGAAATAAAGGTTAAAGTTATATAAAAATTTGAATCAAAATAAAATAAACCTACTAAAAATGTAAAAACTAAAAACTAAACGAATTAAAAGATATTTAAATTGGATGTTGAATTAAAGAGCACGGAATTTTAAAAAATACGGTGAAATTAGATCATAAAAATTAAACGAATTAAAAGATATTTAAATTTAAAATAAAGGTGATTAATTAGTTAAGAAGTGACACGTGTCACCCCATTATTAGACTCCTTATTTTAGTTTGTTAGAGCTCCTCCTTTTTGTTATTTTTAGTTAGAGAAGTGACACGTATCACCGATGATTAGACTCCTTATCTTAATTTTTTGTGGAGCCCACAACTTAAATGCTTTATATAGTAGTAGTATAGATTAGTCTCTATTTTTATTAGCTACTATTTCTCCCTCATTTCCAGGATCACAAAATGAGAGTGCCAAACGCTTGCCTTGAAAAACCAAGTTGTGATACTAGGAAAGTCAAATCTAAATATAAATTCACAATGAAGGGATGTTTCTTGAGAAGTTACTTTAGCAGCCTGTTAAAAGAACGTAGCAAAAGCTTCTTTAATTACACTTAGAGTCGTGAGCGGAAGTGTCTATCTAATACACGCGTTGCGTATTTACTTAACTGATGTTTTGGCACATTGCTTGCGAGACTCGATAACTACATATTCTCATTCTGAGAGGCATAATTTTGCTTTTTATAATGTATCAATATATGGGAAATCCTTCATCAACTAGAGCTGTTCGTGCATTTTCTATATACTCAACATGTTTTTGTGTACTTGGTTGACTTCATTAACATGTTATGGTAGGGGTTAAAGGTATCGATGGGCATAACCAAGCAGGCTTATTTAAATGAGACCATAACATAGGGCATTTTCTTCTGATTGTATACATTACATTATCATTAAGCAAGTGCCCGATGTTTTAAAATTCACTAGGTTGTTAAAATACATCGTGTTGGTTTGCTAACTTCAATTTTTTTCACAGATCTCTGTTTCTACCTTCAAGACAGGAAATTTTAACGAGGCATTCTTTTCTAGGCTCTAATGGTCTTCGCGGTCAGTGATCAGGTTCTAGTGCCCAGATAAAGGTATATATCATCATATTTTATATTTTATTGTACTTTGGATTTGAAGTGTGAGACTACTTTGTGTTGCGTGACACAGGTGCAATATCCAATTTATGACTTAAGCTCTAGTGATCATTTGAGGTCAGTATCTTTACAAAACTCGCATACCCAGATTTACATCTAAAGCTACTACATTCGGTGTTTCAGCTACTATGATTTAAGAAATATCTACATTCCTCAACAAATCTGTTTTGCATCTTCTCTTTTATGTTTTTGCTAGACCTTATGTGCTACTATATCCTGTATATATCACAATTTAATACAGTCTGCGCAAAGTGACATCCCTGGTATCAAAGATAGAAATGCAAGAATGGATACAATGGATTCAGTACTCTCCTTAGATGATGGTAGGTGGTCACGTCCTGCTGTTGAGGATGTGTGCTCTCAGTTTGATGTTGATGATTTTCTTTCTGAAAATATCAGACAACCTTCTCCTCATGTACTTGCTCGACTGCAATCAGAACATACCCATATTTCTACAGCACAAGTTGATGACCCATGACCTAGTCCGGCATATTTGTTTCAAGATGATGCTCACAGTACTACGACATATCAACATTTACATACTGTCAGTTCTAATTCTGAGAAATATTCCTTCTATTCTTCTAATTTGATTTAGTAACGAATACTAGTCAAAACTATTCTCAGTAGACTGTAGTTGAGACCAAATATTTAACATGTAATTTAACCTTATAATGTGATGCATATTTTATGACTTAAAGTTAGTTGAAAGATAAAAAAATGGGTTGCTTGTGATTTTTAGTAACGGGTTAAACACGTCATTTGACTATTTATGTTTGATGATTTTTTTATTGTTTGGCTGCTGATTTGTTTGGCCAATTGTGTTAGCTGATTTGCTTGTTGTTTGATCGTATATAATTTCGAGTATGACAAAAGTGAATATAATTACATAGAAAATTATAAAGGAAATGATAGATGGAATGACCAAATATGAACCGGATCCCGCAATGTGTGCGAAAGAATTAGTGAGATCGCTTAAGTTATGCCTTCTGTCCATTAATATGCATGTTTTTTTGCCTTTAAAGTAAATTTTCAAGCAACCTTCTTATTTATGTTATCAATCTTGCAGCAAGGAATTGAATCAAGTTATTAAGTAGAAGTTGAAATCTTGGATCATCACTCTACTCGCAATTAATATTTATGAAAGCGTTGGGTATAGCTAAAGGAAAAAAACGGGATCAACACTAATCACCAGGGGCTCTTGTCAAAAGTTGTGTATGTGTTTACAACTTATATTTCACACCATATTTTAATGTGTAACTTTCATATATATAAGTTGCTATTTTTTATGTGCAGATTTGCGCTTCAAAAGAGATTGGGGAGTTCATTACAAAGGATGAAGTTGTAGTTCTCCTAATAGTTTTTAGGCATTGCACTTCAAAATAGATATTGGTTCTTACTTTATGGTATTCAAGTTACCCTTGACTTGATTGTATGGATGATTAATAAAAATTGAGTTCAATTTAATTTTGGTACTTACCGGATGATCTCAAATGCATGTTTTATAAATAAGACATAAGTTTCAATATATAAATCAAGTTATCTTGTACCCACTTGCTTAATTGATTCTTACATGTCTACTTTCTTTTATACATGTATTATATGTGTTATACTTTGGCGTGCGTTTTGTCTTGAGTCTATGACTTCATATCACCACACAAATAATGAAACTCAACATTTCACATACGTTGATACGAGTCTTCCACGAAAACTAAAACGTTCAATCTTTCGAAAACTCATACGCATCAATTACTATTCGCGTGTCATATTTTGAGATAAACCATATTCTATCAGGTTGTGCCAATGACGTACCGTTCTGTCGGTACTCTTGTATCGTTATCTTGTGACTACCTTGTGATACTATTTTGTTACATTTCTCGATGCACATTAGTTGTGATTCTTGTATTTCTTGGACTAAGGTGAGTTTCATGACCCATTTTATTATTTTACTCTTTTGGGGTGAAAAGCATGCTATAATTACTTAAAACTAAATTGGTTGTGCATTCATGAAATTATGGATTTACTGATTTAATCTACTGAGCTATGCTCTGCTATATTGTGCAAACTGATATAATTTTTGGTTTCTATTGAATTATATTTGCACATATATGAGATGGTTGGTTGATACGATGGTTTACTAAAATCTATTTGTAAGATAATGTGGTGCTAATACTGGTTGGCAATGATTACGCAAACCATGCCAAATGATTTTATAATGAGCAGCGAAGCGTGCCAAATGTTTTTGGCAAGGTAAATGGCACAAAAAATTGAAACCGTGCAAATATGTTTGTCACGATAGATAAAACCGTCATAGTTAATTTTGGCACAATAAATAAAATTGTACCAAATAGGCATTAAGCAGAGAAGAATTAGTACCAAATACGCTTTTGGCACGAGATATAAAAGTGTGACAAATGCCCATTTTGGAACGGAAGATTGTCACCGGTGCCAAATAACTCACTCATGGCACCCTAAAGCTAAACCATCCATAGACCGTGCAAATACTATTTAGCGTTTTCAACCCGACCAAATGTATTTGGCAACCTCATATTTAGGATGAAGCCAAAACCATGCCAAAGCCGTGACAAATAGCATTTGGCACAATTTTGCACCCTCCCAAATACCGGTTTTTCTTGTAGTGATTGTGGTGTTGCACAAGTATGAATGTGTGTGCATATCAATGTGACTATAAAAGCCATCACCTACAAACCCACATTTGCATTAACAGCACACTAAATGCAACAAACTTGACCATATGGTGTTTAAAGTGAAGAAATGTGTATTTTGTGTGACTATTGATCATCCAATGGCCACATGAATTTTATGTTTGTGTGGCCTTTTCTAACATTTAGGCACACAAAGCATGTTTCTTTTGGGTATTTAGTCACATACAATTAAGCATAAAGTGGCCAAAAATGTTAATAAGTGTGACCATATGGTGTTTAAAGTGAAGAAATATGTATTTTGTGTGACTATTGATCATCCAATGGCCACATGAATTTTATGTTTGTGTGGCCTTTTCTAACATTTAGTCACACAAAGCATTTTTGTTTTAGGTATTTATTCACATACAATTAATCATAAAGTGGCTAAAAGTGTTAATAAGTGTGACCATGTGGTGTTTAAAGTGAAGAAATTTGTATTTTTGTGTGACTATTGATCATCCAATGGCCACATGAATTTTATGTTTGTGTGGCCTTTTCTAACATTTAGTCACACAAAGCATGTTTCGTTTGGGTATTTAGTCACATACAATAAGCATAAAGTGGCTAAAAGTGTTAATAAGTGTGACCATATGGTGTTTAAAGTGAAGAAATGTGTATTTTGTGTGACTATTGATCATCCAATGGCCACATGAATTTTATGTTTGTGTGGCCTTTTCTAACATTTAGTCACACAAAGCATGTTTGTTTTAGGTATTTAGGCACATACAATTAATCATAAAGTGGCTAAAAGTGTTAATAAGTGTGACCATATGGTGTTTAAAGTGAAGAAATGTGTATTTTTGTGTGACTATTGATCATCCAATGGCCACATGAATTTTATGTTTGTGTGGCCTTTTCTAACAGTTAGTCACACAAAGCATGTTTCGTTTGGGTATTTAGTCACATACAATTAAGCATTAAGTGGCTAAAAGTGTTAATAAGTGTGACCGTATGGTGTTTAAAGTGAAGAAATGTGTATTTTGTGTGACTATTGATCATCCAGTGGCCACATTAATTTTATGCTTGTGTGGCCTTTTCTAACATTTAGTCACACAAAGCATGTTTGTTTTGGGTATTTAGTCACATACAATTAATCATAAAGTGGCTAAAAGTGTTAATAAGTGTGGCCATATGGTGTTTAAAGTGAAGAAATCTATATTTTGTGTGACAATTGATCATCCAATGGCCACATGAATTTTATGTTTGGTGTTTAAAGTGGCCGAGTCACATTTTGCTCTAAATAATAGCCACATGAATACTTCACGATGTGATTTGTTATGAACATATTGGTCACATATAATCACCTTAAATGTGGTCATAAACATTATTTAGTCACACATTTGTGATATGATGTGGCTATTGTAAAGGCATATAGTCACATGATCGTGCTAGAAGTAAATGTGACTATACAAATTATCTTTTGCCAAGCTAACACAAAATAAACTTTAAAAACACATATTAAGTTACGTGACCATATGTAGTGGATTTTGGCTACACTTAAATAATGTGTGACAAAACGTTTAGTGTGACCGTATATGGCATTTGGTCATAGTTTTTGTAGTAAATGTGACTATATACATTAGCTTTTGGCAAGCTAACACAAACTAAACTTTAAACACACATATTAACTTATGTGACCATATGTACTGGATTTTGGCTACACTTAACGAATGTGTGACAAAGCGTTTAAGCGTGACCATATATGGAATTTGGTCACGATGTTCAAGTGTGTGACATATATTTGTCCTTTGTTTATATGTATATCGTGACTAATGCTTCAACCTTACTTTTCATTTGTCACGCGTTCCAATTTCATATGTGGCTAAATAATTAACAAAACATATCGGTCATCCTTAAATAATGTGTGACAAAACTTGTTGTATGATTTAGACATACAAAAATTACTACATGTGACTAATGCATCAAGGTTACTTGTACTTGTCACGCGTTCCAAATTCATATGTGGCTAAATGATCGAAACAAAATTACGATTACCTTTAGCCACATAATGTTCGATTGTGTGTCAATGAAGTTCTAATGGTCACACAATCAAAATTTTCATGTGTGGCTAATTAGTAAATGTTGTCAATTTTAGTACCTTGACCACACAAATATGTGAATGTGTGGCCATTCCATTTCGCCCATGTGTGACCAAATCCCATTTCTGTACTAGTGTAAGCTACACTGCCTATCCTTTCCAAAATCTTGAATGGACCATAATATATGGATGAAAGCTTGTTGTAAGGGATCTTTCTAACTGTAACTTTCCTCTGAGGTTGTAGTTTCAGGTAGACCCAAACACCCTCTTCAAATACTTTATCTGTCCTATTTATGTAAAACCCTAAAATCGTTAACGTGTGAAATGACCATAATGCCCCTAATCTAATAATCCGTAAAATAAATGAACTCGTTAAGTACTTATGATAATCAAATTACTTGTGACATTTGAGAATAAAACGTTCATTTACTTGCAAATAAAAGTAACACATTAAAAATGTTAATGCACCTACTTAATAAACAAAATAATAAAGTAACACACTCTCTCTCTAATAATATTTCCGGCCACCCATACTAGCGTTCCGGTAGCCGCGTAACACGGAATCCGGCCAAATTCCGCCATAGCAAACAATTACACCGCCTACCTAGGGTGACGGATCGGACCATGGTGGTTCCATTTATGCAACCCACACACGTTCAAACCCGATAACGCTCTAGATCTCAAACCCTAGTTTCGTAAACTAGGGTTTCGTGATAAAAACGTGTTTAAGGTTCAAGGTTTGATGGCTACGGGTTGTACCGTTGGAGACGCCATCACGACCCTCGTTTTCTCCTCTTTTCTTCTCGGTAAACACTACCTTTCGTCTCATTATGTTTTATTTCTATTTTACCGAACGTGTATATATATATATATATACACACGTTAATGTGTTTTGATTCGTGGATATAAAAAATTGGTTAACGTGTTGTATTATTTTCGTGGTTAAAACAAATAAAATGAGATGTGACATAAAGTTTTGGTCGAATAGATCCGGGAAAAGCGATTTAGTATTGTTTCGTGTGGTAAGAAAAAGATTAACGAGATGTTGGTCGCCTCATGTTTGGTCTCGAATCTGTTAGTATTGATTTGGATGTGCGAATTGGACTGAGTCGACTCACTAAGTCAACTCGGTGGTCGAGTACTCGATGAGCAAGTCACGGCACGAAAACTTTTGATGTTATTATTGTTGAATTGGAATCATGTCAAGTTTTGAAACCATTTAGGTCTCGGTTTGGATTTCGATTTGTGTTTGGATTTGCTTATCTATTTGTTAATGTTAAATTTGTTTGTGTATCCGGTCAACACGTCATGGGGTGTGAGTCAAACTCAAAGGATGACCTAGTCGGTCGGGTCAAAATTAGTGCGGTCGGGTCGGGTTGACCAAAGTAAAGTGGTGATTGAATTTGTTTTGATTTATGAATCGGGTATATAGTGCAGCGTAAAATTAGTTACTGGGTTAAACTCGACATGACGGTAATAGTCTATAAGTCATAAATGGTTGTTAAAATGAATTAACGATTACAAAAGGAATGGCAATTAGTACATGATGATGGATAAACTTGTAAAATATATACCTAACGACTCGATTTGGTAACAAATCTCTATACAACGATAACCGGAATAGAACTATCGCATAAACGATATAAAACTTGAATTAATGACAAGTAATTATTGGGAACTAAGTAGGTAATTTGGAAGTAATTTCAATTATTACGTATACGTTATAAGGAGCAACTATGTTTTATAAACTTGGAATAACTATTGATAACAAGTTATATTAATTAATAAGTTGTACTTTATTAAACGTTTTAGCTTAAACGAGTATAATATATTAGACTCGAAAATGAGTTTGATATATTTGTTTCGCGATATTCCTAAGTATTCCCTTTTCACATTTTAACTAATAACGAGATATCTAGTTATATGTTGTCGATAAATATGATTTTATTTAATCGTAAACTTTTATTGATTAAAGAATGTAACTCATGTTTTATAAATACGTGTTAGCCTTTGTAAACTTGTTTGGAAAGATTATTTTGACAAGACAAGTTATTAGAGTCGTAATGTTGTGGGAACGTTGAATAAACGAACACGTTATTTGTAAAATGTTGCATAGTATACTGTGTACAACATACCTTATTATAAGCTTGTATAACTACGAGTAACGACAGTAAAATATTTATTAATCAAGCGATAATAGGAACTTGTCTTTTATGATAAACATGTACGTTTGGGATTATGGGGAAATTATCGAAAGTTAACCTAATTATGTGACATAAATAGTTGTCGTCATTACCTAGTCTTTGACAGCTCGAGTATTGTCAGTATTTCTTGAATTTGTTGATGTCTTTCCCTTTTTGGCATGCGTTCTAGTATTATGTCTTGACTATGTCGACGTCTTCTACTTTTTCGCGTGAGTTGTGCGTCGCGTCTATGTTTCTTACCACCACACGAAACGTTAAAACTAAACTTTTGAGATATTAATTATAAACTTTTGGGAACGATAATGGACTTTTAAAGTAATGACATGAATAATCCACGAAAACTACGACACATTACTTTCTAATAGACTCCTTTATCATATGAGCTGTATTTTAAGATTATCGTATACGCATTAGGTTGCGTCAAATCTATTATATCGTACTCGTTGTACCTTCTTCTGGATGCCGTGAAGATTAGCTTTAGATGCCAGTCGTGTCAATAGTGAATAGTTCATTACTGTAGTTAAGGTGAGTTTCATAGCCCCTCTTTTCAAAGGTTTTTCATAACTATTTTGGGGGAGAATACATGTTGCTTTTAACTAACTATAATCGGATACGTGAACGTTATATGAGAATGACAGTTGTTTGGAATATTTGATTTGGTGATTGATATCTTACGTGTTTATGTGAATACAAACTATTTCTTGGACCTGCCACTACTCTTTTGAATTGCTAATAGGTTGACTAGGAAAGGCTAGACGTGCGACAGATGTTGAATTAGCCTAGAGTAGCATTCCTATGCTATAACGTGATGCCTAGCTAAGAATAGACATCTGTATCAGACTTAGACTAGTGTAGCATTCCTATGCTATAACGCGATGCCTAGCTAAGTGTATCCGACCTAGACCAGGGTAGCTTGTGTTCTAGGCCTTGCTACGACCGTACTGGCTAGAGTCGCTTGGGGCCCCTGCTGAGATCTCAATTATGTTGTTGATTATTGATTGGATTGATTGGAATGTGTATTATATATCGGCCTTAGTCGCATCTAGCAATTAAACTCTTTCAGGTCCACTATTACTTTTGTAACTATACTCTATGAACTCACCAGCGTAAGCTGACCTTTTTAGCATGTGTTCTCAGGTTTAAGGTGATAACTCACTATTGGAAGACTCTTGGCAAGGGGCATGGTCATAGGCGACTCTGATGAATAATCGGGACCGCTTTAGTTATCTTTTGGGCCTACTTCCGCACTAGTTCCATTAATGTAAATTTAATGTTTTCAATTAATGAATTTTAATCTAAATGAATGGAATAAAAACCATTCTTTGTACCTTACGTTGTGATACCAAGATAGTAGCACCCAAGGGTTCATATGCTTCCGCTGGACCATATTTCTGGGGTGTTACAGATTGGTATCAGAGCCAAGGTTATAGAGGACTAGGTATATTTTCAAAACCTAGACTATAAAACTTTTTTGAAAACTTAGCCCTATGACCGCTACGTGCCTGCCTGCCAAGCTGAAGCCCCGCATATGACTAGTTTAATGTGTGCCCTATTAGTAGATGATTTGAGTCTACCTATTTTAGTATTTCACCATAAGCATGTCCTCATGCTTATGCACGCACAGAAAGCATGCCCTCATGCTTATACACGCACAAAAGCATGTCCTCATGCTTAGGTACGCCCAGTAAGTATGTCCTCATGCTTACACACGCACTATGCCTTTCACATAGTTACGCAATTTCCTTGCGTAATCTTATTAACCAGCTTAGAGCTCGCACACTAGTAGTAGCCTTGGGAATGATTTGGGATGTAGAGGACATGGTGCTAGTATAACTAAGTCGGGTATATCAAAATTCATTGAACCTCAGGTGAATATAAACTGATCACCTATATTCAGCCAGGGACAGTGGGACATGGACTGATCACCTATGTCCAAGTCAAAGGTGAATTTTGCGATATTGGGAGTAGTTATAACATAATTATGTCCGGGATAGAATTTGGTTTTAAGAATGATTAGCTTTAGGTGAACACACACACTCACCGAACATCACGAAAGCCCGCACTCATGCACGATACACTGGCATCGCAACACTTCTCGAACCGTAACACTTCTGACATCGCTATACGTCTCTGTTTATGCGGAATTCCTGTTTGACGCCGTCATGCGTAGTTCGCCTTAAGTCGAGTTAGACCCGATTGGCACCATTTACATCCGAGCTGCTTATTGTCATAATCTTCGTCGATCTCACTAGAGCGTTTGGAATTGTTTCGAGCTATTTTGGATTTGGTCTTGACTATTTCGGATTTTGGTTTTAGGGATTGCTTGATTTTGAGATTTTAGACCTCGTTCCGAGTTTTGATTCATAATTTGATTTCGAACCATCATCCGGCCTCGAATTGTCGTTCGGCCACATTTCGTTAGTAATCTTGTCGGAATTATCATTCCGCAGCGTTTCGTTAGTGATCTTGTTGGAATTATCATTCCACCTCATTTTGTTAGTAATCGTGTTGGACTAGTCATCCAGCCTCGCTTCGTTGGTAACCGTGTTATGACACTTCTACCTCAAGCCTAGTCTTGAATCGATTGTTTTTCATTTCTCTGAACCGATAATGTTTTGTCGATGTTGCTTCGTCAACAACTTTCAGTTAAGGTTGTACCTTACATGTTGTTAGTGTTTTAGTGAAGTTGTTCACTGAGGTTATCCTATAGATATTGTTCCATCAATGTTGATCTAACAACGTTGAACTCTCGACGTTGATTTATCAATGTTCGTCTGCTGACGTCATACCACCGATTATGGTACTACCTGTGTTTTCCTATCGGTGTCGTACCTTATACTCTATCGATGCGAACTTAGAGCCATTGACGTTTACTCGTGTTAAGGAAATTGATCTGATATCGATTGGTAGTCGAACTTCTTTTGAAATTAGGACTTTGGATTTGAATAGGATACCTTTCTGCGTTAGGTATTAAGTGCACTAATGAGTCAATTGACTGGTTTACGTTAGTAATCAATACTCTCCATCAGAGTAGTAATTTCCGCCTCTAACCTAGATATCATGCTAAGTCAGCCGACTGATTGCTAGTAGCGATCAACACTTTCTAACAGAGGCATACTCTGAACTTCCTAGACTTCTCGTCCAGTAGAGATTCCTTGCTCAACGGAAATCTTGAAATCCTAAGGAGTAACCTGAACTGCGTTCCTTGGGATAATCACCTAGTCGTTCTCTCGTCCCTTGAGAAACACATGTTATCCATTCGGTCCTCTTGACCAATCGATAAGCTACGCCGTAGACGAAACCTTGGAAGTAGATCCCGTGCCTTTACCTGAGTGGTCGTTGGTAGTCCTACCCAACCTGTTCACCTCCGACTATTCGGTAAGATGGAAAGTATGGATGACCTTGCTCGTCTCTCCTCATATAGTTATAACAGCACTAGTGAATCCCTCTATCTTCTTTTAAGGAGGTGAGAGAGTTCTCATTCCTCTCCCTCTGGTAGAGTGGCTTTGCTCATATGAGCTGGTCCTCACTTATGAGCTCTAGCTCCTTACTTTCTTTCCATAATGGAACTCCAATCGGAAGGGGAAGCTCCCCTTGGTCCGTTTTCTCTATCTGAGATTCATTATGTTCATACACATCTGATCCTTCCTCAACTTCTTCCGATCATCTTTAAGGAGGAATTGCTATCGGAAGGCCTAAGCTAACAAATAGATTTTTTCAGACGAAAAGGAAACCATGTGCATTAGGAAATGCTGATTTCTATCCTTTTCGGATTATGGCAATCGCCACACACACCCACGTTTCATCTATCACTTCTTGGAGCCGAGAGGACAGATCTGGATATGCTTACAGTGTATCATCTCCAGACTGATGGCTGAAGTGAAGAAACTATTTGAGCATTAGTAGACACATCGTGTGTTCATCAAGATTGGCAATGGTTGGGATAGACACCTTCCATTGGCCAAATTCTCTTATAGACATCTCTCGAGTCTGGAAATGGTTGGGATAGACATATCTCAAAATGCTCACATTCTGGATCATGATATCTTCTCATCAGAGTTGTGGAAGCTTTTGTTGATTCATGACATTTACAGCAGCATAGCAGAAGCATGGAGTGGAAATATCAGAGTCACATGATGAAGATGTTCACATTATCATGATTTCTTTGAGATGAACATGATGTGTGAGCATGCGGCTATGGATTGGCTCCTCAATTCTGATCATCTACAACCGTCGGGTGTTCCTGCAGACAACAGTTGGCAATAAAAGGGCACAGAAGTGTCTTTGATTACTTTCGTTGAATTGAAGTACACGGCCCACGGTTCCCGTTGATCGATACAAATCTTGCCTGTGATCGGTAGAATTCAAGAATCTCCTTGACGGGGTTTCGCAGCTGCTCTAGCCATTCTCAAACCGGAACGTCTCAAAGAAGACAACTCAGAGTGAGTGGACCAGCGAATTGAGATTCACTGATTGATGGAAAATTATTTGAAAAACAATCGTGTATTGCTTATCAGAAAGATTTTTTGCAATACAACGAAGGTTTTGTAATAGAAATCAATTTTCAATCATAAATACCTTTTGATTTTGAAAATGTAATACACAATCGATGTGCTATAGAAAATGATTTTTTAGCACAATGATTGGTTTTTCAAAGGTATCCGTCAATCCATTTCCTGAACCAGGATTGATTCATAATTTGAATCGCTTAATCGTTTCTGTTCAGTTGTCACATGGTTGATCTATTGGATAGATCGCACATGCCACCCACCAAGAGCTTGTATGATGTTGGCTCTAGAAGGCTTTCCATCTTCATTGTGAATATGATTGCATATCACTCGGATGTTACGCAATACCACAAGGATAATCGTGGGACTCTTTAAGATATATTCTCACTTTCCACATTGTGTGGAACAGGTGAGTCTTCATTAATTGTGTCCTAATGAGATTCATTGATGATCTCGTGGCTCTAGACTCAATAGTGCACATTTGGTTCCTATACCGGAGACTAGGGAGAGGGTCTCCTTCTTCAATATCGACAATCTCTAAGAGAAAGTCGATAGATTATGTAGGTTCCCGTGAGAATGAAACAAGTCCTTTTAAGAGGAACTTGAGTAGCTTGGGAAGTTGTAGTGCATTGCGTCCTTTGGGTCCATGACGTCTTGTCTTCAATACCGGTGTTACCTTGGTAACCACCAAGAGCATATGAATTGAACCCGATTTACGCTAAGGTTGAAATAATGGAGGCTATTTCTTTTCACCCTTTTCTCATTCATTTCTTTTCATTCTTCAACCCCTTCATTGCTTACGAGATTTCATAGCTAGAACCTTGTTGGGTTTATTCTAGCTCTTGCTCTATCTCAATCTGCACTCTTCCCATTTCTCACTTTTCTCCTTTTTCATCATACCTAAGGACTTCTACACTATCTAGTGGTTGGCCCAGGTAGATCCTCCGACTCTGGCTGGATCGTGGGAACGAATACCTAACCTAACCATCCTTATATCTCCATGCATATCGTAAATTTGGTCGGTGTTTTGGTATTGTTCTTGCACAATTGAAACCAATTGAAAACCATTTGAAAATCAATCAAGGTACTTGTGATACAAGATCAAAGTATTTTGTACCTGGATTGATTTTGATATTTTAGAAAAGCTCCCCCTCAACATGTGCATCAAGTGTTTTGAAATTGTTTTAGCACATGGAGGCAAGAGGACTTTGAAATCTTAGATTAAGAATTAAAGATCCAATCTTTGATTAACATTTTCTAAAATGATTATCATCACTTCCGATCAAATCTAATATTTTAAATACTTTGGATAAAACAATTTTGGGAAGGATGAGGTTTTCTTATGATTGCTCCCCTCAATATGTGCATCGAGATTCGAAATTTGTTTGCACATATTAGAGAGAACATGCACTTAGAGACAAATCAATCACATTTCAATCATTTTTGGTTTGAGATAGATGCTCCCCCTTAACATGTGCATGGAAAATTTTGAAATCGTTTGGCACATTTAGGGAGGAGTGCTTGTTATTCTATTTATAAAACCACTTATTGAATTATCAATTTATATCCAATTTAAATCACAAATTCTCCCCGATCACAATTTTCAAATCCTTTGAGATTTGTGATCTCTATTGATTTAAATTGTTTTTGAAAGATTTTGAGGAGAATTTAAAACTTTTACCGATAAGGATCAAATTTTGAGACTTTAAACTCTAATAATTAAACATGCTTAAGTATCTTATGAAAATACAACATTAGCCTTGGTCGGATCCAATTGTACAAAACAATGTTCATTTTGATTATCTAAAATTAGACCTTGGTCGATTCGTTACAATTGTTTGAAAAATAACTTTTTGATTTGTTTGAAATCATTCTCCCCTCAATCAATGACATCGTTGTTGATTGAGAGATAGAGATTTTGACAAATGATAAGTACAAATGATTTTCAAAAAATAGAGTCCGAGTTATTTTCAAAGCAATTTTGTTTTCATTAGAAAACAAATATTTTCGAAAGAATGTTTAGAAGGAAAATATTTGTGAAGGAAACATTTGTCATTAGAATCGAGCGTGAGGTTTAAAAATTGGATGAAGCATAGCTCTATTCTTTCTTTAAAATGGGTTCTTGCTGAAATGACAATAAACCATCATTTTCTCCATCCCAATTTTTTTTTTTTTTTTAAATTTATGTACATTCGAACTTCATCTAAAGACCCGTGCCATTCTTTGGTGACAATTCAAAGTCCGTAGATGTGATCGAAAAAGCAGAAGTTTGTTTATAGGAAAAATAATTTTTGGGCTTTTTCAAAGATTTTTGATTTTTATGGATTTTGAAATTTTATATTTTCTATTTTCTTTTTGTGGGTTTTGTAATTTTGTATTACGCTTTTTGATAAGATAAGTACAAGAGATAGATGGAGAAAAGCCTTTACTCATCGTCTTCCTCTTGAAGGCGTTTGAGTGTTTCAGGTTGTAGGCTCTTTAGTCCAAGTCGTGGAAGAATAAACTCAAAGCGTTCTCTGGGGAGAGCTTTAGTGAAGATGTGCGCTTCGATATTCGGTTCTCACAAAATATAGTTCCACCACACCTTTCTCCACTTGTTCCCGATGAAGTGATATCGAATGTCGATATGCTTTGCTCTTGAATGTTGAGCGTTGTTGCGGGAGAGAGCAATAGCACTTTGTTATCCGATCGAGGATTTTGTTGAATTCAAAGCCATAGTCGGATAATTGGGATCTCATCCATAGGATTTGAGCACAACAAGATGACATGGCTATGTACTCCGCCTCTGTAGAGGATATAGGCGTACTCATTTGTTTCTTAGACGACCGACTTACAAGCTTTTCTCCCAAGAATTGAGCACCACGGCGTGCTACGGCGAGTATCTTGACACCTGCATGGTGCTCTCGCATATCTTTGTTAGTGACATATTGGTGTCGCCGGATACCAAAGTCCCATGTTAATGGTTCATTGGAATACCGAAGACCCGTTTAACCGCTTCAAGGTGCTTTTTGGTAGGCTTAGCACGGTATCTAGCACACATGCATCAATGAACATAATATCGGTCTCTTGGTATGAGGTACATCGAGGATCAATCATACTTGATATTTCGTTTGATCAACCATGATCCACAGTGGTCCTCATCCGTTTAGTGCGCTTTACCATGGGAGTGTCAACATAGTCACAAGTATCAAATCCAAATTTCTTTAAAATTTCATTTGCATATTTAGATTGATTAATAAAAATGCCTCGGGACTTTGTGAAATTTGTAATCCTAAGAAAAATGACATTTGTTCCATCATAGACATTTGAAATTTGGAGCCCATTTCCTTTGAAAAATGGTCACATTCATTAGGGTAGGTCGAGGCAAAAATAATGTCATCAACATAAATTTGAACATGAATTAAGTATTTGCCTGACTTTCTGATGAACAAGGTGGGATCAACTGCTTCTTTGCTGATTCCGTTGGCTAAGAGAAACTTTAAAAGTGTGTCATTCCATGCCCTTGGAGCTTGTTTTAAGTCGTAAAGGGCCTTCTTTAGCGATAGACATGAGTAGGATGTTCGGGTCCACAAAACCTTGAGTGATTGACATATCGATTTCTTTCGGATCTCCATTAAGAAAAGCGGTCTTCACATCCATCGATAAACTACCATGTTCTTACTAGCAACATTAGCCAAAAGATTCTAATTGCCTCTATCGTTACAGCTGGAGCAAATGATTCCTCAAAGTCAATACCCTCCTCTTGATGATATCATTTTGCAACAAGCCTTGCCTTGTTCTTCAACACATCACCATGCTCATCAAGTTTTACTTTGAAGATCCATTTGAGAGCAATGATCATAGCACAATCGGGAGCGGTACCAATTCCCAAACATCAAGTCGATCAAACTCGTGAGTTTCTTCTTGCATTTCATTGAACCAACTGTCCTTAGACATTGTGGTTTTAACATCTTCGGTTCAACCTTTGATAGGATGGAATTGAAGAAGCACCATAAGGCATCGATAGCAAGTTGTTTACAGTGGATCTTGGGCGAGAACGATTCCCAATGATATTTTCCAATGGATGATCATGTGTCCATTCTTGAAATGCTCATGTAGTTGTGGTTGAGGCGATGTAGCGAGTTGGGGTCCCAGATGAAGATGGTTCGGATGATGGATCGGGGGCAAGCGGTGCATCTTACGGGGTGGCAAAGGGTTATCTCCATCATAGTTGGCGAAACATTTCCATGATGTACACTCGAAGATTGAGGATTTGAGGATAATGATGAGTGATCTGCAGCAGCGCTTCTTGAGATAGTGACACGAAATAGTTGGATTATCGTGTTGGCGGGATTAGGAGCCGCCTCTGTTGATGGTGTAGAATGGTTAATGTCATGGGGTGCATAGTATTCATCAAACATCGGATCAAAAATTTCTTCAAATCTTCTTTAGAAGGAGGTACATATGGAGCTGCGGTGAGGAGAAGAAGCGATAGGACTACAAGATAAATGTTGAGGTGCGGGTCTGAACTAGATTTTCCGAGAGCCATTTGCTCGAACAACTCATCGAGCGTGGCGTGAATAGTTTCTATGATATCTCGGGTTCTTTTGTTGTAGATTCGGTAACCCTTCCGGTTTGGTGCATAACCCACAAAAACTCAATGTCCGCCTTTAGCTCTTAATTTACCTAAATCTTGACCATCATTCATTGGATAGCATAATGCACCGAACACACGAAGGAAAGAGATATGGTTTCGATTGTGGGCGAGTTCGTATGGAGTTTTTCCATGAGTGGTGTGGATAAGGAGCGGTTTGGGTATAGCGCGTGGCAATGGCTTGACCCGGAGAAACATTGGAACCTTTGAGTAGATTAGCATAGTTCTTGCGGCTTCCACAAGGGTCCAATTTAGTCTTTCAACTACACCGTTCTGTTGAGGAGTCGTGGAACACTTCTTTGATGGTGATTCCAATGCTTTCATAAAACTAACTTAGTTCTTTATTAACAAACTCGGTTCCATTGTCTATTCGAATAATTACGACGGTCTTATTAAGTCAAACTGCAATTGTTTAATAAGTTTGATGATGACATCTGGAGTTTCATCCTTTGTCCTCAAAAACTTTACCCAAGTAAACCGAGAGTAGTCATCAACAACGACTAACACATATTTCTTCCCGTTTATCGTTTGCACTCTCATGGGTCTGCATAAATCCATATGAAGAGTATGAAGAACTTCCATAAGCGACTTTGCGGTTTTAGGTTTATGGGCATATTTATTGCTTTTTCCCAATTGGTATCTTTGGACAAAGATGATCCTTTTCATACTTTAATCAGGGCAAGCCTCTTACGAGGTCCTTTCTAGAAAGATCATTTATGGTGCGAAGTTCAAGTGATTGAGGCAGCGATGCCATAACCATGACTTTGTTTTCGAAGCCTTTGATAAAAAGCAGATTGGAAGACCTTATCATGTCTTGATAGAGATGGTGTACAAATTGGTTCTCGTGTTCCTTCAAAAGCTCAACACCATCTAATTCTCTAACGAAGCAAGTATGTTTTCTAAAGGCTACTTCTAGGTCGAGAATCACGAATTGCCCAGAGAAAACAAGTTATGACCAGAGCCTTCAACGTAATAGACCTTGGAAATTACATCACCAACGACATAATCTCCATATCACATGATGGCACCAAAATGGTGGTTCCCGAATCTAACATTCCCGATGAATTTTACGAAGTTCATGAGCATGGCGATCTCCGGTCATATGTTTGGAACAACTGAGTCCGGTACCACGAGAATGATTTGAGCGACTGCGGTTGAACATAGACAAGTATGGATGATTGGATAATTTGGATCCCCATGCAAGAATGGGTTCCATTTGGTTAGTAAGCAGTTGGAACACCCACATCGAAGCGAGAATCAATAATATCATTAGAGGTAGATGCGAGGACTAGTTGTGACGGTAGATCTATTCAAAGTGTGTTCACTTCTTAAAGGTATAGTTCTACCGGTAGGCATCCATTTCCTAATGGGCATTGATCGGATAATTTAGGGCACAATTCATTAAGATTGAATTTACTACGGTGGTATCCATTGATAACCTACATTACTAAATTTTCTTCCTATTGGTTTCCAATGTTTTTAACCTTTTTCCACCTTGGTTTTCTAAAATCCTTAACCTGTTTAGCAATTCTAACAGTTTATTGGAGACTTACCAACATATTTTACTTCATTCACAGACATTCATGATAAGTACCGAAACCAAACATTCATTACATGTTTTGCAAATCGTAGCGAATTTGAATTAATTATAGTACGCTTATAGCTAATACTAGAATCAACACGATTCGTCTTATTAAACTCGGACTTATTGTTCCTAGGATGGTCTTCTACTTCCTTCCTTTGATCATTCTTAGCTTGCGAGGTCCTATCTTGCTTTGTATTGCAGGAGGCTTTGACACCTTGCCTTAGTGTCATTGATTACTCCTATAGAGGAATGATGGGAACAGTAGTTGGTTTTACTACTTTCTGCATTCCTGGTCTAGAAGTACTGGGATCTGAAGTACTAGGAGGCACGTCAAAGGAAACTTGCTTGGCTTTAGGCATAGAGCAAGGCATAACTACTCTATCTTTCATAGTACCAAATTTAGGACATATAGTTATTAGGCATTCTAACAGCTCCTGAGATTGTTTGGCATAAAACATGCATCCTTCATCGTACTATCAAGTGGCTTCTCTATCTTATTCTCTTCAACAATCTCACGAGACATTCTAGACTATCCTTAAGGTACGAAAATATGTTTGAAGTGCAAGTTCATTATTCCTAAGATGAGATGGAATGTACTTCACGTCATAGCATATTTTGCACAAGCATGCACCTTTAGTGCGATAATCTCACAATTTGAGATTGGCATTTTCCCTTTTACCTGACTCTTCAGATTCTCAATTTCATTTTGCAAAGAAGCTACCTTTTCGTTGTTCTTGTCACGAGTGACTTTAATTGATTCATATAACTCTTTGAAATGCAATTTAACCTTTTCATTTTCTGCTAGAAAACATTCATTTTCATGTTGCAGTGTATTAATGATGTTTTGAAGATGAAAATTTTGAGAGTTATGAGAATCTAAAGGAGGAGGCATTTGGGAGCCAGTCACATCATTCTTATCACTCTTTAATTGTGAGATTTGGATTTTCAATTGTTTGATCGTGTTACAATGAGCTCGAATCTGTTCATCACGTTTGTTGATTTCAAAAACTGTATTAAACTCAGGAGCATCCGAGGAAGTCTTGATGTTTGAGGTTTTAACATTTTCTTTTAGATGTTGATATTTTAATTGCGAGCAAAATGTTCAACTTCAATTTAGAAAAATGTTTGACCCAGTTATCATGATCATCTTGTTCTATTTTCTCATACAATTTTGAATTTTTGGACTCAAGCTCAATGACACGATCATGGGAAACTTTTAGGGCAACAGATAATTCATGAAATTGAGAAGCAGTGATGGAATAATTGGTAACAGTATAGAACACATCTTGAGCAACACATCTAGAAATCAAGTTATCATTTAAGATGTGCAGATTTTCCTCTCAATTTCATTACTTTTAAGCTCACGTTCATAATCTTTGACCTCAATTTCCATTTCATTGAACACCTTTTTCATTTCTTTAATCTCTGTATCAATGCCCTTTTGAAGACTCTCAAATTGTTCTTTTAATAGTTTAAAGAAAGGCATGACCTCAGTTAAATAACACTCTTTAGTTTGCTCAAAACCCTTTTCCCCTTCAGTAACCCTTGTGGGTGTGATTCTCTTCTTACATGTTTTCTCAAAGTCAACAATTAATTGATAAACTACGTATAGGTGATTAAGGTCTTGCTTTGAGTAGAAAGGGTTATGGGCACTAAATGCATAGGTGTATTTGGGGATACACGATGGTGGAGGCATTCTCCTATAGGAGGATTCTTCTCAATCAGTTATCAATTTTTGTTTATCCAAATCTTTCTTCCATAATACTTGCTCGGGGTTAATTGAGTTTGAGGTTTAAGCGTATTTAAGGCTATCCAATTTTCTTTAGTGTAATCATGGAGTTTAAACGTTATATTATGCTTTGTACACTTATGATCATTTAACTTCTTTGCCATCTTCTCCCTAGAGGCATCTTCTAATTTTCTATCCTCATCGATTGCTTCCTATACATGATGGTGTTTGCCTAGGCTTAAGAATCTCATTACCATCACAGACTACCTTTTGTGTAGCTCTAGCTACTTTTTCATACTCGAGATTGGGTACCTCTACAGGGAATAATATGTTTATCGCTTAAGACTCTATGCTTAGTGATCATGTGAGCGATCGAATGGTGTTCCATTGTATGTACAGTTTGTTCTCAAGATTGTTTTCAAAGTTTTTGGTTGGAAAAGTCATTTAAAAGTTTTGATTCCTTAGCGATAAACTCTGTTTAAATACCTTTACATTTTCTTGAAGTTCTTGCTTTTGCTATGAGTTTTATTGAGCTTTTCTTGTAAGGAGTTTAACTATTGTTTTAACATTTCTTCCCTAAAGTTACTTTTTCTGATAATTGTACACATTTGGAAATCCATCTTCTACTCACGGTTAGTCAATTCAAACTTAGCACGTTGTTCATATATAGCAACTTGTTCCTTATAGGCATTCAGTTCAGAGGTTATAGAATCATCAGGGCCACATGTAGTGTATTCATAAAAAATACAGTCATCATTGACTGCAGAAGATGCATCTCTTGGTACACTTTCACTTTCATTTTGCTTCACATATTGATCATATGGGACAACATTGCTATTACCCATATTTTCAATATCTGATTCAATAATTTCAGTTGGTTGTACCTTGTCGTGTATCTTTTGCACATCAATTTCATCGTATAGTTTAATACCTCGATATGATTGATTCCTTGGAAGGGCCGGCTGTTATGGTGAAGGAGCCTTTGGAGAGACCTTTGGTGAGATACTAGCCATGAAGATGGTGCAGGCGATAGGTTCATCATCGACATCGAGTAAAATGCATCACGATCGCAACTTGAAATTCATTTGGATTGTTGTGTCCCATACCACCTTTGGTCGTTCATCCACATCGCATCGTAAGTTTTGGCATTTCCTCGAAGAAATAGCAATTCTTCCTCATTCAATACTGCTCCATTATCTTGAGCTTGTACCAGCAACATTTTGTCCCTGAAGTATTCTTCATTTTGTGGACGTTTTAGAGATGTGCAGTTCCTTGCAATGTGTCCTTCTCCACCACAGTTGTAACATTTGATTGGCTTCCCTTGACCCTGAGTTATATTCCTTCCTCGATTCTGATTACCCACATATCCTCCACCTACACCAGCATTTCCATAACCTGCTCCTGCCATTCCAGGTTCATTCTGTCTTCCTTGCACATTTTGCACCACTACCTTTCCTTCTTTAACTGTAGCATGATTGTGAAGATTGGAAGTTGTTCTGAGATGATTGTTTGTGTGTGGAGTGAAGTTCAAGTTTTGCTTCACCATTAGATCCAGTTGATTGACAAGTTGTTCCATGAATGTGTCTGAATCTGGAGGCTTAAACCCCGGATCTGGAATGAGTTTGTGATTACCATTTCCAGTAGGTATGACTTGTGATGCTTTGGTGGTAATTCCTACATTAGTGTAGAATGTAGTTGAGTCATTTGAAGAGCTTTGATAACACCTAAAATGAACATGTTTTTAGTAGCGTTATTGTTGGTTTTGTGCATGATAATTGGCTATATTTACTCATAACGGTTGCAAAAGTGCAAACTATGCGTATTGTGTATGTATATGTAGCCAGGTATCACGAATGATGAAGAAATGAAGTTTTTATGCACATTTGGAAGATTCTCGAAGAAGGAAGTTGAGCAAGGAAGCTTTTTGGATTCAATGATTGGGAAGCACAATGATTTCTAAGTATCTACAACAAGGAAAGATCAAGTTTTGCCTTGGAAATCATCAGCGAGAGCAAAGAAACAGGCGTATAAACAAGAAAGTCAACAAAAGTCAAATCAGCAAGAACCACCGATCGGTCGTAACTCAGTAACCGATTCGGTGGGCAATGGTCGAACGGCAATCGATCCGGTTGCATGAGTCAGATTACACAAAGTTGCATTTATTGTTGCCTTAACTCCCATAATCATTGGAGGCCGATCATTTCTTGATATTAACTTGTTGGGAACGTTTTGGTCGGTTGAGCAAGCATATGTGGCTATATAATGAACCTAGTCCTAGTTTACTAGATGTGACACAACCAAAATTGTATTAGTTTACACCAAAACTAACACCAACCATATTATGCAACCCAAAAGCTTAGTTCTTACTGAAAAACGTCCATAAGCAAGGAGGGAACAATTCTCACCCATAGTTTTGGTAATTTGGAGTCATACGGTGAATCTAGGTGATTGGAGGCACGTGGTTGCTACAATCCACGAATTCTAATTCTTGTAATCACAAAAGTTTAGGTATTCTATAAACTTTGTTATGGATTTCTATTCTCTTGAGTTATTGGAATTACTTTGTTATGATTTGTGTTTAGTTGTTATTATCATGGAGTAGTTTTGGGATATACTTATGTGTTGGGATGTAGTTAATCATTCTAGTGTTCTTAATATGTGATGCATGTATATATGATCTTGTTTAAATAAGTTTGTTGGAAAAATACTAGTCTTGGTTTGATTTGTTGATAAAACATGTTTTAAGAAAAAAGACCGAAAGGATTTCTCTTGTGTTTTATTCCAAAAAGTTGAGTGACAAACTAGTATGGGGATATGGTGATTGACAACCACCATGTTTGCTTATTAAAACAAGACTAGGAACATTTTCATCACGAAAGGGTCGAAAGATTCGTAAGAACAAGTTTAATAAGAACATGTTGCAAACAAATGGATTTTATAAAGGATAATCATTAGGATAAGGACCGAAAGGATTACCTATATGTTTTTGTTCTTAGAATGATTTTTACAAACATATACCATGGTTGGGAGATCATTTGCTTATGATTTGTGCATCACATCAAGAGTTTACACCAAGCCTTCATGAACACTCTTATGATTGATTATAGACTACACACAGTAAATATATTTCTTATCATTGAATTTTACTATAACATCACTATTTGAGGAAGCCTTGACAAGCTTTCTTGTTGGAATCTTTTCATACGAAAACAATTTCAAACACAAAATCCCTTGGGACGATCTCGACTTACCCAACTTTGCTATCACGGACGAGTATACTTGCTCGTATGTGTTAATAGAATTAGACGGTTAAATCGTGTTTATAAATTTTTAAAACTTGCACTACGGTTAGCACATCAAGTTTTTGGCGCCGCTACCGGGGATTTTCTTTGATTTTCTGTAAAAATTGGTAGTATTGGAATTAAATTTGGTGAAAAAGAGAAAAAGTAAAAAAAAAAAGTTTTGGTTAAAAGCTAACTGATTCGGTTGCTTCAGAAAACGAATCCGGTTAGAGCTACGGAGTGATTTTTTATTTTTGATTTCATGATTCTAGTTTGTTTAGTGATTTGTGTTATAGTTCCTAGAGTAATTCTTGTCATTTTAGATTTTATTTGCAGATTATGTCTTATAGTTTAATGATTTCTTAGATTTATTAATATTTTCTTTATATGTGTTATTATTGATTAATTAGTTCTAGATTAATTCAAGTTTTAATATTAATGATTAGATAGTAATTTTTCAGTTATGTGGTTTAATTATCTTTATGGTAATTCTTAATTGGTAGTTAATGTAGTTTTTAGTTTAATGGTTTAATTATTAAGTTATTAATTATTGGTTTATGAATAGTCTTAATTAATTTAGAGTTTAGTACACTTAATGATTTCTTTATTTCAATTAATATTCGCTTAGTTTATTAAAATATATATATATATATATATATATATATATATATATATATATATATATATAGTATCGATCTAGCCGATCGGTTGCAACCCGCAACCGGATCCGGTTAGATTACTTGGTCTAGTTATTTCAACCAACCGATTCGGTTGGTGAGCCAACCGATCCGGTTGGAGCTCTCGGTAAAATTTTTTAACATTTTTAGATTGAGTTTTAACTTATGTTTTTAGTTTTGTTTAGTATCTTTACTTGTTTAGTATATGTTTCTATAGTTTATTCTTGTTTTTACTAACTCTAATGCTAATGATTCGGATTTTATTTTGTTTTGTTTTGTCAAGTTTAGCTAGTTAGTATGGATAGTTTGAGCGGAATCTCGGAATATCTTCGTAACTTGGATGAAATGTTCAAGGATACCGGAAGTTCACTGGAAAAGATTGGAGGTATCTTGGAAGAGAGTAAGAAAGATTTGGGGATTGATACAGTTAATTTGGAGGAAACGGGTGAAAACAAAGTTCAACTTCCCAAGAAGGGAAGAGTCGTAGTATTCACACAAGCACCTTTGACGGTGTATGATTCGCCACTAATGAGGTTTGGAACGCAGTGTAGCGTAGAAGGAGTAAGTGCTTGGGACGCGCAACTTAATATGGCTTATGGAGAAAACTACATTTTGAAGAAGGTTCTTGACGAAATTGGTCATGTACATTTGGACTATGATTCATATGGAAGAAGGATGGTTAAAAATCTTAAGGTCAATATTCATGGTCACATTTTTGAAACATATTTTGTTGTGTTAGAAGAAGGGAATGCGGATGAACCTAATGTGTGTTTTGGTCGAGACTTTCTTGTCACGACCAAGTGTCAAGTTGATTTTGCAATGGGTGAAATGAGGATTAATATAACTGATTTGGAAGAAGGAAAAGGAGTGAACGAGATGCTAGTGGAATTGTGTGCCAACATGGAAGAGAAAGATGTGGAAGTAGTTAAAATGGGGAAAGCAAATCGGAAGAAAACTTCATCAAACAAACTAACCCAAACCACAACCACCAACAAAAATGATCACACACCATCATCACCTCCCACTACAAATACTTTCAAACCTTTAACCGACGAGCAAAAAGAAGCTATTTTAGAAAACCTTGAGCAAAAGTTTCTTGAGCTTAATGAGAAGAAACCGGTGATAGAGGTACTTCAAGATTATGTACTCTACCATAAGAAATTGGATGCGGTAATGCTAGCAAGGGCTAGGTTGGAAAATAAGAATCTAACGGAGGAGGAGAGAGATAGAATTTTGTTTAGAGGCATGCCACGGAAGGAAAAGGATCCGGGGAATTTTGTGTTGCCAATAAAAGTGAATAGGACTACACCAGTTTATGCTTTAGCCGATACGGGGTCAAGTGTTAATGTTATGCCCTACCCATTGTTTATGACTTTAGGCTTAAGTAATCCGCAACCAAATCATTCGAAGCTTACTATGGCGGATAATTCTCAAGCGAAAGCAATGGGAGAGGTGAAGAATGTGAGAGTGCAAATTGGATACCAACCGTATTTGGCCGATTTTCTTGTCCTAGACATTCCGGTGGACAAGAGTTTACCACTACTATTGGGGATACCATTCCTACGAACTTGTGGTGCAATTATAGACATGGGAAGAGGCACGATGACTATTGATGATGGGATTTCAAGGCAAACATACTATCCGAAACCAAGAGGACCGACTTTGGAATTTATGGAGGATTTGGAATTCATGGAAGCTGATGGAGATTTGACTTGTTTTGAAGTGGGACTTGATAACCAAGGAAACCCAATGTATGGACCATTAGCTCCGCCTTATTTTGATATAGAGGATGAAATGGAAGGTGCATTAGCGGTGGAAGCATTCTATAACCCATTCAAAAACATTCTAGTCTACAAGAAGTTGACCGACTTTTTAGGCTCTTTACCGGTGCAACTTAAGAATTTGGAATGGGGACCCGAGGGGTCGGGCATTTACAAGAGACAAGCTGGAGATGGAGATTGGCATGTTAAGTTCGATATACTATGTCCGAACGGAAGAAGATTCATGATGAAGTTCAAAACTTTTGAAACCTACCGTGAGTTGACCGGAAAATTTCAAAGTGAGGACATCCTAAGACAAGAGTATTTCGAGGAATTCTAAAGAGAAGACAAGGGACCATAATAAACAAGCAATTATTTGCTTGAATTTCATGAACTATTTCTTTTTTGATTTGATGCATTTAGGATTATTTGTTTCTCATTTTAGTTTTACCATTTTTATTTTTATGATTGAGGTTATTGGTTAATGCATTATGACTATGGGTTTTAGTTGAGTTTTGGTTTAGTTCATAAGTATGATGATTTGAGTTTTTAAGATTGGATGATTGTTGAAATTTCCAAATGGTGGATGAATGTTGTGTGCATCTTTAACAGGATTTTTGAATAAAAATTTGTTGCTTGGAAGGTAAATGCCTAAGTAACTTGAAAAAATGCAAAATTTGGCAAAAATGCAAACTGAAACGGTTGTGTCCATGACTGAACCGGTTGCATACAAGTATATATACCAAAAATTCACTTTTCCAGAAAAAACACACACACATACTAATTCCCAGCTGGGTTTTGCAAAATTCGTCCAAGAGAAGCTAATTGGAGATTGTTTAAGTTGTAGGAGAGCATCATGGCACCCAAACAAGTAAGCATCTACATTCAATTAACTCAATTGAGGTTTAATTAGAGCATTTGATTCGAATTGCATATTAGGTCACTAATTTGGGGGTTTTTGTTATGATTCGAATTAAGTTGTAATATTTTTGGATTAAGTGGGTAATTGATATAGGAATGCATTGCAAAGAGAATTGTAGTGATTGATTCAACATGGAATGAGTATTAAATGATTGAATTTTCGGATTTGATTAGGTTGTGCTAGTGAATCAAGTCAAGTTGCAATTGGTGATTCCTAACGATAGATGATGTGTTTTTATGAGTAATAGATGCCACATTATTGATTAGAACTAATGATTGAAGAATATAGGTTTTATTAAGTTGAGTTCTAAGATGATGAATGTGTGATGATTTGAGGTTTGAAAAGCGAATTTAGAGTAATTTAAGGATGTAGAAATCGTTGAGGATGTTAGAATGCAGTCTAGGAGTGGATTGGACTTAGAAAATTCGAGTGAATAACGGTTTAAAAGGCAAAGCCTTATGCAGATTATATAACCGATCCGGTTGCGCAGCGCAACTGACCGGTTGGATTTGGTCAAAAGGAGTAACCGATTCGGCTGCTCTGCAACCGAATCCGGTTCCAGATTCTGTGTTTAAAATTTTTGAAATTTTGAAGTGGACCTTAGAGGGTTCCATGAACCTTCCCGTTTGTTCTAACACTCTTATATTGTCTTATATTTATGATTTCTACAGAGAATTGTTGTAGGTAGCTCAAGCTCGGAGCCAGTTCCAATGAACCCGATTGTTACAAAGTTTTGTCAAAGGAATGAGAGGAAGAAAGTCAAGTATAGCTTGAAGACGGAAGCAAATGACAACTTAAAGTTCAAAGATCTCACTGACGGGGAGAAACATGCTTTTCAGGAAAGGTTATCAAAATTGCAAAATAGGACATGTTTGGTTCCGAGGCTGATTGATTGGGATTTGTTTGCGGAGTATGAATGTGAAGAGGATTTGAGAAGAATGATGCGGACATCTTATGTGTATCCAGCTGATGGAGATTCGTTCGATGATTTGTCATGGGAAAGAGCATTTAGCATTGATGAAGAGGTCTATCGAGAGTGGTGTATGAAGTTCTTTTCAACCATGTATTTTGAAAGAAAGGTGAATGTTCGAAATTTGATGGAGGAAATTTGTGTTTGGTTTAGGCTTTGTGGAAGCGATCATGCTTACACTTTGCTTCGCTTTTACCAATGCTTTGAACCACATGAGGTTAAGCATCGATTATTTGAGGCTCTTGGTTTGTATGAGCTTTGATAACGCCACACGCGTCGTTCGGGGTCAAGGAAACTTCCTTTTCTTGAGCAAGTTTTATAACACCCCAGGCGATGAACCTAATCGTTGTAGTGTAGTAATTAGGGTAAGCCACGGGTATTGATATCGTTCTCTAGGGAATAGGAATGCTAGTAAGGAGTTACTAAGCTAAGGTTAAGGTTGAGGAAGATTATTTTTTATCTTTTATGTTTTATGAAATGGAAAGGTACGAATCTCGGGTATTGGATTTGGGGGTTGGTATTTCTACCGATTACTCTACTATTATCTAATTATCTAAACTAAGGTTGTGGAGTCTATGTCTAATTAATGTGTGCTCGTATGATAGTTTAAAGATGTGTTTACTTAGGTTGTACTACTCCTTAATTATCTCCTATTGATGGTTGAGTTGTCACGTCCTTATTCTTAGTTGCGTTGTGTGTCTAAAGTTGTAGGGTATCGTTTCTCCCAACTCTTTGAACTTACCAAAGGGTCTCGTCTACAAACCCACTAGGGATGATAAACTCCTACTCTAAGGTGCTCTTTGTATGGTTTAGCCTACAACTACTCGTGTAATTATATTCTAAGGTTCACAAAGATGAATCAAGCATTAAGTACACAACGAATGACCTATCGCATTACTAGATCATTAATCAACTAAGATAAGAAACAACCAAACAATATTCAATAATTAAGTTTCATACTTCCTAAGCAAACACACAAATAAATTAGCGGACATGGAGAACATGCAAGCATACACACAAATAATCAAAGACATAATTGAATTAATGAAGTAAAGACTTATCTTGATGTAAGATAGGGTTTAAAACCCTAAAATCTTGTACAAGACACCTTAGGTTCGGTTTTAGGTTTTACTCCAAAAGACTCTCCACAAAAGACTAAAAATTCGGATTCTATATATAAGATTACATATGCGACGGCGTCACCTTATGTTTCGTGGCCGCCGTGTCGCCGTCATTAGGGTTTCGTCTTGGCCACGCTAACCTTGCGACGGCGTCACCTTATGTCCGTGACGCCGTCCTCTTCAACATCGGCGTCGTCTGGATTGCATCTAGGCCGTCGAGTTGCGCGACGGCCTACTTTTCACCGCTAGACGTCGTCGCTTGAAAATGAGTTTTTGTTCGGACCGTCACAAAGTGATTGGGACGGCGTCGCCATTAACACCGACACCGTCGCCTTCTAATTTCAAAGAATCGTGAGTGTCTCGATTTTGACTTTGGCCATTTTCTTCATATATTCGCGCCTTTTCGTCCAAATAAGTGCCATTCCAGCATTTTGCCTTCAAGAGACCTAAAAGTGAAAAGGAACGATATTAAGCAATAACGGATACAAAAGTGATCAAATAAGGACTAAAAGACCCTCAAAATGGTACCTTTTAAAACCTTATCAAATATCCCTACACTTGTTATTTGCTTGTCCTCAAGCAAATGTGCTTTTAGCCAATTAATTTATAAGTTAGGGTCATGAAGCATTAATTCAAAACGGTCCACAACACATATAAGCCCATAAAAGTCATAACAAGCACGGAAATTATATACTAGCACCTCACATGGGGTGTTTGGATACTCACATCTCTCGGTGTATATATGAAATATAACAAATAGGAAATGGAAGATAAACACTCATTAACCGGTCCTAGTACATAGATTACCATAGGCTTGAGAATAGATCAAACCTCCATCGCTTTGGCATAAGCACCTAGGAAAGACTATCAAAGAGGTCTTTTAAAGGGTTGTAATGTTAGGCTTACGGTAGGAAACAAGGGTTTGGTGGGATAGGCTATTTAGTGGTGGCAAGTCAAAATCTCTATGTTAAATGCATACGAAGAATGGCGTTGCTAAGCCAAGACTCGACACTCTAAAACTCTAGGTAACGAAAATAAACAAACATAAATTTAAAGGATAGATGTAGGATGGTAGCCCGTATTTTTTTTTTTTTTTTTTTTTTTTTACTCTATTTTTTTCTTTTTCTCTTTTTCTATTTTTTTTTCGATTTTTTTTTTCAATACACTTTTACTCTACCATCCTCTACGATAACATCAAAATACTAGGGATTTATAGGCACATCCCTACACTTGAGTTTTTATTACTCTAACACTAATTTGACCCGATTTGAAAAGATCAAAACACTTGGGGTACATTATTATGCAAACAAAGGGAATTTGAATTTTTAACGTTCCCTTCCCGTCATTTCATAAACTTTAACTTTTCCCATGAATCCCAATCATCCCAAAACTTTATACAAAGGATATGACTCGACTTAGCAACTTATGCAAGCAACTAGATAATTGAACTAAGGGTTTGGGGTGATAACAAACATTTGCACTAAAAGTGAGTGCATTAGGGGTAGCTAAGGCGATTTGGGTGTATATTTGGGGTGGGGTGTAAACAATGCTCTTCATTGATATTCGGAAAAGTCGAAACATCACGAGAACCGCGAAAAGGATAGGCTCGAGGGGTTAACTAGGGTATCGTGTACTAAAGATGAGTACAACGCAAAGGGTGTGGGGAATTACTCAACCGATGTGGAAGAAGTAATTATATTACGGTATCAAACAAGGGTTATCCTAATGCCTCTTATCATTTAGTTATTCCTAACTACACAAGTGTAGTCTCACTTGCGATCTCGGAATGCATCACAAAACAAGTTCTAGAATCTAATATACTACCGGTTCACACTCTAAGCATTCAAGATGAATGCTTTAATTCCTACTAATCTAAGGCGATCCTCACATTTGGTGGAATTTGGGTGGTAAAGGGTTTTGTGCTAGTCATGCAACTTCCTATCCATGAGACGCTTTTGTTAAGACTAATGGCCCACTCCTATATGTCATAAAAATTTTAAATTTGGTGCCAAAATTACCCTAACCGACATTTTCTCATGGTTTATTACACAATCACAATTGGACAAAGCAAATAGTCAAGGATAAGCATAGTTTCAAAGTTCCGTTTTATTTTCCCTCCTACACTTAAACCGAACATTGTCCCCAATGTTCCCGAAATATCAAAGTTATGATAAAAGAAGGTAATCAAAAGCGAAAGAAACTAATACTCCCTAATTAGCTCGGTAGGATCCGTGTAAAGTGGTGGTTAAATCCTTTTCAAGAAGAATTATTGCGTGAAAAGCTCCTTCCAATCTTATGTAACTTCTTCTTGACAAACTAAACTGCACACTTGAAGAGAACAAACGAAACCTTCGCAGAAAATCGGCGGTAATAATATATATAAGACTCGATTTAAACTAGGATATAATGCTTGTGGAATGGATGTTTACGAATTTCTAAGAAAATTAAGACCGGAAAATTCCAAAATTTATAAGTAGCTCGAAAAACGAGAAAAAGTAATCGATGTTTTACTCCTTCCCGACGCCGTCGGTTGCAATCTGACGTCGTCGGTTATCCCGACAAAAAGCGGTGCGATTTTTTTCGGAAAATTTACATCTTTAGAATCTGGAAAAATTTATGCAAAACATCCATTATGACTCGATACAAGCATTTGACTCGAACAAACAAACATAAATATCTTTTAGTTAATTGTTATTCTCATGTTTACGTTTCTTTTGAAAACGTGTGTAATCCTCCCTACACTTATCCCTTATGTAAAATACCTTTATATGCAATTAAGACGAGGTTAAAAACAAAATAAAGCATTTTTACAAATTTAAACATGAGGATAAACAATTAATAAAAGATATATGACACTAACAAGCAAACAATTAAGCATGGGTTGCCTCCCACGAAGCGCTTTTTCTTTATTTAAGAGTCTTGTAGCTAGACTCATAGTCGTGCTCCTACGTTTTCTCATTACCGCCTCTTCACCCTTTGTTTTCCTTCATCGAAAGGGTGTAGACGCTTGTATGCTCACCGTGGATTCCTTGCCAACGCTGTCAATTATGGTGACGGTTTTATCTTTTAAATTGGTCTCCTTAATCATGAAAGGCCCAAACCATCTTGGTTTGTTTCTTCCTCGTAATGCCCTTATCCGAGATCTATACAAGAGAACTTTTCTCCCTTTAGAAATTCCTTAGGGTCCTTTTGTACCTTAGGTATTGAGGTGGGATTGCTTCCTAACTTTTATCGGGTTTCCACAATGTCGCATACAATCCTTGAACCATAAAGTCTCTAAGCCCTTTTTCCGATCATTCATCTTCTTCTTAACATTATTGCGGGGCTTTTCGATTTCCACCGTAATCATTTCCATGATCTTAAGAGGATATCTTGGGATGATGGGTATCCTAGCGCACCCTTCCCGCTTTTAAGTATCATGATGCCTTCTCCACATTTGATGGTTGCCTTGGCGGTGGCGTGAATGGTGTCCCAAGAATGAGGGGTACGTTTTTATCTTCCTCAACATCAATGATCACGAAATCCACCGGATAAACGATGTTAGCCACCTCAATTAGAACATCAACAGCGATTCCTACGGGGTGGACATAAGTATGATTAGCTAAGGAAAGTCTAAGGTCGGTTTTGGCTGGTTTCTCATTAGTTAACTTATTATAGATTGACAATGGCATTATGTTCACATCGGTCCCTTGATCGGCCAAGGCATTTATATTGTCCATGTCACCGATACTAACTGGTATCACGAAATTCCCTGTGGTGTCTCGTTTTCTTGTTAACGGTTTTTTTATAACCAACTCATACAGAGGTTCCATAGGTAAGGCGTCGTATTCTTCTTCTGTCATTTTTCCTTCAAGAGCTTCCCTAAGAACTTCATTGTACCTAAAGTTGTTTACTTGGTTTGCAATGGTTTTCTTGTTAATTTCGTGCTTAAGGTAGTACTCAATGGTCTCAGGTTCATCATTAGGCACGACTCCTCCTTCGTGCTTTCCTCGCTTTTCCATATCTCACCTTGCATTCTTAGGCATAATGGAAACGGCGTTTACAAATGAAGTGGGAGGGCAATCGTTGCTTCACGAGCACTTTTTCAGAACCTTTGTTTTGGTAAATTCAATTACCAAATTCATCATTTCTTTCATTTTGCTTGCATTTCCTCTCTCGCCTATAAACCTCCTCTTCAAATCGGCTAATCTCTCTGTATGAGCCGCCATGTACTCCTCATTTGATCCTTGAAGCTTGGTGAAAGTGGTATTGGGAAGTAGAGCAGGCGCCTTCGGAACTTGGGTTTTGCTCGCGACTTGGGATTCCGAAAGAGGTGTGGAGCGGTTGGTGGAGTGGGCGGATTTGACGACCTCTCGAGGAATTTGTACGGGTGCTCTTTTCGCCTTTCCATAAGATAATCAATTCCTCTCGATGGCACTCAATTGCTCCTCGAGTGTATCGGAGGATTCAAAAGGAGTGGATATGGCATTAACCACGTTAATCGGAGTTTCGGAGATTCACTCCAATCTTCGTAGCTTTGATCGGCAAGCTCCTCTATAATATCCCATGATTTCTCTGCATTAAAGTCATTGAGTCTTCCACCGTGCTCGATCAATGGATCGTCGAGTGATGAAATCGGTATGATCATAGAAGATTTGGATTTGAAGCCAAAGATCAATGCCATGGTGTGGAAGTCTCACGAGTAGTTCCTTGTCGAGTCCATGCTTTGTAAAGAGACTCACCTTGGAGTTCTTTGGAATGTCAAGATGTCTCGCCTAAGCTTAGTGGTTCTCCCGGTGGGAAAAATTGAGCAAGGAAGCGAGAGGTAAGATCATCCCAACTTGAGATGGAGCCGGCGGGAAGTCGCTCAAGCCAATTACTAGCTTGGTCCCGAGAGAGAATTGGAAGAGACGCAGCGCGGGTCTCCCGAGTAGTAGCATCAAGGTCGATGGAATCGACAATTTTGAGGAAATCCTCGGATCTCGATTTGGATCTTGAACGAAGTCCATGGAATGCACATCCGTTTTGCACCAACCGGATGGTGTCGGATCGCAGGCCGTAGTTTGGGCTTGGTCGGGAAGCTCAATGGTGTTCCTATAGCCTAGGTGGCTTGGTCTCGAGTATTCACCAAGAGTACGGGCTCTTGGCGGGTCATTTGGTGGTAGGTTGATGAATGGTAGTGGGTTATCACCTTCCATGATGAAAAGTGATGGGTGTTACGAACAAAGGTCACGAAGAAGGGGATAGACTAAGAGAAAGCTAAAATGAGAAAAATTAACTTGATAGGAATCAAGCAAAGAACCTAAATGAGGTGGACTACTAACTAGCTATTCTATTCCCGTGGTGCGCCAAAAACTTGATAACGCTACTGCGTCGTTCGGGGTCAAGGAAACTTCCTTTTCTTGAGCAAGTTTTATAACACCCTAGGCGATGAACCTAATCGTTGTAGTGTAGTAATTAGGGTAAGCCACGGGTATTGATATCGTTCTCTGGGGAATAGGAATGCTAGTGAGGAGTTACTACGCTAAGGTTAAGGTTGAGGAAGATTATTTTTATCTTTTTATGTTTTATGAAATGGAAAGGTACGAATCTCGGGTATTGGATTTGGGGGTTGGTATTTCACCGATTACTCTACTATTATCTAATTATCTAAACTAAGGTCGTGGGAGTCTATGTCTAATTAATGTGTGCTCGTATGATAGTTTAAAGATGTGTTTACTTAGGTTGTACTACTCCTTAATTATCTCCTATTGATGGTTGAGTTGTCACGTCTTATTCTTAGTTGCGTTGTGTGTCTAAAGTTGTAGGGTATGCGTTTCTCCGTAACTCTTTGAACTTACCAAAGGGTCTCGTCTACAAACCCACTAGGGATGATAAACTCCTACTCTAAGGCCCTCTTTGGATGGTTTAGCCTACAACTACTTAGGTAATAATATTCTAAGGTTCACAAAAATGAATCAAGCATTAAGTACACAACGAATGACCTATCGCATTACTAGATCATTAATCAACTAAGATAAGAAACAACCAAAAAATATTCAATAATTAAGTTTCATACTTCCTAAGCAAACACACAAATAAATTAGCCGGACATGGAGAACATGCAAGCATACACACAAATAATCAAAGACATAATTGAATTAATGAAGTAAAGACTTATCTTGATGTAAGATAGGGTTTAAAACCCTAAAATCTTGTACAAGACACCTTAGGTTTGGTTTTAGGTTTTACTCCAAAAGACTCTCCACAAAGACGAAAAATTCGGATTCTATATATAAGATTACATATGCGACGGCGTCACCTTATGTTTCGTGGCGCGCCGTGTCGCCGTCATTAGGGTTTCGTCTTGGCCACGTTAACCTTGCGGCGGCGTCACCTTATGACCGTGACGCCGTCCTCTTCAAACTCGGCGTCGTCGGATTACATCTAGGCCGTCGAGTAGCGACGGCCTACTCTTTCACCACCCGATGTCGTTGCTTGAAAATGAGCAATTTGGGTTACGAGCCGTCACAACAATTTCGGCGACGGTGTCGCCATTAGCACCGACGCCATCGCCTTCTAATTTCAAAGATCTGTGAGTGTCTCGATTTTGACTTTGGCCATTTTCTTCATATATTCGCGCCTTTTCGTCCAAATAAGTGTCATTCCAGCATTTTGCCTTCAAGAGACCTAAAAAGTGAAAAGGAACGATATTAAGCAATAACGGATACAAAAGTGATCAAATAAGGACTAAAACGACCCATCAAAATGGTACCTTTTAAAACCTTATCAAGCCACATGAGGTTAATAATCGGTTATTTGAAGCTCACTTTTCAAGACTTCGGAGGTTTGAAAAAGGCTTTCCTAGTATTCCCACCTATTGGAATCGAGTGGGAGATCCTTCTTGCACAAGGAGGAATGCCGCGACCATCAGGAATCCGTTAATGAGGATACTTCACAAATTGATAGTGACTGGGCCGTTTAATAGGTATAGCAGGGACAAATGTCGAAACCGGACTTATGGGTTATGATGTTATTGGAGGAAACTAAGGACTGTAATGCGATTTGGCGAGATAGTCAATATTTGTCTAGGAGGGCCCCGGAATCAAAAGTAATAGCAACATTTGTGGAGGACATTTCGTGACAAGGTTGGCGAAGAATCTTGGGTATTATGTTGATGAGGAATTGGCTAAGTGTGGAGATCCAAAGTATAGTGAGAAGTGGAGTACAATTGGTTTTGGGAATGCTTTGAATAGGAAAGAGAAAACCTTGGGGTTATGGATTGAACCTCAACAACAACAACCACCACCACAAAAGCAGGGAAGTATACCAATGGAGAACATACAAGCGGGTATGTCCAGTAGTTTTGATTCAGGTTGGGGCGAGTGGAACCAACATTTAGATGAGATTCAATGTAGGGATGTGTGGAGAGACTCGATGTTGTTGAGAAACAACTACATCAATGATTATTCAATGCCTATCTTTCAACACATGGATCGTGAAGCCAATTACGAGTTACCACCCTACAATCCACCCAATGTTCCACCATATCCTTTCCCTTACACTTCTTATCCTAGACCCTATCCGTATCCATATCCTGGGTACGCACCATTTCCTGATCCAATGCCCGTATATGGTCGATTACCTGAGGTTGGTGGAGCAAGCTATGATGTTGGAGGATCGTCATCAGGAATTGGAGGAAAGAAGAAGAAGAGGAGAGTTCGTTCGGAGATTGTGGACGAAAACTATGTAAACGAAAGTGATGATGATGATGAGTATGATGATGAAGAAGGGGACGAGATGAGCGAGGACGACGAGTGATCGTGGATCATTAGTGATTTATGGTTTCAAAGACAATGGTTATGATGTGTTAAACAATATTATTTCTATCTAACTATTTCTTTAGGATGATTATCATATTTTGCTTGGTTTTATCTTGTTTTAGTAGCATTTGGATTGTTTTGTTTTGTTTTGTTTTGTTTATTGTGTATTTGCGCTTTTGTTTGCGGGATGGATGTGTCGGAAGCTTATTGATGGTCAAATATTTGGAGTTGGATAACTCACATGCTTTCTTATGACCCAATATGTGTATTGCATATTCTATCCGTGGTATATTTTAACTATTTCTTTTCCCATTTTCTTTACTTTGAAGTTCATTTTTATTACATTGAGGACAATGCAAAACTTAAGTATGGAGGAGAGAAGAAAATAGGAAAAATGATATGCATAGCATTTTTAATTTTTGGATAACTTTTGGATGCAAGTAATTAGAAGGAATTCGCCCTTGATGGTCTATTTGTTTTCACGCATTATTAATAAATATTAAATAAATAACTTGAGAATTTCAATGGTAAAATGAGGTTTTTGAAAATTTTTGGATTTGAACCAAATTACGGAAGTAATTCATGTTGGATTCGATAGCATTTTCTAGCATGCATTATAGCCTTTTTCCACTTACTTGTGAGGTTTCTTTTTGTATAAAACATATCTTTTGTTTTATATTTGCTATGAGTGTGCCGGTGATTATGTCGATTCTAGAACTTGTACTAGTTATGCATTTCGGTTAAAATCACTCTCGAGTGATATAAATATGTTCAAATGATAAGAGGCATCGTAGGATTTAACCCAAATGGCCTTCCATTATACATTTAATGATATATTAGCTAGCCACATCGGTTAGTTAACCACTTTATATGGACCCATTTGTTAGTGCTCATCTTTAGCACTAGATACCCTTAGTTACACCCTCCGAGCCAATCTTTTCGTTTCTATTAAATCCAGAAAAATACAAAAAAATATTTTACACTTTAAACCTTAGCCTACCCCTTGTCATGTCTATTGGTTTGTTGCTAGTTGTTTGGAATGTTTGATTATTTTTGATGATTATGAAGAAGCTACACTTTGTTTATAGTGTGTACCATTATCCATCATAGATGAAAGAGACGTCTTTCTCGATTTTTTTTGTGGTGTATATGCTTACACTAAGTGTGGGGAACTTGTTTTGGAAAAAAAAATGGTTATAGCCAATGAGCTATATGAAGGATATTGATTAGCCAATGAGCTAAATTGAGTTATACATATTTGCGGAGATCGATATTTGAAGAGGAGAAGTAATCATTTACGGGATTGTGTTTTGTATGATGGCTAGCAACATGGAGGTTTAGACTTGACTTTATTTTCTTTTAACAACAATTTCATAAACCATCCCATGCCTTATCCATACCCTTTATGAACCCTTAGCCTTAACGTTATAACCCGAATAAAAGCCCTCTTTGATGAATTTATTTTCTTTGTTTTGATACTTGTACAAGCTTATGGTAAAAAGCATTGATCATGACTAGGCATTGAGTGATTTACATATACCCACCAATATATGAGTGTTGAGTGAATTCTTAAAATCATTCGTGAGGTGTTCTAGTTATGTTATCTAAAGTGATTGGTTCATTTTGAAAGTTTTCACATATTAAAAGCAAACCAATGATTATCTCTTTTGGGATGATTGTTACATTTTAGGAACCATGGTGTCAAGACCATTGAAATCAATCTTTGCAAATGTTAGACCTACTCGAGGGTGAGTAGAACTTAAGTGTGGGGAATTTGATAACGCCATAAAATGAACATGTTTTTAGTAGCGTTATTGTTGGTTTTGTGCATGATAATCGGATCCACGAGGCCGATAGGAGGTCATGTCTATATTAATTTACTCATAAATGTTGCAAAGACCACCCGAATGCAAAAGATGAGTATGCGTGTATGTATATGTAGCCGTATCACGAATGATGAAGAAATGAAGTTTTATGCACATTTGGAAGATTCTCGAAGAAGGAAGTCGAGCAAGGAAGCTTTTGGACTCAATGATTGGGAAGCACAATGATTTCTAAGTATCTACAACATGGAAATATCAAGTTTTGCCATGGAAATCATCGCGAGAGCAAAGAATGAAGCGTATAAACAAGAAAGTCAACAAAAGTCAAATCGGCAGAACCGGTGATCGGTCGTAACTTAGAACCGATTAAATTTGGGCAAATGTCGATCATAACCGATCGGTTGCATGATTTGCGATTACATACGCTTGCATTTATTGTTGCCTTAACTCCCCATAATCATTGGGGCCAATCATTTCTTGATATTAACTTGTTGGGAATGTTTTTGGTCAGTTGAGCAAGCATATGTGGCTATATAATGAACCTAGTCCTAGTTTACTAGGTGTGACACAACCAAAATTGTATTAGTTTACACCAAAACTAATACCAACCATATTATTCAACCCAAAGCTTAGTTCTTCTTGAAAAGCGTCCGAGCAAGGAGGAACAATTCTCATCCATAGTTTTGGTAATTTGGAGTTATCACGGTGAATCTAGGTGATTGGAGGCACGTGGTTGCTACAATCCACGAATTCTAATTCTTGTAATCACAAAAGTTTAGGTATTCTATGAACTTTGTTATGGATTTCTATTCTCTTGAGTTATTGGAATTACTTTGTTATGTTTTGTGTTTAGTTATTATTATCATGGAGTAGTTTTGGGATATACTTGTGTGTTGGGATATAGTTAATCATTCTAGTGTTCTTAATATGTGATGCATGTATATATGATCTTGTTTAAATAAGTTTGTTGGAAAATACTAGTCTTGGTTTGATTTGTTGATAAAACATGTTTTAAGAAAAAGGACCGAAAGTTTCTCTTGTGTTTTATTCCAAAAGGTTGGTGACAAACTAGTATGGGGATATGGTGATTGACAACCACCATGTTTGCTTATTAAAACAAGACTAGGAACATTTTCATCACGAAAGGGTCGAAAGATTCGTAAGAACAAGTTTAATAAGAACATGTTGCAAACAAATGGATTTTATAAAGGATAATCATTAGGATAAGGACCGAAAGGATTACCTATATGTTTTTATTCTTAGAATGATTTTTACAAACATATACCATGGTTGGGAGATCATTTGCTTATGATTTGTGCATCACATCAAGAGTTTACACCAAGCCTTCATGAACACTTTTATGATTGATTATAGACTACACACAAGTATATATATTTCTTATCATTGAATTTTACTATAACATCACTATTTGAGGAAGCCTTGACAAGCTTTCTTGTTGGAATCTTTTCATACAAAAACAATTTCAAACGCAAAATCCCTTGGGACGATCTCGACTTACCCAACTTTGCTATCACGGACGAGTATACTTGCTCGTATGTGTTAATAGAATTAGACGGTTAAATCGTGTTTATAAATTTTTAAAACTTTCACTACGGTTAGCACATCAAGCTTGCATCTCCAGCATTTATTTTGAACTTTTCCAAGATAATTAGTTCAAACACATCATGTTTCTCATTTTGAAGCAAATAAGCATACAATTGCTCAAATTTTTGTTCCTCAATCCTTTGTTTAGCTTGACTGCAGTGACAAATTTGTGCCATTCGGGATTCATGTTGTTCACAAACTTTGAATTGAGCTGGATATTTGGCATAGTCATTTTGATATTCCTCATGTCATTCACAAGCTTGTGGAATCTAACGTAATATTCTATAACTGTTTCCCCTGGATTCATCTTAAAGTTCTCAAAGTCATCATACATCCGAGACTCCACATCTTCTTTAGTCAAATCGAACCGAGAGAAGCATCTTAACATTGTCCCATACTGCCTTACCTTCGATGTTGTGATTGATCAACTTGTAAATGTCCTTAGGTAGACCACGAAGTATAATGTTTGAAGCCACGATGTACGCATCGTATCTCTTCTTTTCCTTATCATTAAGCTCATCATACATCTTTGGTCTATCCAATCCTAATATAACTGAACCGTCAACAGCAGTTTCAAGGATGTCTCTGGTAGTCTCAACTTGATATGGTCTTTCATCAATTGACTTGAGGATATTAACCCAATTTTCCTTACCTAAGCAATACAGTCTGATTCTTTGAGCCCACGAGTCATAATCGGTTCTATCCAGCATGGGATGACGAGTATCAGATCCTGCAGCTTGAACGTCTTCAGCAACGGAAGTGATGATTGTAGACATGTTTGTAGACATGATTACAGATTCCACGGGATTTTGCAACTCTTTGATTAAACCGGGAAATAGATTCTTTCTTAGGATTTTACAAGATCAAGAGAAAACCCTAAAACGTAACACGAAGAAACAATAAGTCTCAAAAGACAAATAGCACACTTGACAAGTCGAACCCTTGACAAATCGCACTTCAGAAAAATCGCTCTTACAGACAAATCTCACCTTCAGACAAATCGCTCTCTTGAGACAAATCACACAGTTAATCAAATCGCACCCTAGACAAGTCTCAATAGACAAGTCGCACTTTCAGACAAAAAGCAGTTCAGACAAATTGCAGTCTAAGACAAATCGCAGTACAAGACAAATCGCACCATGATTACTAAATCGCTTAAACGACAAATTGCATAGCAGACAAATCGCACTTAAGACAAAACGCACTCTGGACAAGTCGCACTCTGAGTAAGACAAATCGCTTCAGTAAACGATCCAAAAAGAGGACAAATCACATAGACTATGAGACAAATCACTTTTCAGAAATATTAAAAAATGCCACTTTTTAAATCCAAAAACCACCCAACCACGATGATTCAAGCCTTCCAAACCAAAACCTAAACAATTATAATGATTCCAAACACAAAAGTACAATCAAAATCCAAACTTTAACACAAGAAATGATCCAAATGATGCAAACTACTCTAAACTCATTCAAACCCAAAAACCTTATGAAAACCACTAGAAATCCAAAACCATGAAAGATGAGTGATCAAACCATGGCTCTTGATACCATTTGTAACATATTGGTTTTCATAAACACATCACAACATAATAAGAAGGGGCGTATGGTTTGAGTTTTAGAGAGAGAAAGTGGAAGAGTTTTGGGAACTTAGTGAGACAAAGAAAAATGATATTATGAAGCTCCAACCCTTTGCCTTGCTAGGAAAAGGGTATTTATAGGTTCTTACAAGACACACCTCCTACGGGCTGTGGATCAGGCATACAGTAGGTAAAGACCCGTCCATCCTCCACGGTGTTATTTAACAAACTACTTACTAACACTAAATAACTATAACTACGAGCTTTCTAACGAATACATATACTTGAGGTGACCGACTCTTTTAATAACGGGATTTTCTAAATCCTAACACGGTCCTCTTGACCAATCGATAAGCTATGCCGTAGACAAAACCTTGGAAGTAGATCACGTGCCTTTACCTGAGTGGTTGTTAGTAGTCCTACCCAACCTGTTCACCTCCCGCTATTCGGTAAGATGGAAAGTATGGATAACCTTGCTCCTCTCTCCTTATATAGTTATAGCAGCACTTGAGAATCCCTCTATCTTATTTTAAGAAGGTGAAAGAGTACTCATTCCTCTCCCTCTGGTAGAGTGGCTTTTCTAATATGAGTTGGACCTCACTTCTGAGCTCTAGCTCCTTACTTTCTTTCCATAATGGAACTCCAATTGGAAGGGGAAGCTCCCCTTGGTCCGCTTTCTCTATGTGAGATTCGTTATGTTCATACACATCTGATCCTTCCTCAGCTTCTTCCGATCCTCTTTAAGGAGGAAGTGCGATCGAAAGGCCTAAGCTAACAAATAGATTTCTTCAGACGAAAAGGAAACCGTGTGCATTAGGAAATGATGAATTCTATCTTTTTCAGATTATGGCAATCGCCACACACACCCACGTTTCATCTATCACTTCCTGGAGCCGAGAGGACAGATCTGGATATGCTTACAGTGTATCATCTCCAGACTGATGGCCGAAGTGAAGAAACTATTCGAGGATTAGTAGACACATCGTGTATTCATCAAGATTGGCAATGGTTGGGATAGACACCTTCCAATGGCCAAATTCTCTTATAGACATCTCTCGAGTCTGGAAATGGTTGGGATAGACACCTTCCGTTGGCCAAATTATCCTATAACCATACCGATCACTTTAGTGCTTCCAAGGCACCAGAAGAGACCCTCTGTGGTCATAAGTGCCGATCCCGATTGTTGGGTAGCAATGGAGATACCCAACCTACCAACCTTGAACCTATTTGAGAAACTGCCGAGGAGGCCGTTCTAAGTTGAGATGGATATGCAAACTACTCGCAAACCGTTAGGGGACATAGATAATGTAAACCTCTTGACTTCCCGGATATGGCCTAGGTTAAGCTTAGAGATTCACCATGAGAATGTGTGAAACGTTTGGTAAATGCGGAAGCTCAATCATCGCTATCAGTCTTTTCGAAATCCTTGTTGGAGTTAGACCAGTAACTCAGAGCCTTGAGCTACCATCAAGACTCAGTAGTACTCCCAACATTTCGTGTATAATAGGAAGAAATGACTTGCCATTGAGGCAATTGCTATCCCTCTAGGAAATCCAAATCTTTAAGTGTTTAAACTTCGTTGACCTATCGAAATTGTAGACCATGAATTCAGACAACTTTAGTAAAGTCGCATCCCTACCATCGAAGCTCGTAGAAACTCGTAGTAAGATCCTGAATTCACGTAGGAAACGTGAAGATGAATCCCCGTACTTATGCACTCACCGCTTCTAAACCTCAACGACTAACTTGAGTTAAATCGCGAGGACGCGATTCCTTTTAAGGAGGTAAGGCTGTGACAAATCGTAAATTCCTCGATGTGTCGTAGTTGGAGAAACATCAATTAGAGCGATCGTTTTAACTAATTTGAGATACGAGTCGTATTATATATCATTTTTAATGGAAATAATATTCTAAGAACATTGGCGTAACTCTCAAGTCACGAATCCCTTGGTTGCTAATCCAAACGAGCCCCAAACCTAATATAGCAAAAGTTTTACAAAGTTACGTGTATGGTCCCTGGATAAGTTTCATGGCCGCCCCTTATGTTTATTCCATTTACAATTTGGGTCCCTCCAGGGGTATATATACCCCTAGCCACTCACACATCTCTCATTTACTCACTTATTTTCTCCCTCTACAAAAATACACACACCTCAACACTCTCTTTGTCTAGTAATATTTCCGGCCACCCATACCAGGGTTATGGCGCTGTCACCAGAATCCGGCCAAATTCTGGCCATCGCAAATAATTACACCGCCTACCTAGGGTGATAGATCGGACCATGGTGGTTCCTTTTATGCAACCCACACGCGTTTAAACCCGATAACGCGCTCTAGATCTTGAACCCTAGTTTCGTAAATTAGGGTTTCGTGATAAAAACGTGTTTAATGGTTCAAGGTTTGATGGCGACGGGTTGTACCCGTTGGAGACGCCATCACGACCCTCGTTTTCTCCTCTTTTCTTCTCGGTAAACACTTACCTCGTCTCATTATATTTTATTTCTATTTTACCAAGCGTATATATATATATATATATATATATATATATATATATATATATATATATATATATATATATATATATATATATATATATATATATATATATATATATATATATATATATATATATGTATATATATATATATATATATATATATATATATATATATATATATATATATATATATATATATATATATATATATATATATATATATATATATATATATATATATATATATATATATATATATATACACACACGTTAATTTGTGTTTTGATTCGTGGATATAAAAATTTGGTTATCGTATTGTATTATTTTGCGGTTAAAACAAATAAAATGAGATGTGACATAAAGTTTTGGTCGAATAGATCTGGGAAAAATGATTTAGTATTGTTTCGTGTGGTAAGAAAAAGATTAACGAGATGTTGGTCGCCTCATGTTTGGTATCGAATATGTTAGTATTTATTTGGATGTGCGAATTGGACTGAGTCGACTCACTTAGTCAACTCGGTGGTCGAGTACTTAGTGAGCAAGTCACGGCCTGAAAACTTTTGATGTTATTATTGTTGAGTTGGAATCATGTCAAGTTTTGAAACCATTTAGGTCTCGGTTTGGATTTCAGATTTGTGTTTGGATATGCTTATTTATTTGTTAATGTAATTTTTGTTTGTGTATCCCGGTCAACACGTCATGGGGTGTGAGTCAAACTCAAAGGATGACCTAGTCGGGTCGGGTCAGAAATGGTACGGGTACCCGAAAGTTAAATTGGTGATTGACTTTGTTTTGATTTATGAATCGGGTATATGGTACAAATAAAAGTTAGTTACGGGTTAAACTCGATATGATGCGGTAATAGTTTATAAGTCATAAATGGTTGTTAAAATGAATTAACGATTACAAAAGGAATGGTAATTAGTACATGACGACGGATAAACTTGTAAAATATATACCTAACGACTCGATTTGGTAACAAATCTCTATACAACGATAACCGGAATAGAACTATCGGATAAACGATGTAAAACTTGATTTAATGACGAGTAATTATTGGGAACTAAGTAGGTAATTTGGAAGTAATATCAATTATTACGTATACGTTATAAGGAGCAACTACATTATATAAACTTGGAATAACTATTGATAACAAGTTATATTGATTAATAAGTTGTACTTTATTAAACGTTTTGGCTTAAACTAGTATAATATATTAGACTCGGAAATGAGTTTCATATATTTGTTTCGCGATATGCCTAAGTATTCCCTTTTCACATTTTAACTAATAACGAGATATCTAGTTATATGTTGTCGATAAATATGCTTTTATTTAATCGTAAACTTTTATTGATTAAAGAATGTAACTCATGTTTTATAAACATGTGTTAGCCTTTGTAAACTTGTTTGGAAAGATTATTTTGACAAGACAAGTTATTAGAGTCGTAATGTTGTCGGAACGTTGAATAAACGAACGCGTTATGTAAAATGTTGCATAGTATACTGTGTACAACATACCTTATTATAAGCTTGTATAACTATGAGTAACGACCGTAAAATCTTTATTAATCAAGCGATAATAGGAACTTGTCTTTTATGATAAACATGTATGTTTGGGATTATGGGGAAATTATCGAAAGTTAACCCAATTATGTGACATAAGTAGTTGTCGTCATTACCTAGTCTTTGACTCGCTCGAGTATTGTCAGTATTTCTTGACTTTGTTGATGTCTTTCCCTTTTTGGCGTGCATTCTAGTATTATGTCTTGACTATGTCGACGTCTTCTCCTCTTTCGCGTGAGTTGTGCGTCGCGTCTATGTTTCTTACCACCACACGAAACGCTAAAACTAAACTTTTGAGATATTAATTATAAACTTTTGGGAACGATAATGGACTTTTGAAAGTAATGACACGAATAATCCACGAAAACTACGACACATTACTTTCTAATTGACTCCTTTATTATACGAGCTGTATTTTAAGATTATCGTATACGCATTAGGTTGCGTCAACTCTATTATATCGTACTCGTCGTACCTTCTTCTGGATGCCGTGGAGATTAGCTTTAGATGCCATTAGTGTCAATATTGAATAGTGCATTATTGTGGTTAAGGTGAGTTGCATAGCCCCTCTTTTCAAAGGTTTTTCATAGCTATTTTGGGGGAGAATACATGCTGCTTTTAACTAACTATAATCGGATACGTGAACGTTATATGAGAATAACTAATGTTTGGAATATTTGATTTGGAGATTGATATCTTACGTGTTTATGTGAATACAAACTATTTCTTGGACCTGCCACTAGTCTTTTGAATTGCTAATATGTTGACTAGGAAAGGCTAGACGTGCGACAGATGTTGACTTAGCCTAGGGTAGCATTCCTATGCTATAATGCGATGCCTAGCTAAGAATAGACATTTGTATCACACTTAGACCAGGGTAGTGTTCCTATGCTATAACGCGATGCCTAGCTAAGTGTATCCAACCTAGACCAGGGTAGCTTGTGTTCTAGGCCTTGCTACGACCGTACTGGCTAGAGTCGCTTGGGGCCCCTACTAAGATCTCAATTGTGTTGTTGATTATTGATTGGATTGATTATTGATTGAAATGTGTATTATATATTTCCCTTAGTTGCATCTAGTAATTAAACTCTTTCAGGTCCACTATTACTTTTGTAACTAAACTCTATGAACTTACCAGCGTAAGCTGACCTTTTTAGCATGTGTTCTCAGGTTTAAGGTGATAGCTCACTATTGGAAGACGCTTGGCAAGGGGCATGGTCATAGGAGACTCTGATGAATAATCGGGACCGCTTTAGTTATCTTTTGGGCCTATTTCCGCACTACTTCCGTTAATGTAAACTTAATGTTTTCAATTAATGAATTTTAATCTAAACGAATGGAATAAAAACCATTCTTTGTACCTTACGTTGTGATACCAAGATAGTAGCCCCCAAGGGTTCGTATGCTTCCGCTGGACCATATTTCCGGGGTGTTACACTATCCATCAAATATCCCTCCATTTCTCCAATGCCAAAATAACAACCAAGAATTCTTTTTCTTAAGTTGATAATAATTGGTGTTTGGGAGAGAGTGACTTACTAAGGTATACCAAAGGATGACTATCTTGTTGCAACACAGCTCCAATTCCATTGTCACAAGCATTTGTTTCCACAGTAAACTCCTTTTCAAAGTTTGGCATTCCCAATACACGAGCTTGGATCATAGCAATTTTCAATTCTTCAAAATTTTGTTGAGCTGCATCAGACCATTTAAAGGAATTCTTTTTTAATAATATAGTCAGTGGTTTACTAATGACTGAATAGATCTTTATAGCTCTTTATAAACCTCCTATAATATCATATCAACCCTAAGAACCCTCTCAATTGCTTCACATTCTTGGGCACATGCCAATCCTTCATAGCTTTAATTTTAGCAGGGTCTCTAGCAACTACTTTGTCTAAGATTATATGGCCCAAATATTCCACTTGTGACACTGCAAAAGTACTTTTAATTTTCTTTGCATATAAGGTATGAGCTTGCATAGTCTACAATATCATCCTCAAATGAACCAAATGCTCTTTGACTGACTTTCTATAAACCACGATGTCATTAAAGAAGACCAATGTGAACTTCCTCAAATAGGGTTTGAAAAATTCATTCATCAATGACTGACAAGTGGAAGAAGCATTAGTAATCCTAAATGGCATAACCACGAACTCATAATGTCCATCATGGGTTCTGAATGCAGTCTTATGAACATCTTTGTCCCTCATTCTAATATGATGGTAGCCAGACATTAAATCCAACTTAGAAAATACCATAGACCCATGTAATTCATCTATCAACTCCTCTATCATTGGAATAGGAAATTTGTCTTTGACTGTACGCTTATTTAATTGATATGAACATGCCTTGATTAATTGTTTAAGCGATAGCCTCTATATGAGTTTATATTCTATGCATATGTTATGTGTTGCTAGCAATATACAAGTATAAGATGCTAAAACAGATATTAGTCGTAGGCAAAAATAAGCTCTTATACTAATAGCATTATGGTGTATCATACGTACATATAAGATTTCTTATGCTACTACCGTGAAATGTTAACGACGCTTGATTTGGTTCTTTTCAGAAAATCGCATTACCTGAATTAGTTTATCGTTTTTTAGTGGAGTTTACACACTTTATATAAGGAGATGAGTCCAAGAGAAATCAGTGTCTATTGATAAAATTCTAAATATCTGGAACTAGTTGAAAAACATACCATGGTTGGAGGACCGATGAATTATTTGGAGATAACTATCTAGGCAAATAACCACCACAACAGTGGCCTAGTGGTTAGTGTTGGTTTGTGGGAGTTATAAACACACGTAAACGACTAGAAGTGTGTGAGCCTATGGGGGCACACACGTTAAACACGAGGGTACGTTTTTATTATGTTTAGTACTTGAACTATTTACTCATTTACTAGACCCGATCCAAGCCCATGAACGGTCACCTGTAGGGTCGTTTGGATCAGTCTTATGTGCTAGGGAGTGTTTGTTTTGAATAAGGAAAAAGGTGTAACTTGTGGCTCAAGTTTGAAGCCCAAGAGAACTAGGGTTCCATGCCTATATATACACTATATGCCTTGATATCAAGATAGACGAATAATGATAATAAGATAACATAATCCTATATACCTACGCAGATCATGGACATGTGTCAATCTCTGATAGAGTCTGTTACGAACTCTTAAGACCAAGACCTTGATAGATCTTATGAGCACTCGAGGATCGTTAGTTATACTTATGTAATCACAAGCACACTACTAGAAGATCTCTATAACATGTATCGTAGCGGAATATAAATACATGCAATAATAACTAAGAACACTTTGATCCTCTATGGATCTTTATATTAGCTGAAACTCTGTGTTTCAGTCTTCAAAATCTTAAAAACTTATCTAATACAAACTATTATCGTTCCTTTTATAGACAAGGAACACTATACTATTTCAAGATTAACGACTAAGCATACACCTAAACAAGCATGCATCTAAACATTTGTTTCTCCCATACATATTATGGGTAATCACTAAACAATATTAGGCAAGACAATAAAACCCATGCTAACCTCGGGCTTAAAGAATAAAGATGGGTTAGCATATTTAAATAATCTCGCTTTGCATATCCTCGTGGATTCACACCATCGCAGAATCACGATGTACGCTTCAACACTTCATGAGAACTATAACTTGGTGAATCCACTGCTTCAAAAAAACCCTTGGCAGAAACTTCAGCAGATTTAGCAGTTTCCCGTAATTCCCAACAATCCTCCCCTAAACTGGAATTTGACTTGGTTAAGTTCCAGTTTCCTTGATAGATCTATAATGCTTTTGAGGATTGTATCAGCAGATGACAAAATTTCCCAACAATCCTCCCCAAATCTTTAACACTCCAGAACCAGAGAATAGACTTGGTTAAGTTCCAGTTCCTTATGTGCACAGATAAAACAAAATTAGAGGATTGTACCCGAACATCAGCAACAAAGAATCAGAAGAAGAACATCTCTATGATGACAAAGCTTTGAAACATCAGATCTTTGCAGCAACAAATGACACCTTGTACATCAAAACATATAGGTTTCAGACTATTCTCATCACATCCAAGTGTGTTAACTCCTGTGAGAGGTGAATCATTGAAAATAATGGATTTGATATCTCTTTACCAATAGCCATCACTACTGGAGTAGCCATATGTTTGAGTTTGAAAACTATGGTACACTGATAACCATCTGATTTATTGGCAAACCAGCAACCATATAAACGGATTTGATGTGTCTTTACCTGTAGCCGTTTGCTCAGGACTAGCCAATTCTTAGGATTGGTGAATGGATAACCATTTATGGATTTCCGCAGCCTTTACCACAAGCCATATATGGATAACCATCTTGTGGGCTAGCCAACTCTTGTGTTCCAAAAAGGAATAGACCATGGTGAATTGATGACCATGCAACTCTCAGCAATTAAGCATTGGTGGTTGCAGACCCTATGATTTTGAGCAAACCATTACAGCTATCAACAAATTTGATGTGTCTTTACCAAAGCTGTACCCTTTGGACTAGGAAACTCTTTGATATACACAAGGCACATCTGGTGAGTCAAAAACCATCGAAATGTACAACAAACCCGCACAAAAGTTAGTTTTTTTTTTTTTTTTTTTTTTTTTTTTTAATAACTAAAATGAATAGACAAACAAACAAACAATACAAATAATGCAAGAAATACAAAATAATGCAGAGAATACAAAGTACCATCATCAGGATGAAGATGCAGCTTGTTGTTGCAGAAGTTGGGTCTTGATTAATCCACATGCACACGAGGCATAGGATAAAATCCCCAAGACACAACCTGCCATAGATGTGAGTTCTTCCAAATGAAATGTCCTTTACCATTGGGAGGTTGAGAATGAAACAAAACATGAAGATCTCCCAATAAGAATATCCCAGAACCCTGTGGTGCATTATTGTGGTAATACTTAGTGACAAGAGTGTACAGAGTGAGCAAGTCTGCCCTGTCTACCAAATGGAATATCTCCTTCAAAAAGGTGAACTCCATAGAGGATTTATCCAAGCGACGAATAACGTTAAGCTCATCATCCTTCAAAGTCCAATCAATCAATGCATCATGAGATCTCTCAGGAAAATCAGCAGCAGATCCTTCTTTAATAAAGGTTGACTCATCAGCCTTTAGGTCCAAAGTAATATGCTTAGGAGATGACTTTCCCTCAGACGAATGTGTCCTTGCCTTAGACGCAGGTGTCCTTGCTATCCTCACATATCTCCTTAGAGATGTGTGTCTTCTTTTGGCCATCCTCTTCATCCTCCTACCAGGAGTATAGATTTCCAAAGATGGAACATCTTTGGAAGGACTTGAAGAAGTAGAAGGAGACTGAGTTGGAACACCACCACATAATGCATTCATCCTGTGAACCACCTTTCTTACCCTTTTAGTTTTGACGCCTGCTAAGTCAGCTTTCTTAACCATAGCATCTCCCTTTGAATCAACAGATGTCACAGATGGAACAAAGGCTGGCATATTGGATGTTTCAGAAGAAGCAACAGAAGGTCCAGCATAGGGAACCTTGATATCTTCTTTAACCACAGTTTCTTCTTTTGCATCAGCAGGTGTAACAGTTAGAGTATTTAAAGCTTCAGAGGAAACAACAGAAGGTTCAGTAAAAGCAACCTTGTCAGTTGAGCCACCAACTTCAGAATTGGCTTCAGCAGAAGCAATAGAAGGTTCAGCAGAAGGAGCCCTGATAGGTGAATGAGTGGCTTCATTAGTTGCTTCAGAAGTAACCACTGGAGAAATCACCTTAGGTGGAACATTGTCAAAATTTTCCACAATCTCAACAAACTTGGGTCTTTTGGTCTCTGGAGTAACTGCATCCCCAGAAATCCTTTTCAAGGTGGAAGAAGGAGTTGTAGAAGATGAAGAGAGCTTCAGAATCTGATTATACCTTTGAATCAAGATATGATCAGGCATAGCCAAAACTTGCTTCATTGTCAAACCAGAGTTATACACTGAAGAACTCTGATTTTTCACCATTATTCTCATATGTGTTTTAGTTGGTAGTCTTTCTCTCTTGGCTTTATTCTTTAGAGCAACCATGGCTTTCCTCTTTGCAATAGCTTCTTGCTTTCTTTGTTGTCCACGAGCCATCATTTGAGCCACAAAATCTTCACTATTAAAATCTGCTCCCAAAATACTTTGAGCAAGATCAGGATCAGACGCGGCTTGTTGAGCAAGAACATTCCACTGTGCTGCAGGCATCTGAGTAGCCAAATCATCCAATTCTCTTCGTCTCTCATGAGGTAAAGTTGAAGTAGGCTGAGCTTCAATTTGTTTAGCCAAAACTTCACTTTTCCTCAAATCTGCAAACTCAGCAAATCTTCTTTCTTGTTCTTGCCTTTCCTGTTCGCTTACGAGGTCTGGACCAAGCTCAACTTCAGTCATCACACCTTTCCCTTTATTAGCAGGCTCCTTATCACAACCATTATTAGTGATATCAACTATAGGAACTTCAGAAGAAGTGTCTAAGTTAACATCAGGAGCAACATGTTGATGCAGATCTTCAATTGGAGTGGAAATGACATCAGATGCAGGATCCAAATTAAAACTTCTTCCAGCATGAAAGACTTGAGGATGATCTACTGAAGCTGAAGGGCCTGTTGGTTCTTGTATAGATAAAGGTTGACCATGATCAGAAGAAACATCCTCCATATGAACATCAACAGATTTAGCCTTGTCAACACTAGGTTCCTTTGAAGCTTCAGAAGAAACCTTACTCAAATAAGCTCTTTTCCTTCTTCTATTATATCGAACAGGTTCCTTGAGCTTTGAAGATGAGTCAACCATTGGTGAAGGAACAACTGTCTCCTGAACCACATCTGCTAACATGTTAAGAGGCCCATACTGAGAGTCCTCTTGTTCTTCATCAGAAGAAATCACTAGCCTTCTTTTGCTATTCTTTCCAAGTTGGTCCTCTAAGTCCTTAACTTTATTCCTCAGCTCCACAATCTCATTACCAAGAGAAGATTTGGTCTGTGCAAGTTCCTTTTTGAGATCTGCCACTTCAGTTGCATATCTGTTCACAAGAGCATAGACTGATGTAAGAGTAATTGGGTCCTCAGCTCCACCACCTGATTGCTCAGTGGAAATGGGAGCTTGATTGGACCTTTCAGAAGAAACAAGGTCATGCTCATCATTAAGAGTATCTTCATGAGATGGTACTCTAATTGGACTAGGTGTGGGAATTCTATTGAGATCAGACTCAATCTCATCAAGAGGAACCTGTGTGGGTGGTGGACTAGGACAAGGTGATGGTGTTGGTGTTGGTGGAGGCTGGTCAGGAGCAACATGAGTAGCTTCAGCAGTTGATGAGGGGCCCTCATCAATGTTAACTGATGGATTACCATCAGTAGCAACATTTGATGAAAGTGGCTGATTAGCAACATTCTCCTCATCAGCAGCCTCATTGCCTTGAGGCAACATGGCTGCAAGCAAGGGATGATGTGCCCCCTCATATTTAGTTCTCATTGAAGCAAATAATTTAGCAGATAAAGCTCCTATGGGATAAAAGGATTGGGCATGGGTAGTGGTGTCTAAAATCATTTGCAGAAACCTAGGTTACATTAAAAACTTAGTCTTTTTCCTTTGAATATTTTCAACCATGTTTTCAAAAATAAACTTAGAAAAATTATAAGTTACCCCTTGGGAAAGACACACAATACCACATCCCAGTTGGGTAGAAAACTGGTCCCATCCTCCTGACTTGTTGCTTATGCACTGTAGCAACGTGTGAACCAAGAACCTCCACATCGGGCAAAGTGGATTCTTCAGCCATATGTCAGTCCTCGTACCTCGATAGCCAATTGCTCTCAGCCCAGTAAGTACCTCCACCTGATTAGAGTGATATATTCCATCAAGATCGCCTGCCGAAGCTTCCTCCTTATCGCCTCCTCCGTCCACCACATGCTCTGTTTATCAATCGTAGCAACAATCTGTTTCACTTCGTTTTGAGCGGATGCCCAAACCGAGTAACCAGCGATTCATATATTGCATTCGGAGAATGTGTTAGAGCATAACAAATCTTGGACCTTTTCAAGATTTCCACCATTGGTTCATACAACTCATCATCTTTAGCTTTTCCCAGAAAAGCAACTTTGTTGTGATCCTTCTTAAATTCAAGTGCCATGTGATGAATTGAGTTTTTAGGGTTATGTTTCTCGTAACTGTGAGTGTTTTGGATGCAAGAGGAGAGGGAATCGGTTTATTTTGAAGTGGAAATATGAGTGTGATGGTTTGGTTGAAGTTGCCCAAAATATAGTCAAAAAGTAGCGGAACTTTTAGTTGACTATTGCTTACGTGTATTTCAACTTGACCAAAGATAGTGTAACACTTCAGCAGAAACGCATGGTCAATCTGCTGAAGTTATATACTTCAGCAGAAACCACCAAAGATAAGAATATCTTCGGTAAGTATCTAGATAGTTACTGTACCACCCAACTCTCATTATATTACATTAAACCTCGAACCCGTCTATAAAATGATCCCAATGCATACTTCTCACACATCATTTAACCCCAAATTATCATCACAAACCCTAAATTCATCACAAACCCCAATCAACCAAATTCAGCCATGACCACCAAACCAGAGGTTGTAAATCCAACCTCATCTTCATCATCATTATCATCAGAAGATGATATTAGCCTTTGGAGACTATATATACCTCCACAATCACCACGACCAAGAAACTCACCCTTTCTCCCTTCTTCTGAAGATGATATTGTAGTGGATCCAAGTGAGTCTTCTGATGACTCTGAGGAACCCACTACTGAGATAACTTTTTACTCCCAACCTCCAGCGCCTCCACCTATACAGGTGGTGTTTGCTCTTCCTGCGCCATGGTTTGGTGCATCTTCACAAATCGTATAAAGGAAGGGTTTAAGGAGGGTGGATGGATTGCTTTTTGGTGAAACCAAGTAGATGAAGCACAAAGGAAATGTGTATTCATCTTCATCATTTGCGTTTTCATCAATCCATCCTTCCCATTTTGATCCTTAGCTTCTTCATCGTACTGTTCATGCATATCACAAATGCATATCCAGCAGTTGGAATAGAAGATATGAGTGATCATGTATATCCAACAGCTGATGGAATAGGTGATATGGGCGGTCGTGCATATCCAACAGCCAATATGAGCTATTAGATGATAGAAGCTAGAATAGGTTTAGTAGATCATGTATAGCTATGAATCTTGTATTTCCATTTGAAGTTGATTGTAAGTTGTAAGCTGTAAGCTGTAACTTAATTGAATGAATGAACAACTATTAACTTCAGAACTTGTCTTCAGTAGATGTAATTTTGTTCACTTCAGCACTTTGAATTCAGTAGAAACAAGCTTACAAGCTTTCTTGACCATTTATCAATGAACCATACAGGATGAGCTTGAACTGAAAAATGAATCTGTAATCTCTGCAAAACAAACAGACAAAGAGGAACAAACAAAACAAACAAGGACAAACAAACTAAGATTACATTAGCAGGTTAGTGTTAGAAACAAAAATAAACACAGAACTATACAAAGAAGTAATATTATACAAAGTTTGCACAAATCCTCCCCTGAGGCATATGCCTCCCCTGAGGCCTATGCCTCCCCTCAAACTTTGCAGTTAAGGGTTAAGCATCCCAATATTGACTACAAGGTGTTGAAACCTTGGTCCATCAAAAGCCTTGGTTAACAAATGCCACATTATCATCGGTATGAATTTTAGCCACTTTTATCAAATGTTTTCATATGCATCTCTTATAAAGTGGTGCCGATTTCAATATGTTTGGTCTGATTGTGAAAACTGGATTTTAACAATGCATATGGTACTTTGATTATCAATAAAAATTGTTGTGTTCATGAAATTATACCCATAATCCAACAATTGATTTTGTATCCAAAGAACCCGCCCACAAGAATTGCAGCAGACCACATACTTTGCTTCAAGAGATGAGGTAGCCACAATGGTTTGTTTCTTGCACCGCCAAGAAATCAACCTCTTTCAAGGAATTGGCAACCTCCGGTTGTGGATCTCCTATCCAGATTTGCACCAAGATAGTCACTATCATCGTATGCTTCCAACTTAAAAGGAGGTCTTTTGGGTACCAAAGGCCTAAATGAGGTTGGCCTTTGAGGTACTTAAAGATCTTCTTGATGCATTGAGATGGGAAGTAAGTGGAGTGACTTGATGTCTAGAACAGACACTCACAAAAATGTAATATCGGCCTTGAAGTCATATACATCAATGAACATATCATTGATCAGATAAATGAACATTCACAGGAAGATCCGGTTCATTGTTGGTCTTTGTCTTTGAGCTTCATAAGGTGTAGTGGCGATCCCGCACTTTCCATACCAAACTTCTTCAAGATGTCCTCACATATTTGTCCTCATCGATAAATATACCATCGTTTCACGAACTTGGAGACCCAAAGAAAGTAAGCTTCCCATGGCACTCATCTCAAACTCTCCTTCATCGCCTCCTCAAACTCCCCACCAAGCTTCTTTTGTGGAGCCAAAGATAATGTCATCCACATAAACTTGCACAAGAATGATGTCGGAGTAATTCTTCTTCAGGAATAGAGTTTTATCAATGGCACCTCTTCTATAGCCATGCTTCAGCAGAAATGATGAAAGCCTAGCATACCAAGCTCTTGGTGCCTGATGTAAGCCATAGAGAGCTTTAACAACCTTGTAAACATGATTTGGGTGATCTGGGTCTTCAAATCCTTTGGGTTGAGTGACATAAACCTCCTCTTCTATTTCACCATACAGAAATGAACCTTTGACATCCATTTGATATACCATGAACCCCATGTAAGATGCATAGGCCAAGAAAATTCGAATGGCCTCAACTCTAGCAACAGGTGCAAATACTTCATCATAATCAATTCCTTCCTCTTGCCTGTAGCCCTGAGCCACTAATCTTTCTTTGTTCTTGATCACAACACCCCGAGCATCTCTCTTGTTTTTCAAAATCCATTTTGTCCCAATGGCATACTTGCCATCAGGTAGTGGTACCAAGATCCAAACTTACTGATTATGAAATTGTTGCATCTCTTCTTGCATTGGTTCAAGCCAGCTTGAATCTTCAAGAGCTTGAGAAAGACTTGTTGGTTCCACTTGAGAAAGAAAACAAGCAAACAGACAATGCTTAAAGTCTATGTGATTGTCTCTTTGCTGATTGGAGACATATGAGAGAAAAGCAACCTGTCTAAATTTAGGACTTGTTATAGCCCTTCTGGTTCTAACAGGTGCTAGAAGATCACTAATAATGTTGGATTGAGGATGAGCAATGTTGATCCTCTGAGTAGCAGTGGGGTTGACTTCAATGGATGAATCAAGATTAGTTACAGTTGGCTCAAAATCAGCATCATAGGAAGGTGAGTTGAAGATGCCAGCTTTGGGTTGATGATTTCCAAGATCTGAGGGTCTTGGAAAGCGTGTATGTGGTTCCCCAAAGTCTGAAGACACTTTAGTAGGAACAGGAGTAGAAACAGTAGAGCCTTCAGCAGATTTGTCGACAATAGGAGAAACAGGATTGCTTTCAGGAGAAACATGGTTTCTACTGATGGCTTCTCTTGCATCTTCCTCTTTCAGCTTCTCTGCTTCAAAATTAGCTGCATACTCCTGTGTCTGAAGCCTAGCAAGATCTTCAGCATAATGTGACTCATCTTCACTTTCTTCAGTAGTATCTTTGGAGGTGGTACCTGCAACATGGTTAAGGGAGAAAGAAGGCACAAAGACGGGTTGTGCATCATCTTCAAACTCACTATCAGAGTCAGCATCCAGGGTACCTGCACTGTTAGTGGGAGACTCTTGAGCACCTGCATTTTGGTTAGCCACATGTCTAGAATAACCCAAATAATCGCTATAGTCAAGGTCAAAAGACCAAACATGACCCCGTCCTGAACATTAGGCTTGTCTTCAGAAATCTCGTGTCCAAAGTCTCCTCTATCCTTCTAGCAGATAAATTGTATACCCTGTACGCCTTACTATGAGCCGAATAGCCCACAATGTAACCATCATATGCCTTCCCATCAAATTTACCCAATGGATCACTGGTATTCAGAATGGTCACTTGACAACCAAAAGGTTTGAGGTAGTGAATAACTGGAACCTTCCCAAAGAGAAGTTCATATGGTGTTTTGAGGTGAGGTTTAGTAATGGAAACCCTGTTTAGCACATAACAGGCTGTGCCAACTGCTTCAGTCCAAAACATAGTGGGCAATTTAGAATCTGCAAGCATTGATCTTGCAGCCTCTATTAGGGTCCTATTCTTTCTTTCAGCCACCCCATTTTGTTGTGGGGTTCTTGGAGTGCTATAGTCCCTTTTTATGCCTTTATACCTACAGAGTTCTATAAGAATAGCATTCTTGAACTCTGTCCCATTATCACACCGAATTCCTTTAACCTTTTTGTTCAACTGATTTTCAACAAGGGTAATGAAGTATGTCGAATCGGAGATGTTTCATCTTTAGTCCATGAAAGAATACCCAACAAAATCGCTATAGCCATCGATGATAACCAGACAAAAATACTTGTGATCAATGCTTCGACTTGAGTTGGACCAAAGAGATCCATGTGCGAATCAAGAGGTTCGAAATGATGCTCACAAAGATATGACTTTGTATGAGGCTCGTGTTGCTTTCCTTTGTTGCAGCAACATAATTACGATCATTGGTGAAGACTTTGGAGGGAAGACCTTCAACAAGACCCAGTTTTGAGAGTTTTTTTATGGTCTTGAAATTCACATGAGCCATCCTTCTATGCCATTTAGTAGACTCATCTAGGGATGCTTTAGCCACCAAACAAGTAAGGTCACCTTCTGGTTGAACTTCATTAAGGTTGAATGTATATAAATTGTGAGTTCGAGGAACTTTCAGCAGAATTGAAGTATCTTCTGGGAGTTTGAAGTCTTTAGACAGCGCAAGACATTCATTCTCAGAGAAGAGTACTTTGTTCTTGGTGTCACAAATTTGTGAGACTGAGAACAAGTTGAAGTGCTGCAGTTCCCTAACGTAGTATACATTCTCAAAGTCCAAATGAGGTGTTTTGATGGTGCCTTTCCCAGTGATTCTTCCATCACTTCCACCAAATGTCACATTGCCTCCTCCTTCTATGGGTGTGAAGTTATGCATCATATCTCTGTTTCCTGACATGCTTCTTGAACAACCACTATCAACAATGCCAATATCTTTATGCTTAAGGGGATGATCCTACAAACAACAAAAAATATATACAAATAATTAGTACTCTAAGGAGGCTCAAGTCATTACTGACTTGAACCTGCCTTGTGGATCATAGGTTTAGGCCATGAAGATTTAGAGGATCCACCATTGTTCTTGGTCCTCCATTGAGGATTAGGTCCCTTGTTAGTCCAAGAACAACCTACTGAGGGCTTCACAGCAGTATTCCCATATCCCATCCCAGCATACATAGAGTCAACATATCCAGGCCAATAACCATGTGTAAAATATGAACTAGTTGGTTTCACATAAGGTCTAGCAACTGAGTTTCTCTAAGAAAAAGTAGGAGATGTATAAGTTGCTTGTGGAACATAAGGTGGTATAGCATTAACATTAATCCACATTGGTCTAGATTTCTGTTGATTAGCACATACACCCATTCTTTGCTCATAAAGATCACAATCCTTTATCAAATGAAATTTTCTTCCACAAACAAAACATGTCTTCTTTTTAGAAGATTTATTCAAATTAGAAGATGTTCTAGTACATGAAGAAGCATTCAAATCAGACACATTACAGGAATTGTTTTTAACATTATTATTATGCAAAGATTTAAAAGACAAGTCTTCAGAGGAAACAGGCTTGGAGGATGATTCCTCAGAAGCAACTCGAAAAGGCTTGTAGGGGGTCTTGGGTGAAGGCTCAGGTGAGGGCTTGGGCATGTCTGACTTATCACTTGAAACACAACTGGCATAAGAAGTAGATTCTTCATCAGAAGATTTGTCACTGTCAGAGCAAGAGACAAAATCATTAGATGCAGAATCGGATTCTGGCAAGTCTTTTGACTTTTTGCCATACAGATGGTGTGATCCATCAAAGTCAACTGTGATAGACAGGTCAATGGGCATGTGTTCTCCTCTAATAGGTCCAGGGACAGCATGTAAATCACCTTCCTTAACAAAATTAGCTAAGCCTGCAGGCGTAGATTTACGCCCATCATTCCTAGCTTCCAATCCTACATACTTTTGAAAACCTAAACCTAATCCAGAGGTCACTGATTGACTGTTATAGATTTCTCTAGCTAGACTGTCACCTGAAATTAACCATTGATTATGTCTAGCAATTTCTTCATCTAGTTTCTCTTTGAGCACTTTGTTTTCAGAAATTGCATCAGCTTTTTCTTTTTCAATGCGTCCTAAGGTAATTTCAGCACAATCTAAGTCAATTTTTAGCACCCTTATTTTATCTTCATAAGCAACCTGATTCTTTTGAAACCATACCTTTTGTCTTTCTACTATTTTTAAAGCTTGTTAATGAGCTTCATTATCAACATAGCATTCATTATATTCAGATTTCATAGTATCATATGCTTTCTTAAGTTCATCGTATCGTTCACTACAACTAGAAACACAGTTGTGAACCTGAGAGAGGTTGTGTACCTGAGAGAGGCCCATCAAGGCAAAATGATCATGCCTATCCTTTGAAGTACATCCAGCCACCAATCCAACATTCTCAGTATTAGCAGCATCCTCTTTCACAGGTTCATGCACCATCTAGTTGACTTGATCATCCATGGTGACAAGAGCTGCAGAATTTCCAGTCTTTGAAGTTCCAGCTTCCTTTTGATTCTGCTAATAGGAAGTGTATCTTGCTCCATCTCCAGTCTTCCTATCCTTGCATTCCCTTGAGAAGTGACCCATCTGGTGACAAGTAAAGCACTTGACTTTTCTTCTGTCAAAACGAGCTGGATCTCTTCCTTGAAAGCCAAACTTCCTTCCAGACTTCTGCTTAAATCTTTTGATATCAACTGACAGCATGGCCACCTGCCATTTCAACTTCATTTCCTCCATATCAAGTGGGTCCAGTTGCTCAAAATCTTCATAGGCAAGATGCTGCTGATTATCATATTCAGCAACAAATGAATGAAGAACATCTTCCAACACACTGCTAGCTTTAGCTTGAGAGCTTGATGGAGAGGGAGTGTAAGAGGATGATGCTGGCAAGTAAGTTGGACTTGGAGCATGTATCAACATATTGGAGGGAGAGGCCCCAACAAAGGCTGTGTGACTAGGAGTGGACGCACGGAAGGGACTTCTAACATCAGGCTCAAGAGATTTAAGCCTGTTGTATAGTTCATCAAAGGTGAGCATGTCCAGCCCACCTTTAGCCTTGAGGGCAATGCTTACGTGCAACCATGATGGAGGTAGAGATCGTAAGAACTTTGAATTACAGTCCTCATTATCTGGTTTTGAATTCAGCTGATTCAACTGACTCAAAATCTTGTGGAACCTGTCATATCCCTTGTGGATACCTTCTTGTTCTGAGATTTGAAAGTCTTGAAATTGTTGTCTCAGCATGGACTTCCTCATTCTTCTGGACTCCTCATTGCCACCGAACCTTGCTTTGAGCACCATCCATATGTCCTTTGCATCTGTCATGAAGTGAAAATCACCCAAATGATCTTCAGGAATAGCCTGAAGAAGGATGGTTCTCACTTTGTGCTCTCTTTGCACAACCAGTATCTCTTTAGCAGTCTTGGGAGGAACAATGGTAAGATTACCATCCTTGTCTGCAACAGTCCTCTTCAAACTGTTTCCCTTCTTTATAATCTCCCAAAGATTCCAATCAATGTTGGAGATCCAGTTCTGCATCTTCATCGTCCACAACTCGTACTCTTCCTTCTTGAGGTAAGGAAACTTAGCATTACTGTTTGAAAGACTGAGTTGTTGCATGGATGTGTTATTGTTGTTGTTGTTGGTGACTTCGGCTTCATCATCGGTTCCAGGCATGGTGAAGGTAGTTTTGGTTGTATGGGTGTAAAGTGAATATTGTTCTTAGTGTCTAAGAGATTTTCCCGAGGCTTTGATACCACTAGTCAATCTCTGATAGAGTCTTTTACGAACTCTTAAGACCAAGACCTTGATAGATCTTATGAGCACTCGAGGATCGTTAGTTATACTTATGTAATCACAAGCACACTACTAGAAGATCTCTATAACATGTATCGTAGTGGAATATAAATACATGCAATAATAACTAAGAACACTTTGATCCTCTATGGATCTTTATATTAGCTGAAACTCTGTGTTTCAGTCTTCAAAATCTTAAAAACTTATCTAATACAAACTATTATCGTTCCTTTTATAGACAAGGAACACTATACTATTTCAAGATTAACGACTAAGCATACACCTAAACAAGCATGCATCTAAACATTTGTTTTCTCCCATACATATTATGGGTAAACACTAAACAATATTGAGCAGTACAATAAAACCCATGCTAACCTCGGGCAGTTAAAGAATAAAGATGGGTTAGCATATTTAAATAATACTGCGCCTGCATATCCTACGTGGATTCACACCATCAGCAGAATCACGATGTCTGCTTCAATACTTTAGCAGAACTATAACTTTGGCAGAATCCACTCTGCTTCAGCAGAAACCCTTCGGCAGAAACTTCAGCAGATTCAGCAGTTTCCCGTAATTCCCAACAACATGTGACATACATGCAAAACCTTTTGCATGATTTTTCAAAAGAATATGCATGCTAGTATGTTAATTCCATACGTAAGCTTTCATGCAAATCCAATTGCATAAATGATTACTTTTCCTCATTGTGATAACCACTTGTCGCTATGTCACTTTGAGGGGTTTATTTGTTCGATCGTGTGTTTCAAGAAAACCAAAACAGTTGTGTTTAGTGGTGTTTATTGGTTTATATGTTATCTTGGACATGAAAAGAAAAAGGTTTCAAGGGGTTTTCTTGGTTCGCATAATTCAAGTAATCAAGGGTTGATTGGGTAAACGTTCACGACTAGCTTTATCAGGCGTATTCGTGGTTAAGTGTTTGTTTGTGATACTCGTAGAGGCATCTATTTTAGATGCTGAGTTTCGTATTGGTTTTATTGTCCGTTACTTGAGATCAATTTCCAAGCAAGGTTAGCTTTTCTATATCCCTTTTAATTAATTAATATTGTAATAATTATTTGTTTATTAAATGCGTGCTTAACATAATTGTATTAACTAGATCCTATATCCGCTGCGTACTCGTAGAGGTTAATGGTTAACTGGTTCTAAAATCCCAACAGTGGCATCACGAGCCAATTCGTTTTTGCGATTATGGGTTACACGTTTCTGATATTAATAAACATGTTTTAAAAGGGCTGCATGAAACCTAGTTTAGTTATTTTGTTTTATTTTAATTTTGACAATTACATGCAATACTTGTCAATTTTTAATAAATAATAACTAGTCACACACAAATTAAAATTATATTGATAATTAGAATTAATTTGTTAATTAGAATTACTTGTTAATTAGAATTTAATTTACATGTTAATTATAATTACCTTGTTAATTAAAATTAAATTGTTAATTAAGAATTACATGTTAAATTAAAATTACTTGCTAATTAGAATTAAGAGTTAATTTGAATTTATTAATTGTTAATTAGAATTATTATGATAATTAGAAGTACATATTGGTTTATAAATACATAAAATTGCGTTATTACTTGATAATTGAGATTGCCATGCTATTTTATGTGTTTTCCGGCCACAAGACCCACTCAATTGCGTTATCCTAGTGACGGTCTTGTGGTTCTCCGTTTGGGGAAGACTCGCAAGAGGACTCGGAACAATATGTGTTTGATATTACTGTTTATGCTTATATGTTCGTGATTCCTATATGTGCATTATTACTTGCTTTGACACCTAATTGTATGCAATATGGAATAATACATACCGTAACCATAACATTAATATTGGTCTTTATTTACACGCCTAAATACCATGCTCATTGTGACCTGCTATTTGATTCGTGGAAAATTGTTTTTGTAAAATAAAGTGACCTAACATATAAAACACGTTTTCAAGAATTTAAAAACTTGACGCTATGGACACTTGGGATGTACGGCTCACCCACGAGAACAAACTCAAAGGGGTTTAAAGAAGTGCGCACATCGACCGAAGGATGTCTAAGGTTATGCTTGACGCACACCGGTCCTCGCTTCCCGTGCGCTCGATTGAGCTACCCCGAACCATGATGATCACTACAATGTCATTACCAAAAGTTTTAAAACTAGTGTTACAAAGTTGTTTTGCATGCTTCTTTGTACACCCACTTTTACCACATTTATATCTGCATACCTATTTGTTAATATTAAGTCTATGCCACCCAACTATGGACACGTGCACTTGGATTGACTTCTCCGGTCGACCTAAGGGCCTTTCCAACCCATGGTAATTATTTCTCACCGGTCGACCTCGGTTATTTTTACACGCTCATACTTGGTCGACTTATATCGAGTTAACACAGGTCGACCTGGACCCGAGGCATAAGATGAGAACTAAACATGCTTTTGACATTATTACTTGATACTAATGACTTAAACAATCTCATAAATCTAAGAGTCGATTTTGCAATTAACGCCGCCGCTACCTCTTGTCCTATTTTTTACACAATCGGTCGACCTATGGTAATTAAGTGGGGTTGCAAGATGGATCTTAGTCTTAATTAGTAATTAACGGTAGTTAATTCTTTTAAGAATGTAATTATCGAAAATACTAGATTTGAACTTTTAATGTTCTGATTGATTGTGTTATTGCAACATAATTCGTAAACAAATTTGTTTTTCTTTGAAAGACAAACTTAGTCTCTTTTCCTAGTAAGAAGAGTGAGACTTATACCTATCTTTTCTCCTTAGTTGACAAACTAAGATAGGATTCCAAATTGATAAACTCTTATATGATCTTTCATTACATTTTCGTGGTCTAGAGTTAATTGAAAGATAGAATATTTTGTGTAACTGGAAACATTGTGTTTAGAGCTACCAAAATAAATAACATCCTGCACTTGTCACGATGTATGAGTTTAAACCGCAAAGAGTAAAGGAATTACTAGCATATTTGCTAGGTAATCTTCTTGGACTCTTATTATTCCTAAAGTGCTAATTACCCTTGGGGCTATGTAGACGATAAAGGAGGAATGCATGCTAAAGATTCAAGTTAAATGAATAATAGAATGGCTAGTCCATTGTCTACGTAAGTAGAACTTCATATACTCTGCTCAATACCTAAGTACATGCTACTCGTAGGCAATTGAAGAGAATAGGAAAGTATATAAAATCATGATATGCTTTCTCCGAAATGTAACACTTACAATGTTGACAAATCCAATGGGAGCGAGCTTGCATTTAATTATCGAAATATCATTCATGTAATGTTGTCAATTTCGATGGGAGTCAGGGATTTATTTCTTGTTAGTCACCCATATCATTTCAAACTAGCTTTGAAATAATTTATTACTTTCGAATATGAACAACCATTGCTTAAAGGAAAATTGCATTTTATTTTATCAGATAACTCATTGCCTTCCTGTTGTCGCTTCCTGAAGTGTTATCTACAGAATAATAATCTACAATTCTTTATTAAAGGCTATGGTTCTACAACTACTTATGATCTCTATGACATTATCATATTGTTTGAATAATCAATCACGTGTTGTTTGTTTTCATAATATGATGTTGTACCTTTCACAAGTGGGAGAAATCTCAAAGTGAGTGCAAGGAACAACAATATTATTGGTATCTCTTGACCGCAAGGTAAAGAAAACTAATAATTCTACTAGGACTTAAACACGTTAGATGTTTAATGCCCTACTACATGTAAATAAAAATCCTACTAGGACTTAAACACATGAGATGTTTATTGCCCTACTACATTCAAATGTCATGATATAGTGTTAAAATACTTCAAAATTTGACTACATGTTTTAGTCAACATAATTATGGTTATATGATAATGATCATAATTCTGAAGTATATAATTAACTTGAAATTACTATAGAACTCAATAGTTTGCGTTCGTGATTACTTTTGTTAGTATAATTATACTAACATATTAAGACATAATTATAAAGTCCTTGAATTAATCAATAACTTATAACATAAAGTATATATATAGTAAACGTGTTATGTCTTCTCGTTAACACATAAACATGAGGCTTTGAATTATTCAAAGACTGATAATGTATTATTGAAATGTTCTGTTTTCTTGTTAACACATGAACATATAATCCTTGAACAGTTCTGTCTCCTTGTGAACACGTGAACATAAGTTTCTTGTATTGTTCAATGAATATACATTATTGCATGCACTTGGTTCAGTAAATACTTTATATGCAATTTGGCTCGACCCAATTGACAAGTATTTGGTCCAAAGAGAATTAAGTTATCTATAGAATTCGATACAGCCACAATTCTAATAACTCATAGGATACCACTTCATTATGGTATGTCTAATGTGTTGGATCAAACCTTATTCATATAGTTTGGTTCCAGATAGCTTTAATTGTTCTACCTCTAAAACATATCAAGGTTAGAAATTGCGTGTATCATGGATACACTCAATAAAGTTCAAACCTAGAAGGTATTCAAGACAACCTATAACTGAAAACCCTAATTCATTAGGGATTTGAGGTTTTACTACTCAAACCAATTGAATCATAAACCCTTTTTGGATTTTTGATTTTCTACACTTCCTTGCTTGAAGATTGTAGTTTTGATGTTCTTCCTAGCTTGACGAAACACAAAACTGTTGCTAGAACTTTTGGTTATAGAGTGATACTAAATTAGAGTTTTTCTATAAACCCTAATTTGACTTGTTGGAAGGAATTCCATTATGTCTTGCTTTAAGTTCTGAATTCGTTAAAATCTTATGAAGCATTTTATTAACAAATCTTGAGATGAGAACTTAAAATGTATTTTGTGGTTCTCCATAAGGAACAATTTATTGTTGCTTAAATACTTAGTATTTAGAGAATTGTCTCTACTTACAAAAGTAAGTGGGAGTATATACATATCTCAAAGTTTTTGAGAACAAAATACTTAACCTTCTAAAATCTACTTATTAATGTCATACTAAGGTTAAACATGAAAATGTTGACCGAAGTATAATGATTACTCTCATTCATAAATCCGAAAGGATGCCTCATCACTTCAGTGATATTTTATATCAATGCTGAGGAATATGAGTTAGAAGATTGTTGTAAATCAACTAACTACTAAAATACATTATCACATCTTGAATCTGATAAATATTTTAGAACTATGAATGATAAGATGCAGTCCTTAAAAGGCAAATCGAGTTTTGAGCTTGATTGTTATTTCGCCTAACTGTTTACCCATGAGATTGGAATGAGTTTCTTTTGAAGAAAGACTCACAAGGACAAAATTGTATACATATTAATGTTTGGCATTTAATAAGAAGTTTTTAATCATACTTAAGCAATTGACTGTGATTAAATTTTCTTATATATACATGCATTAATTATATATAAAGATATTGAATTGTCATAAATGTTCCTTGTAAGAAGAATATGACAATTAAGATTTTATAACTCTTTCTTTATGATTACCTTTTGCAAGGACAGCGTGTAATCAAAGGGTTATGAATCTATATGATCTTTATGTAGTATACAATATTTATGCAATCCAAGTTTGGATTAAATCATGCATCTAAGAGCTGAGATCTTGAATTTAATTACAATATGATTCTGCTTGAATTAAGATAACTCTTGAGTACATCTGACATTGAGTGGGAGCATTGTGTTTATCCTTAAAATTTACATGTTGAAGATATCATTCTATTTAAGCTAGATATTGATCCTTAATCTTGGAATGAAACTTCACTTGGAATTTAGGGAATAAAACAAACAACCCTGGAATAAATATTTATCTGGAATAAACAAATGCGAAAAATTAAGTCTAACACAAATGCAATATATTATTCAAGCAAGTCTTAAATGATATATTTCACTTGGAATAATTTACATGGATTGAAACCTTGTGTTTTTAAACTAAGGATTTATCATGTATATATTATATTATGTATAAGACTAGTCGTTGCTTTTGTACAAGAACAAAATGAGCTGACAACAACAATATCTAATTGAGAGTGTTTAGATTATTGTTTTTATAAATGTTTACGAATTATAAAGCATAGTGTTGTATAAGTACAAATGATGCTAGAGAATTATTAATACTAGTTGTAGTAGGATTTCATCTTTTATGATAAATCTGCTAACTAGCTATGCTCAACATAGAGCATTGTTGCATTACACATTAATGAATGAGAATACTTTACACTTTTAGAAACTGTAAAGATGACTTTCAGTATGTCGTTGACTTCTAATACCTCGTGCAAGGTAAGACGACATCTCCATACTATAATTCTTGCAATAGTATGAGCATATGAGATAAGACACTCATCTTATTTCAAATCACTCACTATAAGTGAAATTTGAAACAAGTATTTGGAAAGTTTACTCAGATGACTATTTAGTTTTTCTTTAAAGAAAGGTTGAAAATGTTGGAAACATTAGGCTTCAACTTACTAAATGAGTTTCATGCATATCTGTTTTAGTATTTGGATAATTGGGATTGAAAGACAATTTTTACTTTATGATGAATAAAGATACTTGGTATTTGTTATTCATTTATATAATAATTATTATCCTATATTTGCATGTTTAATCCTTGAATAATTTTTATTATTCTAAGTATGTCCATTGTCGGTTAACAATATGGGAATATTGTTATGATAAGGCAAATGTGAGTGTTGGTTATAAATCTAACGAGAATTCGGATTGTTCCCGCCAAACTCATATGTATTCACTAGAGATGCATATTAGATTCCCCAACTTTCAAACATTTACTTTTGGATCCTTGTCATAAGTAAAATATTGAAAATGGTTTGTTATCTTCATCCTTAGAGTTGAGATACAAGCAAGTTCTGTTATGTGTGGATATCACTTTTTGTAAGTATATGCAAAATGCTATCCGAACAAGGTAGTTATAAAAGCTATATTTCGGAGTGATGTGAGCAAGATCCACAATACTTGTAGTCAATAAAGGATTTGTTACTCCACTTGATATGTGCGTAAAGATACCATGGCGCCTCTCGCATTTAATCGATAATCGCTCTCACCGGACCCAAAGGGTAATGCAAAATGATTCTTGATTACATTTGGTATATCCGAATTAAAATCTATAACGAGATTCTAAATGGTTAAACTATATGGAATGATTAAAGATCCATAATCCATGGTTTAACGGTATCTATAACAAAGGATGATTAGAGCAAGACATTGAATGACCATGCTCTCGAGAAACTTTTACGAAACTATTCTCTCAGACACTTTTAGTCAAAAACGAGTGAGAGCGCTTGCTAGGCGCTTTCGTCGTTAGTTTTGTGTGCCATTCGACACACCAACTCCCAAGTGGGAGCTATTGGTTTGTAGGATTTATAAACACATGTAAACGACTAGAAGTGTGTGAGCCTATGGGGGCACACACGTTAAACACGAGGGTACGTTTTTATTACGTTTAGTACTTGAACTATTTACTCATTTACTAGACCCGATCCAAGCCCATGAACGGTCACCTGTAGGGTCGTTTGGATCAGTCTTATGGGCTAGGGAGTGTTTGTTTTGAATAAGGAAAAAGGTGTAACTTGTGGCTCAAGTTTGAAGCCCAAGAGAACTAGGGTTCCATGCCTATATATACACTATATGCCTTGATATCAAGATAGACGAATAATGATAATAAGATAACATAATCCTATATACCTACGCAGATCATGGACATGTGACATACATGCAAAACCTTTTGCATGATTTTTCAAAAGAATACGCATGCTAGTATGTTAATTCCATACGTAAGCTTTCATGCAAATCCAATTGCATGAATGATTACTTTTCCTCATTGTGATAACCACTTGTCTGCTATGTCACTTTGAGGGGTTTATTTGTTCGATCGTGTGTTTTCAAGAAAACCAAAACAGTTGTGTTTTAGTGGTGTTTATTGGTTTATATGTTATCTTGGACATGAAAAGAAAAAGGTTTCAAGGGGTTTTCTTGGTTCGCATAATTCAAGTAATCAAGGGTTGATTGGGTAAACGTTCACGACTAGCTTTATCGGGCGTATTCGTGGTTAAGTGTTTGTGTGTGATACTCGTAGAGGCATCTATTTTAGATGCTGAGTTTCGTATTGGTTTTATTTGTTGGAAATGTATATATTTACAAACATGTGAATGTCCGGATTCGAACTCGTGACCACGGGATTGCACACATTAGCGAATGAGAATTAAAGTTAATAATTAATGTTTATGTTTACGATTAATTATTACACATTAAGTCCGGTTAACGATCGTTAAGTATTTAACGGAAAAATAACTAACGACCGTTAAATGGAAAAGAGAAGGACTAGAATTGGAAACTTGGAAAAGTTAAGGAATGGGCTTTGGGCTTTCATGGTGGCCGGCCATGGGGTCTCTCCAAGGCCTTGTTCCCCTAACTTGTTCTTTAAGTTTTACCTACTAGTATATAAGGAGGGGTAGGTTCTAGGGTTTCATACACTTGTGCATTGAATTAACCCTAGATCTCTCCTCTCCTCTCTCTTGTCCTACATTCGGCCGAACACCCCAAAGTAAGGGAGTTTGGTTTCGTTTTTCTTAAACGAGGACTTGTGTTAGATCTAGCAATCGCTTGATTCGTTTGGTTAATTCGTGTGTACAAGAACGTGGTTGTAAGACATTATTCTTACACCAATAAGTACTTCTTTGGTTTGCTTTGCTCGAGGTGGTTTTGCTTTGCTCGAGGATTTGATATTCGCAAGAGGTACGTTACGCATACTTTCGCTAATTAATTTATTTGTTATGATCTTAAGTCTTCCATTGTGTACTCTTGATGTCTTTATGTTTTATTATATTTTATATATCATAAAATCAATAGTGGCATCACGAGCCTTGTATAACAAGTAATTAATTATCAAACACATAATTAAAATAAACATGAATGTGTTATTATTTGTACGCTTAGATCTAGGGTTTGCAAAACCTAAACCCTAATTTTGAGGGGGGGCGTTGGTGCCCTAATTAGGTTTTGTAAACTATTGTTTTAATTGGATTAGAAACCCAAGATGCATGCAACTTTATGTGTATATGTAACTCGCTTAATTGCATTAATTGTTAAGTGTAATTTATATCCATGATAATTATCTCGCATGTTTTATCATGGATCTGTTTATTGTATGTCTTTCATGTTTTAAGTGATATACATTAAATAATGATAGATCTTAAATTGGGGAAGACCTCAATATTTATTAATTTAATCAATTATGTGCTATGTGGTATATATTTAGTTTTGACTTACGCAATCGATGAATCGATGCATGTGGTTCACCTTGTACATAGATGAAAACGGGTGGAAGTCTTAATTAAATATATGCATATTGACAGATCTAGAATTGGTTATTAATATGATTTATCAAAACCGTTTGCATGTGGCTATTTGATATGCATGACTTTTATTTGTTATGTATTCATTGTTTATTTGTTTATTTTTTCAAATACTTGCTTGTTTGTGTTTTGTAACAAGGGTATTTTTACAAGAAAAATAAACTGATCTAAACAATGGTGAAACATGTATTTTTAAGAATAGTAATCATATTCGTTTAATTGATTGATGACTTTGGTACAAATGACTGAAAGGCTCACCCATGAGAATGAACTAATAAAAGGGGTTTAAAGAAGTGCGCATAGTCACACTGAATGGATGTCTAAGGTTGTGCTTTAGCACGTACCTGGTCCTCTCGCCTGTAAGTTCGAGTGGAGCTACTTAGTAAGTCATTAAATGTGCAAGCTCATCTTAAGGCTAATTCGTGTTGATTCCATGCGCCACTTAGGTGGTAATTATCCAAACACTAAGTGTTTACACTTATGCAAAAGTACGGTATAATGGATGATAATTAACACTAATTCCTTGATTGGTGATCCCAATACCTCAATTAAAGTTTGATGATGAAAAGCTTATACATTAAAACAAGATATAAATGTTTTAATAAAACTATGCTACAAAGATGAATGCATGACATCTTTGTACATATTTGATTTTACATCAAAACTATTACCCTTTAATTTAAGTTATATGCCATCCAACGAAACGGAAACACCTAAGATTACTTTCTATTTGCGTGAGAACGTGACTTAGATCTTAATCAAAGGGTAAAATGTCCACGTGTCGTGAGAACGGGCATGGACGATTTTGCGCTTCTTAAGTTGGACAACTTAATTGAGTTAGGCGGTGAAAACCGAAACTCAAGGCATAAGATGGGATAAAACATGTTTACATGGCAATTGATATTGGCTATATGTAAATCCCATAAATCTAGGAATTGCAATTGAAATTGGCAATTGAGCAAATGCTCTACCATTCTCAGATAAGGTTCATCACTAATGATCAACTGATGTGATGAGATTATGACAATTTGGATCCTAGTTTTCAATAAATATTAATTGGTTATATGAATATGAACCTTGGGTATTTAATTGTTTATTGAAAAGGAAAATTATCAAAATACTAATGATGGTTTTTGAACTTTTCTCGTAGATGGCTCAATCGATAACACTATGAGCTTATCGAGTGCCGCTTTCAAAGATATGATTGGAAGGGACAAGTCGACCGCCCTAATTTCAATGATTGGCATCGCTCACTTAGGATCATCCTTCGTGTTGCCAAAGGGTTGAAATTTTGACTACACCTCTCGCTCGATGCTCCTCCCAACACGCCAACCGCTTCTTGAATTAGAGGCATATCGTGTTGAATATGAGAAGCACAATGATGTGGCGTGTCTAATGCTTTGGGGATGTCTCGCTCAATTGCAAAACAATTTGAGCACTATCCGCCTATGAGCATGCTAGATGAACTCAAACGATGTTTGAGAAGCCACCGGCAACCGAACTGTATGAACTAATTGAAAGGTTCATAGTCAGCAGTGAGAGGTTGGCAACTGTCTCCCACCACGCCCTTGAGATGAAACATCACTTGGACCAATTGAGAAGCTTCGGTGTGGTTACTCGAACGATGTATGTGTTTGGACTCATCAATCATTCCCTTAATCAGAACGATTTGGTGATTTTGTCCGCAATTTTAACATGCATTGCACGGGAAGACAAAGAATGAGTTACATGCAATGCTTGTAGACTACGAGAAGAGATTACCAAAGAAGGCTCCTACACTGTTGTGCTCGCTATACGTGGTGGTAGGTTGAATAAGCCTAAGCCGCAAGCGATAAGAAAGGGAAAGGAAAGGAAAGGGAAACAAGTTGTCATCCCACCAGCTCCTAAGAAGAACCCCGAAAGAAAAAGGAGAATCCTAAGAAGGATTTGTCTTGCCACCACCGCAACTCACCGTGTCAATGGAAGCGAATCGCCCAGTTTATCCGAATGAGTGCCTTCGTAATAAAAATAAGATGGTGCCTAGCTCATCGGGTATTTTATGTTTGAATTATTTTCTTTTCCTCATAAGTTAAATTCTCGGATATATGATACGTGATGTGGTACTCACATCCGTAATACATCGCAGGACTTAGAGGGCGAAGAAGTCGACTGTGGAGAGATACTTGTACGTTGGAAATGGAAAGCGTCAATTGTCGGGCCATAGGGACTTTTGATTTAGTGTTGCCTTCGCTTAATTTTAGAACTAAATAATTGTCATTATGCACCCTCCATTGTTAGGGTGTCATTTCGCTTTCTTTGTTAAAAGATATTGGTTTTGTGCACACTTTACCGCTTATGGAATTTCGGTTCTTTAAATAATGTTTTTACTTTAATGCAATTCCTATGCTTGGTGTGTTTGAAATTGATATGGATGGTTGTATATCCAATGAAAATAATTCGTTGTATAGCATTAGCAATAAGAAGAGCAAGTCGAACTGTGACTCTTCTTATCTTTGGCATTGTCGCCTTGCCCATATTGGCAAGAAACGCATGGAAAAGCCGCAACACGATGGGCTTTACAAACGGTCAATGATGAATCATTTGACAAATGCGAGTCTTGCATTGTTGGAAGATGACAAGGAAACCTTTTCACCACAAGTGGAAAGGGCTTCGATCTACTTGGATTGATACACACCGATGTGTGTGGTCCACTTAGACATGTGTCAAAACGTGGTGTCGTTTACTTTAACCTTTACGGATGATTTCATCGTTATGGTTATGTTTATTTACTTAAACATAAACATGAAGTTTTTGAAACATTTAAGGTTTTCAAAAGTGAAGTAGAATTACAACTTGGAAAGAAGATTAAAGCTCTTTGATCCGATAGAGGTGGTGAGTATATAAGTCAAGAGTTCAAAGATTACTTAGTGAGTGTGGAATTATCCAAACTCACATCTCCTTATACTCCACAAAGAAATGGTGTATCTGAAGGAGAAATCGCACTTACTTGACATGGTACGATCAATGTTTGAACTTACGACTCTACCTTTACTTTTGGGATTATGCCCTTGAAACTGCTATTCGCATTTTGAATATGGTTCCAACTAAGAAGGTTGTTAAACTCCATATGAAATATGGACCGAAAAGCTCCCAACTTTTCTTACTTAAAGGTCCTGGGATGTGAAGCGTTTGTTAAACGTGACACACCGATAAGCTCCAAGCCGATCCGTTAAGTGTATCTTTGTAGGATACCCTAAGGAAACTATGGGTTACTATTTTACTACCTAGTCGAGAACAAAGTCATCGTGGCTAGGTATGGAGATTTCTTGAAAGGAATCTCATATCTCAAGAACTCGGTGGGAGGTATATGATCCGAATATGATCAAGAAGATACAACACCTTCGAAACCACTAGCCAACTTCAAGAAGAACTCGAAAGCTTAGGTGCTCCTCCGGTTGTTCCCATTCGTAGGTCTCGAAGGACTATACGTGCACCGACCGTCTATGTCTTAACGTAGGGTGGAGGAAAATATAGTTGGGGATCTTAATGAACCCGCTAACTATAAGGTCGCCATGGTCGATCCCGAAAAGGATAAATGGCGATTGCTATGAATGGGGAAATGCAATACATGAAAGATAATGATGTCCGGATTGAAGTTGACCTTCCTCCAAAGGCTAAAGTCGTTGGGAGTAAGTGGATCTTCAAAAGAAAACCGACATGGATGGCAATGTACACACCTACAAGGCTCGTCTCGGTGGCTAAAGGTTTTACTCAAACCTATGGCATTGACTACGAGGAGACATTCTCTCTCGTAGCGGACATAAGAGTTATTAGGATTCTCATAGCTATAGTGCACACTATGACTATGAGATTTGGCAAATGGATGTCAAAACTTTTCGAATGGCCGCCTCAGATGAAGACATCTATATGGCACAGTAGGAAGGTTTGTGAATCCATTGTTTCCAACCGTATGCAAGCTAAGAGGTCCATTTATGGACTAAAGCAAGCATCAAGGCAATGGAATAAAAGATTCGATGGAGAAATCAAAGGTTTTGGATTTACTCGAATCTTGATGAGCCATGTGTATATCACAAAGCTAGTGGGAGTCGTGTTACTTTCCTTATTCGTATGTCGATGACATATTAATCATGGGAAATCATATACCAAGTCTAAATGAGGTGAAAGCCTATCTTGGTAAATGTTTTTCGATGAAAGACTTAGGGGAAGCAAGATATATACTCGGAATCAAGATCTACCGGATAGATCAAGGCGGCTAATTGGTTTAAGCCAAAGTGCTTACATTGATAAAATATTGAAGAGATTCAATATGCAAAATTCCAAGAAGGATTTTTGCCAATGCAAGTAAATCATGGTTTGAGCGACCAAGGTCGTGCTTCAACACCGCAGAGGTGGCGTGATGAAGAAAGTTCCTTATGCTTCTACCGTAGGATCTATCATGTACGCAGCACGATGCACAAGGCCTGATGTGGCATTTGCTCAAAACTTGACCATCGATATCAACGAATCCGGTGAAATTCACCGACTCGTCAAGCATATTATCAAGTACCTTAGGGCTACAAGAGATATGTTCATAGTGTATGGAGGAAATCCGAGCGTAATCGTCATTACAGTGTTATCGCGATGCATCCCGGAAGTGTGACAAAGATGATACGAAGTCTCAAACGGGTTACATTTTGTCATCAATGGAGGTGCTGTGGATTGGAAGAGTAAGAAATGACAACACTTGCGATGTCTCGCCATGAAGTGAGTACATAGCGGCCCGAGGTCGCCATGGAAGTCGTTTGGATAAGGAAATTTGTTTCGGGCTTGGTGTTATGCCATCGATTGAAAATCCTATTAAAGTATATTGTGACAATTCAATTGCAATTACTTTTGCCCATGAACCAGAGTCATGAAGGGCACCGACACTATCCTAGACAATATCACTATGTTCAAGAGCAAGTCGAGATAGGTGAAATTGAGTTGCTCAAAGTTCACATGATGATAACCTAGCGGATCCATTAACGAAGGCCTTGCTCGGTGAAAACTTAATCATTTGTCCGATAAGTTTGGACTTCGTTTAGCTAGTAGTTTCATGCCCATCTCGTGACTAAGTATTTTAGATAAAAGGATATTGTAAACCTTATTATTGAAATGAAATAAAGTATTTTTGTTATGTTTATTATTCATTTATTATGATGTTGTCCTATATTTACATGTTTAAATCCTTGAATAACTTAAGTTATTCTAAATAGTCCGTTGTCAATCAATAACATGGGAATGATATTGAATTAAGACAAATCGAGTATTAGTTAGAATATACTTGAAAGTATATTGATGCGTAGCATGACTAATTTCGATGATATTCAATGAATTGAATATAGGACTTATCCCACCCACATGATGATACTTTATGGATCTTTGTCATTAAGTATATCATGAATATTTATCCTCCGACTTGAGATACAAGAGATATGTCATGGATGTAGTGCATTTTGTGAAGCAATCTAACGCTACACGAATCGGTAGTTATAAGGGTTGTTTTCGTAAGTGTTGCGAAATTTATGAATCACGCTTGTAGTCAAATGGGATTTGTTTCCTTCAAATTCATTTTGAAGTATAATACTACTTGGCCCCTCGTAGGATTGTTAAGATGTTTGTATGGCCATACCCAAGGTCTTCGTTTAGAAGAATTGGTAATCTTAATAAATCTTAAAGCGAGAAATGTAATAGTTAATTAAGAAATGAGTAAGATCCATATTCTTATTAACATGGTATTAGAAACAAAGGATGAATATGATGATGAATCATCAAACTTGGTTTTTCTCCGAAAACCATACACGAGTTGTAATCGGGGCATTGGCGTGTTGCTAGACGCTAACCAATGTCATTTCACGCTTTGTAAACATATCCAGTGGGAGTCGTTGGAAATGTATATATTTACAAACATGTGAATGTCCGGATTCGAACTCGTGACCACGGGATTGCACACATTAGCGAATGAGAATTAAAGTTAATAATTAATGTTTATGTTTACGATTAATTATTACACATTAAGTCCGGTTAAGGATCGTTAAGTATTTAACGGAAAAATGACTAACGACCGTTAAATGGAAAAGAGAAGGACTAGAATTGGAAACTTGGAAAAAGTTAAGGAATGGGCTTTGGGCTTTCATGGTGGCCGGCCATGGGGTCTCTCCAAGGCCTTGTTCCCCTAACTTGTTCTTTAAGTTTTACCTACTAGTATATAAGGAGGGGTAGGTTCTAGGGTTTCATACACTTGTGCATTGAATTAACCCTAGATCTCTCTCTCTCTCTCTTGTCCTACATTCGCCGAACACCCCAAAGTAAGGGAGTTTGGTTTCGTTTTTCTTAAACGAGGACTTGTGTTAGATCTAGCAATCGCTGATTCGTTTGGTTAATTCGTACAAGAACGTGGTTGTAAGACATTATTCTTACACCAATAAGTACTTCTTTGGTTTGCTTTGCTCGAGGGTGGTTTTGCTTTGCTCGAGGGATTTGATATTCGCAAGAGGTACGTTACGCATACTTTCAGTTAATTAATTTATTTGTTATGATCTTAAGTCTTCCGATGTATACTCTTGATGTCTTTATGTTTTATTATATTTTATATATCATAAACTCAACATTATTGTCCGTTACTAGAGATCAATTGCCAAGCAAGGTTAGCTTTTCTATATCCATTAATATTGTATTAATTATTTGTTTATTAAATGCGTGCTTAACATAATTGCATTAACTAGATCCTATATCCGCTGCGTACTCATAAAGGTTAATGGTTAACTGGTTCTAAAATCCCAACAGTTAGGTGTCCTGATGTCCTTACAAGAGATCTCATGTTCGAACGTCAATGGGTAAATATCTTGGGTGTGGCCAGGGAAAGGGTTCAGAAAGGTGGAAACAGATTTGAGTAAAAGATTCGCCCTCCCTGAGTAATACGAAGAGGGAAAACAGATTTTGTCAAATATTATTGAATGTAGTCAGCAATACGAGTCTATTTTTCTCTGTGTGAAACTGATGGTTAATGTGGAATAATTATTTAGATGTAAATCGTTAATGTTTTTTTTAATTCAATGGTAAACATAATCCTATATTGACTTGTAGCATCCAACAAATCAAGAAATTTCTGTTGAGCTGCTTTTGTGAATTACTTGTTATAGAAAACCTTCATGGCTATTGGGATTATGGTGGTTCTGGATGTTTCACAGGTTGTTTTGCGGTAACTTGCATCTCCAGGATTCGATATGATCAAACAAACATTCATGTGTAATCATCAAGAATCAATAAAAAGAAAACAAGGAAGATTGGGTGAACCCCTTATAAATCTGATATTATAAAACTTAAAGAGGTTAACCTTGATTACAGAATCCTAAGCTATATATACTAGATGAAACGCTCCAATCACAAAGGGATACAACGTTTCATACAAACTAAACGACACAACTATTCTTAACCCTAAAAATAACCATTTCTTTTTTTGACCCAACCCAATACAATGTTGGGTTTACAGATTATTAAAACTAAATACATAATATATACATGTAACAAAGATTAATGGATTAAAACTTCCAACACTGGAGCATTACGCTAGAATCTTAAACTTGGACTTATCAAATAGATCGATTAAGTAGTTCTTCAACCCCATATTGATTAGTTGATCATAAATGATTTGTGGAGGTCTAGTTTGTATGCTCAAAAATGTAACATAGTTATATAAGTTAATGCTTATGTAGATATGAGATAGTAATATTGCATTTACAAAGTAGCCATTGCATTCATAACGCTAGCTCTTCTATTGTTGGTATGCACCTAAGTTCAATGGCATACTTTTCCATGTGAAAACACATATGGTTGTGCATGGATGTAACTTGCAGTGATTCTGACTATTATTGATGAACATTCTTGTCGCCTTGTCAGAAATACAGGTTTTGTTAAGTGTGATGAGTTTTGAAAATCTATCGATTCAAAACTGAGAATCAGTAATTAGCTTGTATGTTGTATTTTCTTTGTTATAAGGTTTGGCGGTAAGATATATGATTTTGAAACTGGGAGTCAGTAATTAGCTTAAGTGTGCTATTTGCTATTCAATGAGCTATGACTACTTGACTACTTGATTTCTGTCCTTCATAGCATGTTAGGATACAATGTTTTACTTGATAGGCTCTTGCACCTTCTAATAATGAAATGGGATGTGTAACAGATTTATAACGAATGGAGACCTCCTGATAAAAAGGCTTAACGAGGGTTTATGTTAAAGATAGAAACATACAAATTGGTGGTGGAAGTAATCAGGAAGTAGTCAAGTTAGGAAAACTGCATGTGCACGTATTCCTTTAAACAGGTGGGAAAACTTATTGCGTTAATCCCAATCGACCCAAGTCAACACCCCATATGACCCGATCAACCAAAGTCAAAGAAGAAAGTCAAGATATCAGTTTTTATTTTATGACAGTTACAAAATAATTGCCAAATAGCAGTTACAAAAAATAGTTACACATCAAAGGGTCACACCTGTTGATTCTAACGAACCAACACACCCTTTCATTGTGCCTTTTCATTTTGTATATATAGTTTAGAATCTGTAACAAAGACGTTCATGACTGAAATATAGAAAAAGCTTTTACGATTCAATTGTTTCTTGTATTTTGGTATATCTTGATTATAGATCCAGAAAAACGGGCCAACAATTGGTATCAGAGCCACAAAATCATCATGTACCAATCTATTCGTTTTAGTTTCAAAATCAAAAGAACAAAAAAAAAACTGTTTTGGAATTTTTTTTCCTGCAAAAGTAATTCGAACACAAATCCAATAGGATTAGAAATGATTAAATCCTTTACCTTTTGATTCAAAACAAAAACAAATAACGAAGTCATCAATTAGGGCAAAATTATAACGATTCAAATTAGAACAAACACACCTATTCAGATTAATGAATCAAGCCCAGAATGTTAATTGAGTCAACAATCGACTCAATTTCAATCTCCAATTATCCATATCTCTCACGGATTGAAAACCCCCAAATTCACCGAAACCCTAAAAGTTTCAATTGAGGGAATCGAGTGCTCGCGAAGAATACCACATACCGGAGAAGAGAGGAAGGCCAACAAGCCATAAGTATCAGGAGAAAAGAATGGATCAACTTCCCAGAAGTAAAGAGACGAAATATTCAGTCTCACAAGAGAAGTGTTTTTCTGTTCCTTTTATCTCACAAAAAAGGGGATAAGAAAACTTATAAAAAGATGTGCTCAAATTACTTAGGGCAACACAGAGGATTTTTTATTATTTGAGGCATCGGGTTAGACCATCAACACCTCCAGGTTTCAAAATTTACAAAACCATCCTTTCATTTTTTATATATAGTATATATTTCATTTTGATATATATTATTTTCTTTTGATAAGTTACTTTTATTTACAAAATTAGTACTTCATCAAATTAAAAAAATAATATAATAACCTAGCGTTTTACACTGCTTATTGTTTAGAAATAATTTTTAAGGAATAATTAACCTTAGGTTATTCGTTTTTTAAAATATATAATCTCCGAGGATAGTTTTGGATTAAAAAACTAGTCCTATAAAGTTTTATAGACTATAAGGAAAAATAAAACATTTTTTAACACACCTCGTGTTAGATTTTTGGAGATATTTTTTTTTATTGTTAATATATTTAAGATATGACGAAAGGAAGTGGAAATAAGGAACCTAATACAAATAGTACACCACAATTTCAATGCCCAATCCTAAAACCCGAGAATTACTCATTATGGGCAATTCGAATACAAATCATTCTCGAAGCGAATGGTTTATGGGAAACAATAGAGCCGACTGAATCGACTCAACCCGATAAGAAATAAGACAAAACCGCTATTGCTTTCCTTTATCAAGCCTTACCCGAGGAACAATTATTTCAAATAACAAAGCACAAAACTGCGAAAGCCATTTGGAATGCTTTGAAAACTAGACACGTTGGCGAAGACAGAGTTCAACAAGCAAGACTACAAACACTCAAATCTGATTTTGAGATGTTACAAATGAAGGAAGACGAGAAAATCGACACATTCGCTACAAAACTAACAACACTTGTAAACAAAGCCGCTAGTCTAGGACACACAATTGAAGATCAAACCTTAGTACGGAAACTATTAAATGTTGTACCCGATAGGTATCTGCAAATAGTTGCATCAATAGAGCAACACTTCGACCTAAGTGAAATGACGATGGAAGAAGCAATTGGGAGACTCAAGACGTACGAGGAAAGAATAAAGTTTAAGAAGAATAAGGACAATAACGATCAATATAAGTTATTGTTTACACGTCACAACAATAACATTACTCACGGAAGACACTGTGAAGAATGTGGAAATGATTTGTTGCGAGGCCAAGAAAATAATTCCAAGAAAGAATCAAACAGCAACTCAAATAAATTTACTCATGATAAGAGTAAGGTGATGTGTTTTAGATGCAAGGAGTATGGGTATTTTGCAAACAAATGTCCATCAAAGAAAGAAGAACAATCTAATCTTCTTGAAGAAGACTTAGAACCAACATTGCTTATGGCAACCATTAAAGAAGCACCAAGAAAATATGATCAGCCCGAAATTAAGGAAGATCACAACAATGAAGGTGGAAATAACCAAGAAAATATGATCAGCCCGGAATTAAGGAAGATCACAAAAATGAAGGTGGAAATAACCAGAAGAACATGATCAACCTGGACTTAAGGAAGATCACAACAAATAAAAGAGAAAAAATATGATCAACATGGACATAATGAAGATCACAGACGAAAAGGTGGAAATAACAGAAGGAAAATTGATCTACCTGGATATAAGGATGATCAAAAGCACTACAAGAAATTAAAAGCTCAGATGGTGGATTTAACCAGAAGATGAATCAAAAAGTCTTAAAGACCTACGTCGCAGCGATTGTGATTAAGGGGGAGAATATTGGGTTAATCCCAATCGACCCAAGTCAACACCTCATATGACCCGGTCAACCAAAGTCAAAGAAGAAAGTCAAGACAACAGTTTTTATGACAGTTACAAAATAACTGCCAAATAGTTACAAAAAAACAATTACACATCAAAGGGTCACACCTGTTGATTCTAACGAACCAACACACCCTTTCATTGTGCCTTTTCATTTTGTATATATAGTTTAGAATCTGTAATAAAGACGTTCATGACTGAAATATAGAAAAAGCTTTTACGATTCAATTGTTTCTTGTATTTTGGTATATCTTGATTATAGATCCAGAAAAACGGGCCAACAAAACTGAAAGGAACATTGTCAACTGTGTGAGTATTCTAGTTTTGTCTTAAGTTACCTGATTAGAGAATTATGAGAATGCATCTTTTGCTCAAGGTGTCATCACTTTTTAGGAAAAAAGTTTGGGTATTTCCAAAATAAACCTTGAGACTTGCGACTTTTCTACTTTTCATATAAGCATGACAAGTGTCCTTCGAAGTTTGTGTACCCAATCATAATTTTAACTAAATTGTCTATTATACCCTTGTCTTTTAGTACAGCGACCGAATCTCAGCGACTTTTTTAAGAATCTTGCGAATTTTTTTTTGTCTTTTAGTAAAAAAAGTCAAAGTTACTAAAATATTTTTTTATACTTTTCGCTCCTTCCCAATGCTGAGCGACTTAAGCGAAATAATATTAGCGACTTTTTTTACTTTATACTTTTGTACCTTTTAGTACATTTTTACACTTATAATTTTAACTAAATTGTCTATTATACCCTTGTCTCTTCCATTTCTACCCATTATTTTTCTCATTCATTCCCTATACATTTCCACCAATTATTGTTTCGGATTGCATTCACAAAAGCAGTTATGCGTCGTGAAACAACGTAAGCATGTCCCGATCTATTTTGGAACCACTTCATACATGTACAAGACCGACCCAAGATCTATGTCAAAGATAAGTTGGGAGAATCACAAGATCTTGTTTCGCAGAAGATGATTCACGGATAATATCAAGTGATGGTCTAGAGAATGCTAAAGATGCCACTGACGGGAAAGGGGATAGACACTCAGTAGAATCGTTTGATTTATCCAAGCCTCCACCTGGTTAGTTTTTTGCTTAAACTATACTTGTAAAAAAAAACATGTTATGAATCTAAATAATTTCATTTTAAAAAAGATGTGGAACTGCACTTTCAAGGTTAAAATAAGCCGAATTGATGACATCACAATCTCTAGAAATCTTTTTGACTGCAAATTCATAGATGAGAATGTTAGATTCTACTAGATGTCCAGTCTCATCCATTTACTTGTGAATTGGTTGATTTGAGCTTATGTGGGTCAAGCCAACCCACCCCTTTTTGACCCAAATAAAAAAATGGCTCGTTATAACATGACCAGTTCTGACCCATTACCCCACCCACACATCTTTTGCACCTCTTTTAGATAAGACTTGCAAAAGTATCGTATTAATTTGTTTTATATATTTCTATTATGTAAGTAATTGTTATAACTTTATAGCTAAAGCATTCTTTGTTTTCGGTTCCTTTCTTAGTAATTTCGAGACAATATGAGATGGTTGATTTACTTGTATGCTATATAAGCGACATTGTTCTCCTACTCATTTCTCTTTGTTGGTTGACGTAATCAAGTGGCTTGGTGGATCGCAACATGACACCGGAATCTAGCGCTAATGTGCAACCCGACAAAATACATCGAAACTAATAGAGATTCAACCGACTCTACCAATGAAGTCATTCAAGAGTATTGCATGATTTTCCATCTCATGGAAAGGTACATGATTTGCTTGATGAGAGAATTAGAGACTTCTTTATCGCAGTAGAGACATCGTTTCGCAAGACACTCTACTAGCAACCACATGTGGGCCGACCTCACTTCGTAGTCAATAAGTCAAACTCAAACATCAAAACGAACTTTCTTCGTGCACGTAGATCTTGAACATGACCACTTGATCAACTTACTAGAGCTGGCAGAATGGGTGTGGGGTTGGGTTGACCTCAATATTTTTGTCCAAATATTTAGGAGGTTTTATGCTGAAAAACACTTTGGGTGACTTTTAACATGTTCAACCCGTCTCCAGTTTTAGTGTATTAAGAAAATCTTTACCCACTTTATCAATTAGAGACGAAGTATAACACATTTTGACTCATTTGAAAATGGACAAGATTGCTACCTCTAACTTTCATGTGTAAAATAAGCTAGATTATCATACATGCCTATGATTTCTTGCAGCTTTTTCCTAAAGACAAAGCAAACGACATGTTCCCATTAAGACGCCTTGCAAGAAGCATCTATCATGCACCCCGAAGATACACCATCAATGCCGACATCATAAACAGAAACATCGCAATTCCGCACTCAATAAGTGCTACACCCTCTTACGGTTTATCTAGTTGGCCCAACTTTGACACAAAAACTCAGGCGGTTCAAGACATGATGGGGTGCAATACCGTCGACTCGGCGTCTTTAATGAGGCACAAATGATGCTTGACAACATAATAAGTAGAGCAAGGGCATTAAGCGGTAATAAAAGTAGTACTTTTTCGACAATTTTGACACTACAAATGTGTGGTCGAGGAGGAACTTGACTTTCTTTGGATCGGTGTAAGAAGACACGGAATAGGCAATTGGGACTCGATTTTAAGGGATCCGCGGTTGCATTTCACATCCCGGAGGTCGCCAAGGAATTAGCCAAGCAATGGGTGGAAGAACAATCAAAACTTTTAAGTACTAAACCGTCGTTTCACACAAAACGATCTCGACCCACTAATATATACAACCGAATAATCTTGTTGAAGAACCGCAAGTTTCCTTAGATATAGAGGAAGGTCAACCTTTGACCGTTAAATTGGTCCCACAAGGATCGGTCACTTACCTCATTGGCTTCGGAAGCGGTTAGCACCCTCCAAGACCCGCTGAACAGTGCCATGTCTTCGGATTGATGTAGTGGATTAATAAAACCTTTTCTGGCTCTGATAGAACCATGGGTTCAATATTACCCGAGTTTCAGCCATCTGTTGCAACTCATTCTCCGGACCCTGTGATGTATCCCGTTGCAACACATCCTATTAGTAAACCTAATGAAGTGATTGTCATTGACAGTGATGCATCTTCCGAGGATACTAGATCAGATGGTCATAGGTAAGAGTTAGCTGTTGTGTACTAATATACGAGGTATATGTAGGTATGTTAAAATCATGTACATGTAAAATCTTGTTTAAGGATTGTTGTCTTGGACATGGGATTTGTTAAGTATGAAGTTATTGAACAAACTAATTGGAAATGGGAATGCAAGTATTAGAACACGCACTATTACTTTGAACCAAAAAGCTGGTTCACGACTAAAGAGTAAATTGCATGTTGGCACTTTTTACATAAATCGTTGCTGTGGATTGGTCCAAGACATTGTGTCACAAGACCAGTCTTTTTTTGTCGAGTGTTCTTTGTGGTTCCTTGCCACATCATTTTTCGTTTGCTTCAAACTAAAGGACCCGTGCCACCTGATCTTGAGAGCAAGAATGTGGGTTTGTGATGAAAATTCTATACCAGATACTTTACATGGTCTTATAAATTTTTATAGTTTAGACTCCAATTTGTCATTTCATAATTGTCATCTTTTTCCGAGGATCATATGCATACAAACCAAGGGTAATTTTGTTCCCAGTTTTTGTCTTCCGTTGTACTCAGCAAAATAGTAGTCTCAGATAACTTTTAAAGTTTGGAAGATAATACAATTTTAAGCATATCTTCTTTCCATTCCTTTGGCATCTTCCCCTTGGAATTTGCATAACTGACACATAAGCCATAAATTTGGTTTGATATCATATTCATCATCATTCATATACATATACATATATCATTACAAAATGTGGCATTTTATAGGAAAGGGCTTGTTGTCCAGTGATGCCTCTCTTTGAGTGAGAACGCTCCTCAACCAAATAGTTCTAGGTTAAAGTTTAAGGACATCTATGACATAGTTATTTGCCTATAAAAAATATGCGGCATCTGCTGACCGTTTAAATATCATATGACAGAAAGGCTAATAGAACTGTTCACTTTTTTCCCCTGATATGCATCTGATAGGATCCGTAATTTGCGCTTCCTATTAAATAAGTCTCATATGATATCATGCAGCAGTCATATATAAATAGCACTTAGCTTAGCTATTGAAATACTGTTGTCTTAAAATCTCATGACATGCTCGAGTGTTAGCCTGTCATTATAATCACAATAACCGTCAATACTTGTCTGCTCATCGTCTCAGACAACTAGTACAACATCAGGTGCAGTTCACCATAGTTCATCTGATGCCACAAGTACCAAAGCTCATGTGACGCCACTGCACAGAAAACTAGAGCAATATCAGATACGATGAACTTGCAAAATCAGATACGATTCACCAAAGTTAATATGACGCCACACGACACATCCACCAATGACAGGACACGATCTATTTTCAGTTTAACATCACATTTTCTCAGAAACAAGAACGGATAACACGAAGTTTCAGAAATAGCATTTCATATAATCGTCTCAAAATATACTAGCAGTGGTTTAGTAACACTAGCAGTGGAATGAAATATACTAGCAGTGGTTTAGTAACACTAGCAGTGGTTACCAAAATATACTAGCAGTGGTTACCAAAATATACTAAAAGTGATTTTGTGTGTGTGTGTGTGTGTGTTTTTGTGTGTGACTAATTTTGCATTTGGGGTACTAAAGGGTGTTTGTTTAGGCTTATATAGCCAGCTTGTGGCTTATCTGGTTTTGGGCTTACATTCATAAGCTCACTTTTTGTGGCTTATTTTGAATCTTTTTGGCTTATATAAGTTTCTTATGTTATAACAAGCTTATATAAGCTGAAAAGTTTCAAAATAAGACACAAAAAGTGAGCTTATGAATGTAAGCCCAAAACCAAATAAGCTATAAGCCGCCAATATTAGCCGAAACAAACACCCCCTAAGTACAGCTGAAGAGCTGCAAATCTGTTTGAAATGACATGTGTAAATTAGCACAATTGCGATATTAAAGTTATCGTAGCTCATAGCTGGCCATAGTTGTTTGTTTGTCATGTTTGTAATATTATAGATAGAGTTTGAAAAAATAAGGTAAGATATTAGGATCGTCTGTTAGTTTTCAGCCATATGCTTGTTGCTTTGTAAGCAATAGGTATTGACCCTTAGGTAGGGGTATGACTGATTGACTGGTCTACATCATATCTCCCGCGTACACCACACTTTAGTGGAATTGGGTAATGCTTTATGTGTGATCAATGTTGCTGTTTTAGGGAGGTTAGTATATGCTGTTCAAGCCATATGCTTGGTTTTTTTCGGTTTCAAATGACGGCTAGGAATTGAGGTTCTAGGTTTGCCTTAGGGTTTTACCTTTTGTATCAGCTGGGGGATATATCATGTATATGATATATATGAAATTGAGTTTCATGGAATTTCATGGATATAGCTAAAGAGTTGCAAATTTGTTTAAAATGACATGTCTCGCGTCAATCAATGAAGTTTTCTTATTAGTAATTAGTAGGTTTTGGATGTTTTTACTAAGTTAAAAACATTTAATTCTGCTAGCAACTAGTCATAGTGGTAGTTTTGTTTCAATATTACAGTCTGCTGGCAAAAACTTAGCAAAAGGTAGAATATTGGATGGTTTTAAACCATATATTTGGTTCTTTGAGAGTACACATCGCTCCTGCATTTTGTACTTTAGGACAAGGACTCCTTGGTGAAACCACTGAAACTGAGGGAATGCACATGATATTGTGGCATCCTTGTTCTCATGTAGTAAAGTTACTGTGTTTGAAGGGAAGATAAACCTAATATGCATCAAGCTGGGTTTTTTTAGGCCAAAAGTTAGAAAGCTGAACACACTTCATAAGTCATGCAACTGACCTGGTTGTAGTATTAGGGAAACCTTAGTGAGCTACTTACTATTTACAAGATAAACTAGCGTCTGAACCCATATTCTATATGTATAACTAGAGCAACAAATAACACTATACAAGTCCATGATTTAGTTACGCCCTCTAGTCGATAAATAGATATAAGGATTTGTACACTGTATTTTTACAGTCTTGTACTCTTATAGTCTTATCTAAGAACTTAAGGACCAATTATTCCATTGCAGCAGTATATTTGATGAGATGACTAATCATGATGGTCAATACTGTTTGTTATTTTGAATACAAGTTATTAATGGTGTTTGACATACTTTTTGTTCTCTGATCCCTCGTTATAGGAAGCGGATTTAGTTCTGGGTGGTGATGAGGGAAAGGAGTGCACCTATGCCAAAGGTTATATGAAGAGGCAGGCAGTTTTCTCGTGCTTAACATGCGTTCCTGATGGAAATGGTGGTGTTTGCACTGCGTGTAGTTTGTCTTGCCATGATGGGCATGAGGTTTGTCTTTTTCTTTTATTATCTATATTTGATAAATGTGTCTGTTATTTGATTTCTTATGCTGTACATTTTACCACTATGTTTGTCGGTTTGCATACAAATAAGTTGACGACCTATAGATATTTTGAGCCTTAGCGAGTTAAACAACTGTCACACTGCATTTGTGCAATGCCTTTTAGTTGATTGTCATTCATGAAATTTTGGAGTTCTACAGCCAACTTGATCTGTATGCTCAATGATTTAATATAAGATATCTTACTTACATACGAATTGTCTTTTAAAACACAAGTCATGGTCAATTGGTTCTCCAAGTCATCCCGATGAGAAGTTGATGGCAATGATTGGTGGAAGACAAACATATCTAAGAAAAGAACCATGTAATTTCTGTTACCAATCCAAAAACATAAAGAAAGAAAAAATAGGATAAGGTATTAACAATAGAGAAATGATTGCTTACCAGTCACCGTAACACTCAACCTGTGTATACTTCATATAGGATCAAGTAGATACGTGTAATTGAAATGCTAATACGACCTGTAGTAATTTTTTCTTGTATGGAAAGTCTTGCAAAGGGTATGGCTTAGCCAGTTTATTTGGTTCAAGAAGAGGTGTATCATGCATGCTTTTTGACCATTTGGGTTGGGTTTATCATTTATAGCACTTGCGCTTAGCTACGTTCTATCATGGCAGTATATGCTAAATTTGTTGAGGGTTTGCTGTTTAGACTGAAATTTGCTATAGATTGCATCGTGCGTCTGATCCTTTTTTGTTTTGGCCAAATTTTTTGGTCCTGTATCAGATCATAGAACTCTGGACTAAGAGAAAGTTTAAGTGCGATTGTGGCAATTCAAAATTTGGAGCAGGCTATTGCAAACTCTTACCAAGCAAAGATTCTGAAAATGAAGAAAACGCTTATAACCAGAATTTCAAGGGGAAATATTGTACATGTGGCCGCCCTTATCCTGATCCAGATGCCGAGGAGCAAGTAGAAATGATCCAGTGTTGCATATGTGAGGATTGGTTTCACGAGGAGCATCTTGGTCATGAGTCCACTAATGAAGTTAGTATTATTAATTATACTACACATCAACTCTTATGTATTGTCATAATCTTGGTGCTGAGTCTTTGTAGTAATTGATACTTACTAAAGACATCAAGAAAACTATATCGTGTTATAATTATGTTAAACTAAAAAGAATATATAATCTTGAAGGAAATTCATTTATTATAACCATCTGTTTTGTCATTGTAATATTAGGTAAAGTTCCCAGTAGATGAGGAAGGCGAACCTCTGTATGAAGATCTTATCTGCCACAAATGCTCCCCCATTTGTTCCTTTCTGCACCTTTACCCTCCAACCATATGGGCATCAGATGAGGAACACGCTGCAACTCCTTCCAAAGAAAAAGATGTGGCTGCAACTCCTTCCAAAGAAAAAAATGTGGTGTCTGCACCTTCTGCTTCTGGATCATCTTCAATGCTCGAAGATGGTACCAAAGCTCATGTGACGCCACTGCACAGAAAACTAGAGCAATATCAGATACGATGAACTTGCAAAATCAGATACGATTCACCAAAGTTAATATGACGCCACACGACACATCCACCAATGACAGGACACGATCTATTTTCAGTTTAACATCACATTTTCTCAGAAACAAGAACGGATAACACGAAGTTTCAGAAATAGCATTTCATATAATCGTCTCAAAATATACTAGCAGTGGTTTAGTAACACTAGCAGTGGAATGAAATATACTAGCAGTGGTTTAGTAACACTAGCAGTGGAATGAAATATCCAGAATTGGTGTCATCACCAGTAAAAAGCCTCTTTCATTACTGTACTTGCTAATATAAAACCTTCGCTAACATTTACAAGACTAGTCAGGGTCCTGAATTAAAACTCAAAATCAATACCATATGAACGAATCAACCAATACGTATAGTCACGCATATTAGCAATTGGACCCCATGAATGAATCAAATTTCAACCAAAACAGTAAGAAAGCCAAATTAGTCTCCATAACTAACTCACTTGAGATATGTGAAAATCTTCTGGTAGTTGAAAACTGGAAGCTGCCACAAACTTTTTTCTTTCTTCGGATACTTCTTCAACCTCTTCTTCATCACTATCATCACCATCTCTGGGAGTGCGAGGGGTAAGAGGGTCATTTACACTTTTGGCTGGGTAGTTTCCACTGGCTAGCATACTCACTTGAAAACTGGAAGCATACTCACTTTTGGCTGGGTAAGAGGCTAATTCTCACGCAATGAACTATAACGCATATACCAAATCACACACGCAGGAGCTAATATCAAACGCTTAAACTGCAGAATTCTACTAATTATGGTTGCTTAACCTCAACAAAATTATCTTATCTTTGATGAAACGAAACTTATAGCTGATCAAACCGAAACACACAATATCAAATACTTAAACACAAACTTATCCTTAAATGCATTTGGCTACATCACAAAGAAGACTTACTTTACATATATTTCGTAAAAGCTCAAGGTTAGTGGCATAAAGATGGACGAACAGAGACACTGACCAAACCACTGACCAAACCACTGCTAGTATATTTTGGTAACCACCGCTACTTTATTTTTTTCCACCGATAGTGTTACTAAACCACCGCTAGTATATTTAGGTAACCATCGCTACTTTATTTTATTCCATCGCTAGTGTTACTAAACCATCGCTAGTATATTTAGGTAACCATCGCTACTTTATTTTATTCCACCGCTAGTGTTACTAAACCACTGCTAGTATATTTAGGTAACCACCGCTACGCTTCTCGAAACCATCGCTAGCTTGTTTTGATTCTAATCAATATGGGACTCGCACTATTGCATACTAAGTCCACACAAAATTGGTGATAATCGAGCTCATTTACACAACAATCGGTGTAAATGAAACACTAATTATTATATGTATATTAAAATTAGAGAAATAATACCTTCATGACGGTGAATTGACCGGAGATGGTGAGATAACCAGAGATGAAGGTGTTGATAGCCGGAGGTGAGGGTGTTGATAGCCGGAGTTGACGGCGGCTTGAGAGAGAGATAAAACTTCTAGTTTTTTAATTGAAATGACAAATAATGTGAGGAGTTATTGTTTCCCTTAGATATAGAGCAAGAGAGCAAATGTATGGACTCTGAGAGCAAACGGGGTTGATGGCGGCACTGTTTACGTCCCACAATCAATTATGCATTCTCAATAAGAACAAATGTTTTTGTTAGACTTTTTATTTACTTTTTTATTCTTCAGTTAAAGTTTCAGTGAATTGGTAGTAGTAGTAGGCTAATTTTGGTTTTGTTAAAGGAAAGAAGATGCTCAACATGTAAAAATAGTTAAGGGTACAATAGTCATTTTAATTTAAAAAGTATTTAAAAGTTATGTAAAAAAAATATAAAAGTACAAAAGTACAAAGTTAAAAAGACGCTCAAAGTAATTCGCTTAAGTCGCTCAAGATTGGGAAGGAGCAAAAGAAATAAAATAATACTTTCCAAAGTTTGACTTTTGGCTAGAAAATATAAAAAATAAAATCGTTCGAATCTTAAAAAGTCATTTGGATATAAGTCGATTATAAATCATATGTACAAAAGGTAATTTCAATGATTGGAGCATGAAAAGTGTCAGACACTTGGCAATCTTAGATTGGAAGAAAAAAGTCAAGTCTCGCCGTTTATTTTGAAATACCCAAACTTTTTCCTAAAAGTGATGACACCTTGAGCGAAAGATGCATTCTTAGAATTAGCCCATAATTAATCTTTCATTTCCAGTTATTATCCAAATACGAAATAAGTAATAATGCTATCCAATCATATTATATTAGTAGTGAAATAAGTAATTTCTATGTAGGTGGAATACTATCTGAGTGACGAAAATTTGAGAACTCACAAGTTTTTGTGGAAGTATCTCGCGAAGGATGAACAAGGCTACAGTAAGTAAATCTGCACTTAATCGAATGGTTATGTTTCTGTATCATTTTAACATACACTTTCTTGCAGTTCCTGTCGGAGTTATTGCTTCTTTTAGGAAAATGAAGAAGCTGACAACTCACAAATCGCTAGTTGTCACTGCCCTTAAGGAATCTTTCTATTTTGGTAAGCTGCATATATAACTTCAAACTCTATAGTGTTTATGATTTATAGACTATTGACAGAAACTGTAGCATGAATATGTTGTTCTCTTTTCTCTATTGGTTCAGCCAGTTTTATTAATTCCAAATCATCATACCAATATAGTGTTAGTAGTTACTATAGTTTGTGTCAATGACTGCAGACTTTAAGTAAAAATCAGAATAAGGTTAAGCGAGTTCATCCATTCCCTTTGACCAAGATTTTGGATCCATTATTGATGTACTCATTTTGATGATTAATATATGTTCACCTGGTTTTCACCAAAAAAAAAAAAAAAAAAAAAAAAAAAGATTTTGGATCCAGAGGTATTATCTTCTTCTTTGCATATCCGATACTGAAACATGTTAGCGTTTGGTATGATATCTAATGAACCAATACTTCTTTTGTCTAGCTATCGCTGTTCTGGTAGAGAATCTCCCAGAGGATCACACGATAGAGAACATGAAGAAGATATTTGGTGAAGCCGGAATGTAAGCCACTTTTTCATCTCTTGTGCTGTATTTGTTAAACTCATCCTTTTTTTTTTTTTTTTTTTTTTTGTTGTTTCATACTGTAATAATTACCATGTTAAGCATCAAGAAGATCACCATTCATGAAGGAAATGCTACAAGAGAGGGAAAGAAAGGTAGCACTGAGGAGAAGCTTCTGAGTGGTAAGGTAAGATGCATTGACGACCTCCAAAAGTGACACCTATTATCTTAGGTTATATTGTCTATTTGTCTTGTTCTTCATGTGCAGTTAATTACTCTTAGACACATAGTATGTGAGCTTGTGGTGTGATCACGTATATACTATGCAATATGCATGTAAGATCCTGGTGTTTTTTCGATGTGAAGCTGTAGAAATCTAGTTCATTTGTTATTTTCCAAAACCTACCAAGTATTTTTTTCAGAGCCATATATTCCAAATACTCGGTCAACAAATCAGAATTCAAAATTGCATAACCAAAAAGAACCCCAACAGCTTGTCATCAATCGAGGTCTTCCATCATACAATCATGCCTGTTTTGCATTGTAGGCATAGAAAGTGAATTAATGTTCTAAATGATTAACATTCTAAAAAGTAGGTCGCTATAATCTTTTTATCACTGCACTCTTCCGGGCTAGTCAGTACTAGAAAAGCTAGCATTTAGTGCTCGAGTTATATTAATCTTTTAACCAGCTGAGGGCAACATAGCATTCTTGCAAAGAAACTGTTGATATATGTAGTTAAGACGAGAAACGTGACACAAATACGTTTCTAGAATAATTCCATTATGTTGATGCTGAAATGTGCCTTTTTCATTTCGGATGGTTGGCATCATTCTTGTTGCTGTTTGCAGTTGCACGCAGTTGTGGAGTACCAGACTGTTGAAGCTGCTGAGAATGCTGTGAGTTTTAAGCTCTTGTTTTTATGACCATCACTTTTATAATAGTGATATTAAGGTGTTTTTAACATTCTTAACTGTGTTTGGTATTCAGGCTGCTTTGTTAAATAACGAGCAGGACTGGCGTTATGGCATGCGAGTCAAGCTTCTTAAGCGCAGGGTAACTCACTCTCTCTACAAATTTATCTTGGCTAAGTTCATAGCTGAATTTTGCTAATAGTTTATCATACTTAGGTCAAGAATGCACATAGGAAAAAGGGACATGATTCTGAGAAGAGAAGTAGCGTGCAGGCAGATTCACTTGGGGATAAAGAGAGTAAACAATCAAGTGAGCACCATGATGATATGCCTAATGAAGAGGTATCATCATTGACTAATCTTTTTCATATGCTGATACATTTAAGATTGGGAGGTATCCATTAATTAGTTAAGTTGTAGTACTAGAGAAAATGCAGGAAATATTTTACGTCTTAAATATAATCTGACCTTTTTGAATAAAGTGATTTAGATGGCTCAAGCCTCAAAGCATTGAGGAGGGTCTCTCTCCTCAAGTCACCTTGTATTGACATGTGATTGTTCAATTGTATCATGGTAGAAAATAAACTAAAATCAAGAAACCCGTTATATATGTATTTGAAGTGTAGTATAGAGCTTTTGTTTCTGAATTTTGACATTGGGCGAGTAATATGCTTGTTTTGTAGATCAGTAGATCCATCCAGTATGGTTATGCTAGCCTTTTATGTGCTTTCTTACCACTAGATTACTAAATTCGCCCAACACTCCGGGTGCCTATAATAATGGAATTATATTATCTGTATTGAGCAGCATGAGTTACATTCTGAAGAGCATCAATCAAAAGAGAAAAATGGAGACAGGGGTCAAAATCGGAGGCGTTCTAGGAAACAGAAGTATCAAGGACCTAGTGGCGCAGGTAAGATATTTACTTCCCTGTCTTCAAAATATTGACTTCTCATTTTAAAGTGGAAAAATAGGTGGTTTGGTTATCGAGTCAAATGGGGTATTTTTAAGTAATCACAAAAGTTAATATATCTCTTCATCTTATAAAGTATTTGAGGAGGTTCTATAACCGAAAGTACACTTTGGGCGACTGACCCATTTGCCCCGTTCTCTTTTCATGAATGTTTTAACTTTTAAGTTTGACTCATTAAAGGTTTTACTTAACCCAATTCAACCCATTTGATTCACATGAAAACTTACTATTAGCTTAACGAATTCAGGCCATGGAACTCCCTACCATACTCATGGGGTGAAATTTCGAAGCCACCTCCTGGACCAAGAATGCCGGACGGTACAAGAGGATTCACAATGGGACGCGGACGACCTCTCAGCTGAACTATTAAAGCCTGACCTATTTGGATTTTATCTTTTGTGCATGAAGTATAAGCTCAAGTGAATTGATATATGGGATCGAGAGGTGTCACAAAATATGTTATTATCTGCGAAGTCGAATATATTTTCATATTGTGGGTTAAACTACTTTTGTGATGCTACCTGTGTAACATATCCACTTAAGTTTATGATGGTTTCTTGGTAGGCGGTGTTGGGGGTTGGAATGTGATCTCTGAAATTCTGTATGGCTGTAATATTTATCGGCATCTTGTTAGTATGTGGCAAAAGATTTGGATTCCGGAGGTTTAGGTTTAAAACATGCTTTTAATACGGAATACAGTGGCTGCAAATTCCCATTTTTGTTAACCTAGGGGTGAGCATTATAGACCGTGGACCGGACCGAATCAAAAAACCGGACCGACCGGACCGGACCAAACATATTTCGGTCCGGTCCTTGGTCCACCCTTTTTCTCATTACGGTCTTCGGTCCGGTCTGGTTCAGTCTTGTTGATCGACTATTATGCCTTGTTGGACCGGACCGACCCGGACCTATACCGAACATTTCGGTCCGGTCCTCAGTCCGAACTTTTTGACCAAATCGATTTTCAGTCTCGTCCGGTCTTGATCGGTCTGATCCGGTTTTTGGACCTGCTCAGCCGTATGTTAACCAACACTTTTTTTTGGTTGAAACTTTGGGCTGAAACTTATTCACCTTATGTTTTGGCTGCAATTTTCATCCAAAACTGCAAATATGTTTAAGAAATGTTGACTGGGCTATCTTCTTAAAAAATCACCACGCATCTCTATTCTTTTCATCCAATATATTCTATAAATTTTAACTAGCCAATATCTTTCTATTTAGCTAGAGTGTCAAATTTACAGGCGGCACTTGTTTGGCGCCAATATAGGCGGGATGTCTTTTAACTTAAACTTTTTATTTTATTCATGTACTAGGCAAACTGTTTTGTGCATGAAATGAATAAATATTGTTTGAGTTAATCTTTTAACTAAAGAAAATATATGATGAGTGTAAAATATATCGTAAGAAATATGAAGTATGGGTAGATTAGTAATTTTATATCTTTCGCTTAGAGATTTTTTAATCATTCTTTTTATATAAATATAGAGAAGACCCTAAGAGATAAAGGAACCCCATTTAGGATATGTACAGGGGGCGAGGACTTGTGTGCGGACCCAGTGAGAAACACATAGTATTTTCTTGTGGAAGTAGGTCTATACCAAGGCTCAACTATTAGCCTGTATCTTTTTACCTTGATTCTCGATGAGTTATCACGGGGGATATAGGATCTCCTGGTGCTTGATATTTGCCGATGATATTGTGCTAGTTTTGGAAACGCCATAAGGGTTAAGTGGTAGATTGGAGCAGTGGAGGGAGGCGCTAGAAGACAAAGGCCTACAAGTCAATAGGGAGAAGACAGAATACCTACGGTGTGACTTCAACACGAACATGAACGTCCAAAACGAGGAAGCAGATATAGAAGAACATATCTTACAACCGAAGGAGTACTTTAGATATTTTGTATCCGTGCTTCACAAATCCGGAAGGATAAAGTATGATGCGACACACCGTATACAAGTAGGATGGTTGAAGTGGAGAGCGGCCACAAGAATCCTTTGTGATAAGAACGTCCCTTTAAATTTATAGAGTGGCGATTCGGCCAGCTATGTTGTATGAGTCAATGTACTGGTCGTTAACGAAGACTTAAGCAAAGTGGTAGAAATTATGCTAAGGTGGACTTGTCGTAAAACTATGTTAGACATGATCCCGGATGGAGTTTTTCGAAGAGTAAGTTGTGACTATAATCAACAAGATGAGAGAAAGACGATTGCGATGGTCTGGGCATGTTAAGAGGAGACCACAGTGAGCACCTGTCCGGAGAGTAGAGTTTATCATTGTCGATGGCTTGAGGAGAAAGGGGTAGACCAAAGCTTAGATGGGAGGACAAACTGAAGCTTGACTTGAAAGAGCTCCTATTGTCCGAGGACATGACCTCTGATAGGAACGTGTGGAGAACTAGAGTTAGGGTAGATGAGTATCTTGCATGTAGGTTTTCGTGCTTTTATGCCTTCTCGACTTTTGTATGTTTGTTTTGCTCTTTTCCTCTTTTTTTGCTCGTATGTTTGTTTCCCTTAAATGGCTTTTTGACTTTTATACATGTTTTCATTTTTTATTTTATTTTTTCTCTTGTATGCTATTGTGTTTTGAATGCCATTAATTTTTTTTGTTTGGTGTGTTTTGCTTTTTTCTTATATATTGTTTATGTGAAATTTGATCTTTTGTGCCTTTAGTGTCTCATTTCCTTATTTTGGTTTGCATGCTTCCTTGTTTCTTTCTATGTGTGCGTTAATGTCTTTGCTCAAATGTATGTTTTCTCTATTATATGCTTATGTTATATGTAATTGTTTCTCTTTTCCTCGCACCTTGCATTTTGTATGTTCGCTTGCACACTCGCACTTGTCGAAGGTCTTTCTAAAAGCAGTCCTTTTACCCTCGGGTAGGGGTGTGACTGTCTACATCTCACCTCCCCATACCTCTCTCTGACGGGATCGGGTATTGTTGTTGTTGTTGTTATTTTATATACATATGATTCATGCACTTAATTGAACCCCCTAGTCAGCCCATGAGAGTAAAGCACATTCATTTTTAGGGAAATCTTCAAGGACTCACCAAGAACAACCTGATTTCCGAAGATGGTGAGCAACCGGAAAATTAATCCATGAATAGATGTTGTGAGGTCACGAGACCACCATCTCAAACGGCACATCATTATGAATGCGAATCAGTACCACGGCCATCTAGATTACAACAATTCAGTAGGCAATTGCGACAAAGCCTCCACATGTGAATGCTAATCCTTATAATTATAAGTGAAGTATCATCCATAGACAAGTACAGTAATTTGTAGGGCACATGTGGCACATTGGAAAAAAAAGAATGAATATAACTAATTTTTTCTTGGTTGCCCGTCAATTCGAAAAGGTCCAATATTCTGAGTATTTTGAATTTCAAGAGATGTTCAAACGGTTTTGGTTGTGGCTTTCAATTCTTCACATTGGTCATAATGTTTTGATATACTCCGAGATGGACAGATCGATGTTTGTTAGGAAAGATGATTTCCAAGGATTCTAATTATAAGTTCCCTCGAATGATAAGTAGAGTTGATCAGACTATTTACAAGCTCAATGCATCAGGTAAAGTTTAATTTAATAGTTATACGAAGTGATGGGTGCATGTATGAATGATACATTGAAAATTTATGGCTTGTAGCTATGGTTTTGTTGATCAGTTAAATTTCCTCCAAGCTAGATTTATTTGTCTAAACATAAACTGAAAAAAAACACGCGTATTCAACAAAACAAATACGTATGAAACTCTGAAATTGAAAGACTACTCCTGAACTAATAGACCAAAAGCAAAGAACGATGGCAAGAAGATGCAAACCACTGAATTCAAAACTCATAGAATAAAAGATATACACTACTAGAAAACAGGGCAACAACGGCGGATTTACTGACGAAATCAAATCCATTGAGATTACCGACATTACCAACGAATTATTGAGTATTGACAGAGATTGTTGCCAACGGAATACCAACAGATTTATGATGGATTATAGACGCACGGAATTCCGTCAGTAATTGGTCACCAAATACCGACGGATCTATGATGGATGGGAGATATCGTTGGCATTCTGTAAAGAAAATCGATGGATTATCGACGGACGAAGATCCATTGGTAATCTGTCGTTAATTAGAAGTTGTAGTTAACACTCAAATCACAAAATATAATATTCATACAGTTAGAAGCTTTTCGAGACTGGATTACAATGAGAAGAAATTAACGAGTGCACGACACACAAAGGTACGTGCTTATTCCAAACGTGACTTGACTTAGAACATATGAAAAATATTACATAATAGAGGATATAAATAAAGGAGTTGCATCTCTAGCTAGCTAGCAAGTACAAGACACGACTCTTTTACATATGTTTCTCTGTCTCAAGCTTCTTATAACTAACACTACAAAAAAACAAACGTTTTGGCACGACTTTCTCGTCCCAAAAATGCATAGAATGTCGACCCAAAGAAAAAAAGGCACGACATGTCGTGCCTTTTGGTAGACCCTATTGTGTTGACCCAAAAAATTTGGCACGACATTCTCTTTACACTTTGGCACGGCGGATGTTGTGGGGCCCAAATGCAATTCAACCCGAAAATCGCCTTTGTACGACATCCTTTTGCAAAAGGCACGACAATGTCGTACATTTTTTTAAATCTTTTAAATTAAAGGAAAACGTTAATTAAATTACAAAAGGCACGACAATGTCGTACAAATTGTATATACACGTGGCCGCGTTGTGCGAATGGCACGACATGCTTTGATATTAGGGACGACAATGTCGTCCATAATTTTCTGGTGGGCAAAAAAATGCGTGAAACTGCAGATTTTCCAGATTTTTACGGATTTTTTCCTAAAAATCTACCAAAACAAATGCAACCTGTAATCAATCACAATCCACAATACCAAATCGACAATATGATACAATACCAAATTACTAAACGGATCGAATAACATTCCACAATTCTACGATACCATTTAACAAATACTATACAAAGTAAACTACTCTTAAACTATACAAGGCGAAATTTCCTAAATAACATGTCTCAAACTAACAAGTCACTAGCTTATAAAGCTAACATGTCCAAAAGTTATAAAGTTAACATAAATCCACGATAACATTCGACAAATACAATACTATTCCATAATATTAATAAGTCTAAAATTCACAAACTAACTTCCCGCCTACTCCTCAAAGAACTCGCCGCCCGAATCGCTGCCCGACTCGTCACCCGACTCGTTGCCCGCCTCATTATTATCCCCACTATCATCATCATTATTATTCAAATCATTATTATCAACATGATCATTTTGGCCCAAATGAGGATTATTTTGTGAGTTGTACCGGTTAAGGTCTGGTGGCGGCATAGCATAGTTCGAACTAGTACCCGGGCACGTGATAGAGTTAGGAAAGGTGGGTTGATAACAACCGGCAAATGCATTATTGGGGTTGAAAGTGGAAGCTTGGAAACCATAAGGGACGGGAGGGGGAAAAGGGCCAGGAATGGGTACCGAGGGAAAGGGAGGTGAAAATGGAGTGAAAGGGAAATACTGTCGAATTTCTCTCAAATAGTAAAACAGTTATACGCATCCTTATCCTAAATGAGGCAAAACATTCAAAAAGCAATCCCAAACAGGGGACTTTCCGAAATTAATTTCTAATAAATTAATTTCGGACGGGTTTATAGGATGATTAACTTCGGACGGGGAATTTCCAAAATTAATCACTAAAATCCTAAAACAAGAATACAAGTTTAACAATCACAATATTACTAACCAAAGTATCATTTTCATTATCGACAATTAATAACATATATATCACATATCATTTTCATTTTAACACGGTCAATTTAAGTTTATAAGTAACAATTAATAACATATCACATGACATTTTTTCCGATATCACATATCATTTTCATTATCGACAAAGTAATAAAAGTATATATATATATATATATATATATATACCTATTTCGTGGTCAAAACACGAAGTGAAGAAAAGAGAAAGAGAAAAGAGGTGGTCTTGGTCGTCCGGGTGTCCACGGTCCCTACCGTCCCAAACACCCCGACGGTCCCTACCGTCCCAAACACTACACATAAAACCATAGTTAAACAAACTATTGTCGTCCCAAAACACATTGTCGTACCAAATTAATTAATAAAAACTTAAGGCACGACATTGTCGTACCAAAACACATTAACAAAATTAAAAAAAAAATCACTTACCAACACAAAAGGTGATGGTGGTGGAGCTGCAGCTACTGCGGTTGTTGGTGGTGGTTCACGGTGGTGGTGAGCTCTTGCGGTGGACCATCTAACCAACACAAACACAACATAAAACCATTGTAAACAAACCATAATTAAAGAAATTAAATTAACAAACCAAATTTTATCAAAAAAAAAAATACCTTTAAATGTTACAAAATAACAAAAATTATAAAAATTGTGCACAAGTGCGTGTGTAATTGATGGTTATGAGTGATAGTAGTGTTTTGAAGAAAATTGCGTTTTTGTGATTTTTCCCATTTTTTTTCTTTTTTACGAGGATATAGCGCTTTTTGGTGGGTTTTTTTGTGCAAGTGTTGAAGACAGAGAAGAATGAGATCTGGTCAATTATTGTGGTATTTTTGGGACGACCAAATAGGGACGACAATGTCGTCCCTTTTTGTTTTTTTTGCGAAATACTTGGCGGGTTATTTGACTTTCCGTGAAAATTTTGGGTAAAAAAAGGGGACGACATTGTCGTCCCTTTTTGTCTTTTTTTCCTTTATTTTATGTATAATATAATGCGTTTAAATTATTTAATTAATACTAAATAAATTAAATTTGTTATAAACTTTTAAATAATTTAAAATTAATTAGTTATAAAAGTTTAAATAAATTTAAAATAATTTATAAAATTGATTAATCGCTTAAATAAAGTTTAAATTAGTTATAAAATTGATTGAAAATGATTTAAAATTAATTATAAATTTTTTATATAAATTAAAACGGATGAAATATTAAACGAACGAGTCAAGATAATGTCAATATACATGACATGTTAAAACGGATGAATCGAGATAGTATCGTGATACATGATATGTAACACTAACGAGTCTAGGTGATATCGTTATACTAACAAGTCAAGGTGATACTGGGTAGTCTATAACTCTTTATCTCATCAAAACATCCAACCAAAACTTGCCTCCAAAAATAATGGCGCCAAAACTTCCTCCAAAAATACGGCGCCAAAACTTCCCACCAAAATCTACCGATTGCTCTATATATCACATAAAGAAAACTTGAGATCTTATCCCACCAAAAGCCACCGTGATCTTATCCTCAAACCACTCAACCTCACAACCTCTTATCTTCGCACAAATTTCAAAACACGAGATGGAGCCATTTAATCCTTTTATGTGTTCTTGTGGAGCGGAAATATAAAATTACTTAACATCGATAGAGAATATTCATCTGACAACAATATTATTCATGTCCTTTGTCAAAGGTAAACAATCATACATTTCTTATTTATGTAAATATACAAATAATTGGGTTGTAATCTCTTATAATTTTCTTATTATGTAATGACCGAGAAAAGATAATGGGTGCGGATATTTTATGTGGAAGGATGCATTTGACGAGTACTTAAGAACAATCTCGCACCAACAGTGCTCGAGTGCCATGAAAAAGATCTTAGGATAAGCTTGCCGAAATACAAAAACATGTGCTAGAGACAAGAGTAAGGTTCTTGGAGGCCAAACTTGAAATGGCAAGGATTCACGACGACCACGCATGTCGGTCGGATGCATTACTGCGAATGTTAGGTGACATGGATAATCTTCGTATGTAGTAGTAGTTGTTGTTCTTGTAGTTGTAGTTGCTGTTCTACGTAGTTGTTGTTGTTGTTGTTCTTTTAGTTGTTGTTGTTGATGTAGTTGTTGTTCTGGTAGTTGTTGTTGTTGATGTTGTTGTTGTTGTAGTTGTTGTTCTGGTAGTTGTTGTTGTTGATGTTGTTGTCGTTGTTCTTGTAATATGTATCCGTCAAGTATTTTTATAAATCAAAGCACATGCTGGATTTGTAAAGCTGGTCATGTTCTAAGTTAACATATCACTTATTACTATGTACCTTTCAATTTGACCATGTTCTAAGTTAACAAGATTATGGTTTCCAAACACCCCTTTTCCAATACTAAATTACACATGAATAAAGAAACAACTTGACAACATAACGAAACAGATCAAACGAAACAACTCGGCAAGCAAACGAAACAACTCAAACGATATGATACACAACACGACATAGGCCATATGCTACACACGACATACGAAACAACTCAAACGAAACAACTTGACAACAAAACGAAATGATCAAACAAAACAACTCGGCCATTCAATTATTTTCCTCACTACTTCCGCTCTGCTAGAACCTCGCACCATCTTTTCCTTCCTTTGCTTGACGAACTGCTCAAACAATGCTTCAAGATTTGTTACCCTATTTCCGCATCATCAAATGTATAATCGAACGGGCTTTTTCACTTCATCTTTTCCTTCCTTTGCTTGACGAACTGCTCCCACATTGCTTCAGACTTCCAGAGGGTTTGCTCCTCCATTCCATAATGCAATTAGCTTCACTGTCCAAATACACTCTGTAGAATCGCTCTTTCCTTAACCATTCCAGAATGCGGTCTCTCATCAACGGGTCTATGTTCTAATAAGAACCATATTCATCATAAATTTCTGACCCATACGTATCAAGAACTCGAGCAAAGAGATATATGAACGATAAAACCAGTGACCACTCTTTTTCCGGCGTGTAATCAGCCATTTTATTGTTACGTGTGTTTTATGGTTATTTATGTTTTGACGGGATATATAAGGATAACTTTATGGGAAAATAATGGCGGGAAAAATAATGGGGAAAAATAATGTTTTAATTCTATAAATGTATTTAATTTTAAATTAAAGTATTTGATTATAAATATAAACTATTTAATTTTAATTCTATATTAAATAAAAATAATTTTTAAATATAAATAATTTAATTAAAATTGGTTTATAAAGTAAATATATATATATATATATATATATATATATATATATATATATATATATATATAGATTTGATTTGGGACGACAATGTCGTCCCAAAATGTTTCATGGGATAAAAAAAGGCGGGATGTATTAATTTACTTTAATGTTTTGTTGAAAATATTTTAAATCACTAGAAAACAAATAATTACAAAAGGCACGACATTGTCGCGCCTTTTGCGCCGTACAAAACAATTTTGTTGATCACGATTTGTTGAAAAGGTGTGGGTCCTACGTGCAATTTGGGACGACAAAGTCGACCCAAATAATTTGCCCGTCCCCAAACGATGATTTTGGTGTAGTGTAAAACGGCACACACAAATTCCAACCACATGCACGCATGTTGTTGCATAGAAGATTCCCAAGTCTTGCTAGTTATATGCACATGCATGTTGCTGCCGACGTGAATAAAGCAATACAAACAAGTGGATAAATAAGAACTACATATAAGCCCAAGAAAAAATACCATTTTTTACAATGGAGTTTGAACCATTCGATCTTGAACAAGAGTTTGAACAGAAGGTAGATAAGCATGCCTAGTGAGATGAAGATGATCACTGAAACCAGGCTAACCATCCTTGAAGACTTCTTTTGGCAAAGACTTTGATTTAAGAGTATTTTTGTGAAAACTGTGGAGTGGTAGTGATGCAGTTTCTCACGCAATCAAATGGCTCAAGAACAATTGATTAATCAAAGACCAAAACCATAAAGGTTTTCTTGACAAACGTCAAATTTCATAAACTTAATTTAATCAACTCCCTTTTACAATAACCAAAGACTCCTATAAATATTAATCCTGGCACCACTAAAATAGGAAAGGAAATAAAGCCCAATCAAATAACAATTGGGTAATATTCAATTACTAAAATAAGCTAAAATATAATCTCCAACTTTGTGACAATTCTTCATGCACGTGATTATTTGATACCGAATTCACAAACGAGTCGTTAAGAAACAAATCCACATTATTAAGCTCATGACCAGTATCCGCATCATAAACGTCAGAACTAACAATTACATTTAAAAAATAAACTAAATGTAACAAAATGTAATAAACCAAGGTTCGAAGAACATGTGTGATTATTTGGCCGATGCTAGTTTAGGTTAAATGGTTGGGGGTTGAGTCCGGTAACTATTAGTAGTCATATCCAAAAATCTAAAATTCGAGCTTTCTAACAATTTGAACTCGCTCATCCCACTCAAAAGCTAACTATGCAACGGTCAGGAATAGTGTTCCGACGACTATATTTTGTTTTCCTATAAATTTGACACTACGATGCGGATCGGGTCATGAGTTAATAATGTGGTTGTTTCTTAACGACTGCGTTTGACGAATCGGTATCAAATAATCACGTGCATGAAGACTGTCACAAAGTTGAGATTATATTAGCTTTTTTAGTAATTGAATATTACCCAGTTATTGATTGAGCTTTTTCTTTTTCTATTTTAGTGGTGCCGATTATATATAGAGTCTTGGTTGTGTAAAGGGAGTTGATTAAATTAAGTTTATGAAATTTGACGCTTGTCAAGAAAACCTTTATGGTTTTGGTCTTTGATTAATCAATTATTCTTGAGCCATTTGATTCAACCAAAGCTCGATACCAACCGATGCGCTTTCTCACGCAATCAAATGGCTCAAGAACAATTGATTAATCAAAGACCAAAACCATAAAGGTTTTCTTGACAAACGTCAAATTTCATAAACTTAATTTAATCAACTCCCTTTTACAATAACCAAAGACTCCTATAAATATTAATCCTGGCACCACTAAAATAGGAAAGGAAATAAAGCCCAATCAAATAACAATTGGGTAATATTCAATTACTAAAAATAAGCTAAAAATATAATCTCCAACTTTGTGACAATTCTTCATGCACGTGATTATTTGATACCGAATTCGTCAAACGAGTCGTTAAGAAACAAATCCACATTATTAAGCTCATGACCCGTATCCGCATCAGTTTAGCTGTGTTTGTTCTGCTTTTTTACAGTAGTTGTCGGCTATGTAACGGGCTGAGAGCATGGGAGTCACCCATGCCAATTGTACTTTAATGTTTTTTGGCGTAATGAATTTTACCGGGGTGAATAAACCCTTTTATCCAAAAAAAAATAATCAAACATCGGCCAAAAGTGTGTAAGATGGAAACGTTCACACTTGGTTCATGCGTAATAAAATTGTATGTAAAAAATAAATAAATTAAGCTTTTAGTTGTGAGCACATACCTTAACGCTCAGTTTTCGAGTTGAAATAGCAGAGGAAAGTAAAGGAAACGGAAAGTTTTTTGTGTTCTCGAGTCTTTTTTAAAGGAGGAAAGGGAAATGGAAAGAAAATAGGGAGGAAGATTTGTTAAGTAAATCTTCCTCCCACTTTTGGGAGGAAATGGAAAGGAAACGAAACCATATGTTGTATAAAGACTAATATACCCCTTTTAAAACATTTGACATTAACAATTAAGGGCATATATGTAATTTGACCAAGTTATTTTCCTTTTCCTCTCACTCAAGAACATGATTATGACTACTTTCCTTTTCTTTTCCTCTATCTCAAGAACATAACAACTAACACTTACTTTCCTTTTCTCTTTCTTTTCCCTTTCCTATTCTTTTCCATTTCCCTTCCCTAAAAACTCAAGAACTGAGCGTAAGAGTGAAGATTATGGTGTATGTATATCTCAAAACTTTGGAACACTTGTTTTCATATACATATGTCCTAGTCATTAGGTAATGTTAACTTGTTAAGTTTTAACAATTGGTTAATAGATCCTTAACCACATAAAATATTAACAAGTCAAAATTAGTTAGGATTTAAAAGTTTAAAATTTCACAATATACAATCATAGTAACTTTTGTCTTTAAAAATTTAAAATTTGTGTTGAACCGTACAAATTGATAAGAGTCAGCCGAAACCCCAACTAACTACCTAAGATGATTTCATGTCGACCTAGTACAAACCGGCATCTTTAATGTTGACTTACGAAGGAGAATTTTAGAAACTCTTGTTTTACCTATTGTTTATCTTACATTGGATGATAAAGCTTTTAATGCCAATAACTTGTGTTAACCAAAGTGGTTGTTCACTCATGTTAAAGGTTAAAACTTAAAAGTTTGTAAGATGTGAACTTGTAATCTTTGTAAGATGTGAACTTGTAATCTGTGTTGAGTTTAAGATACATGACATACAATAAAACATGTAGACACCACAGAGTACACATCGGAAGATTTAGGATAATAACAAATAAATAATTAACTGAAAGAATTACGTAACGTACCTCTTGCAATTCGGTAGATCTCTTTAATGGATGTGACAAAGTGGTTTAACAAGTTATCCCTTACCGTTTTATAACTCAAACCAATTGGTGTAAGAATAGTGTCTTACTACCACGTTCTTGTACACACGAATTAACAAACGAATAAAGCGATTGCTAGATCTACAAAACTTTGTTTTAGAAAAACAAAACCAAACACCCTATAAAAGGGTTGGCCGTTTTTTATGCAAGAGAAAACAAGAAAAAGGTTTAGGTTAACGTGTGTGCACAAAAGCTATGAAAACATTAACCCTAGCCTTTGTTTATATAGTGTTCTAAAATCTTTGGGAAGAAGTTAGGGTTTTGGATGTGTAAACACATCCTATGGCCGGCCACCATATGCCCTAAAAGGGATACCCGAATCTTTTCCTTTTTAAGATTTTTCACTACTAGTCCTTCTCTTTACACTTAACGGTCGTTAGTTATTTTCCGTTAAATACTTAACGATCGTTAGACGAGTTTTGTATAATAATTAATCGTAATCATTTAACATTAATTATTAACTTTAATTCTCATTCGTAATGTGTGCAATCCCGTGGTCACGTATTTATAAATATATACATTTCCAACAGCTCCCACTTGGATATGTTTATAAAACGTGTAATGACATTGGTTAGCGTCTAGCAACACACCAATGCCCCCGGTACAACTAGTGTATGGTTTTCTGGAGAAAAACCAAGTTTCGATGATTCATCATCATATTCATCCTTTTGTTTCTAATACCATGTTAATAAGAATATGGATCTTACTCATTTCTTAATTAACTATTTTGTTTCTCGCTTTATATGATTGATCAAGATTACCAATTCTTCTAAACATATTCCAGAAGAGCTTGGGCATGGCCATGCAAACATCTTAACAACCCTACGAGGGCCCAATAAGATTATACTTCAAATAAATTTGAAGGAAACAAATCCCGCTTTGACTACGAAGCGAATTCATAAATTTCGCAACACTTCGAAAACAACCCTTATAACTACCGATTCGTATAGCGTTAGATTGCTTCACGAAATGCACTACATCCATGACGGTTCTCGTGTATCTCAAGTCGAGGATAAATATTCATGATGTACTTAATGACTAATATCCATAAAGTACCATCATGTGGGTGGGATAAGTCCTATACTCAATCCATTGAATATCATCGAAATTAGTCATGCTACGCATCAATATACTTTCAAGTATATTCTAACTAATACTCAGTTTGTCTTAATTCAATATCATTCCCATGTTATTGATTGACAACGGACTATTTAGAATAACTTAAGTTATTCAAGGATTTAAACATGCAAATACATGACACAATATTATAAATGAAATTAAACGTATACCGTACTTTAATTCATTATAAATAATAATTGTTTAACATCCTTTATCCAAATACTAAATAGATCAATGCATGATAATACTAGTTATTGAATTTTGCCACAATTCATGAGAATCATACTTGCTGACAAGGCATAATTTCAATTAACTTTGATCTATAGGAATTTTGAGAATACTTATTTCAAGAATTCAATAAGTGAATTTCTTGTATGTGTTTACACATATCTTGATATTGTCATAACATTCCATAAGGTGCGTGAAAACCTGAACCACCCTTTTATGACAATCATCTTTCAAAACTTTAAAATTTTAAAGTATTCTTTATTCTTTAATGTATAATGCAACTATGCTCTTAGTTGAACATAATTAGTCAACATGGTCATCATCAAGGATACCATGACTAGAATTGAGTGTCATCTCAATTATACCAGCATCATTGTGTACAACAATATGCTCTTTAAACATCCGTAAACTTTGAACAGTTATAGTGTAATGTTGGTGCCTACCAAAACTCAAGTTCGTCGGCAATGACAATTATGAAACAATTGCCATATTTTCATCCATAGAATCTAGGAGCATCTCCAGACAGTGGAATGCGATACTAAATCCAAACATATTCCTTTTAAAATATTTATTACACTAACAACTTTCAATGTTGTTAAATCATCTTGTAATCAAGCATGACACAACAATCTTACAACATGATGTACCTAATGAATCTTCAAGTTAGACTTTAAGATCTCATCATATGTCCATCATGTTCTATTAGACTCATTTATTTACCGCATATGTTTATAATAATAAACATATATTCCAAGGTTGTATGTCTTATTTCCAAATCTTACAAACGGAGTTTCATTCCCAACTAAAACTTAATTTAGGTGGAATGTAGTTGCCCATACAACATATAAGATTTAAGAAAATAAAATTAATACTCCCACTAGCTTTCATGAATACTTATGAACAATCTTATTTTAATTATTAAATCAAACATGGATTTAATTTTAAACATAAGAATCATCTCTTAGATGCATGCATATATCCATTCATGGATTCTTGCAGTCTGTACATATTCAAAGATTATTTGAATTCATAAAAACTCCTTTGCATTACTTATCGTCCTCGCAAAAGTAATTCCAGAACAAAGAGTTTTGATATTCATTGTCAAATTTCATATCAATGAAACTAAGTATGACAATTATAATCTTTATACTTCTATTTAATGTGCCTAGGAAAGAATATTCAATTATAGTTAATTGCTTAAGTATGATTAATATTATTATCACTAGACATACATTAAATACGTGTACAAAATTGTCCATCTGATTTCTACACAAAAATTTAAACCACTAGGGTTTTCATCATTTTAAGAAAATCATCTTCATTAAGATAAACCAAGTATCTAAAGTTAATTATCTTTATGGACAACATCTCTACATTCATAGTATGATTGATTTACCACAATTCAACATTTGGTAAATTCATCATTATGATTAACAGGTTTACCATGATCCCCAGAACTCATATCCTCAAAGATATTAAATATCTGAGATATCCTTACGGATCTATGAATGACAATCATATTTAGGTTTATCATTTACATGTTTAGCCTCATCATGATATTTGCTAGTGTATTTTAGAAGATTATGTATTTTGTAATTTAATCTTTCAAGATCTAAACAAAACTCCCACTTGCCTTTAACAATTTAAAGATTACCTTTAAATAGTTTAGCAAGTAGAGCAACAATACATTGTTCTCTTTTGGGATATTACAAAACATTGACAGCTTCGACTTTAGTTTGTTACAACCCACTTTACAAGTAGTTTAACAAATTCAGAACTTCATTATAAGACTTAATGTGATTCATCACATTCCATAAACAAATGGTGTCTTATCAATCTTCTAGGTTGGAGTCTTATTGAGTATATTCAAGCTATACTCAATCTTCTAACCTTGATAACATGTGGAAGAAACTATAGTTATCTTGAATCAAACATGCCAATAGATTTTGATTCTTCTAACTGAACATACCATAAAACTATGGTATTTCATTAGAATTAATATTGTAAGATAATCTAACAATATTTAAGATAACCATCTACCTTTGGCTTATCTATTTTCCAACAAAGTAAAACTTAATGGTACAATAGAATTACCAATTCAATTGCATGTATTATAACACAAGTATTCTTGACCAAGTCAAAAGACATATCAGTTATAATCCCACTATACGTTGTAAGTCATTGATTTACCATTGACTTCATGCATATGTCTTAAAACATAAGTTAACGTCTTACTTTATATTGCAAGTCTTGTATTAAAAGACTCCATGTTTGTGACTTTACAAAGAAGTCATAAACATGTATAATTAAAGTAATTATGAACACCACCTCAGGTTTCAATTATTAATTTCAAGTTAATATTTACTACATATATTTAAGTCATTCAACGAATACTTAAAATCAAAGTATTATTAGATTACTTCATTAATTATGTCACTCCATAAAATGTTCAACATGAGAAACTGCAAAATCATCCATGCTCGTTCTCACGACACGTGGATATTTTACCTTGAGCTACAATCTAGTTCACGTTTTCACGTAACATAAATTGTAACTACAAGTGTTTCTTAAATATTGAATGACATAAATATTTAAAGTAGTATTTGTTATCATCTTGACACGTGTTCTTAATGTGGCAATCATACACATTTAAATATATAATTCCTATTGGAACGTTACTCTCTTACCTTGCGGTCAAGAGAATCCATTTAAATCATATTTTTATGTGTTGTACCTTGCACACAATAAAGATTTTTCCCACTTGTGCATGGAACAACATCATGTAGCAGATAAACAACACGATACACGTTCGTTTATTTGATTTATATGATTTGTGTCATAGATATAACAAGTAGATGTAGGACTATATTGTTTAGTAAGGAAACGCATACGACTCTCCTTAAAAACATAAGTGCCTACAATTGGAAAATAATTATCTTTGAAGATAATCGGGTTACTACACGTGAAATAAGGCTTGTAGCTCCCACTGAATTAGAAATCAATAAAACAACTTCTTATTCAGTAATGCAACACAAATGCTCCCACTGAATCTGACAACATTGTAAGTGTTGCATAACCAGTGAAAACAACTTGCTTGCTTTTTACTTTCCTACACCTTTGAAGAACCATACGTAATCATTACTAAGGTACTAAAAGGTGTATTCTACTCTATGAATGATGGGTTATCCACCAATGTTATTAACTTGAAAAATTGGGTGTGCAATTTCTTCCTTAACAGGTCTACCATCCCCATACTGGTATGTAGCACCTTTAAAGGCTAAAGCAAAACAACTAGATAAAATATGCTAGTTTGCCTTTTACCAATTTTCGCGGTAATTTGTCTAGCTTCTAATTTTGTAACTCATATACATGTTTTCCAGTTAACCAACATTCATGTTTGTTACAAAAGGATTCATTCACCAAATGAGGGTAATGAAATCTTTATGGAAAATATGATGTGCAATTCATTGCTATGAGTTACATTAAAATTTAGACAATTCAAACGTTCCTATTATACCTTTCTCATTCATGAAAAGGAATATGATTGAGTCTCATGCTTCTCCTATGGAAAAGAGACTTTGTTTGTCTTTTCGGTAAATTATTCTCGATCAAACATTTGTTTGAAAGCGAGAATGGATCAATTCTTGATCAAAGACTAAACCTCGCTTATGGTTAAATGTTGCATTTATACATACAAAAGAATTACAAAATTCAATTTTAGTATTTTCGATAATTAACCTTTTCAAGAAAATTAATTACCCATGGTTCATAAGCATATAACCATTTAATTTTCACCGAAAACTAGGATCCAAATTGACATAGTTTCATCACATCGCTTGATCGCTAGTTATGAAATTATTCAAGGCGATGCGAGTCGAACCTCGATTGCCAATTTTCAAATTGCAATTCCTAGATTTATGGGATTTACATCTAGCCAATTTCAATTGCCATGTAAACATGTTTTATCCCCATCTTATGCCTCGAGTTGTCGGTTCTCACTACAAAGCTCAATTAAGTTGTCCAACTTAAGAAACGCAAAATCATCCATGCCCGTTCTCACGTCACGTGGATATTTTACCCTTTGATTACGATCTAAATCACGTTATCACGCAAATAAAAGGTAATCTCAGGTGTTTCCATTTCGTTGGATGGCATACAACTTAAATTAAGGGTAATAAATTTGATTTTGATGTCAAATCAAATATGTACAAAGATGTCATGCATTCATCTTCGTAGCATAAGGTTTTATTAAAGCAGTCATATCTTTGTTTTAATGTTTAAGCTTTTCACCATCAAACTTTAATCGAGGTACCAATTAAAGAATTACCTTTAATTACCACTATATCCTACTGCTGCATGAGTCCTAAGACCCAAGTTATTCAGATAATTACCACAAAAGTGGCACGTAGAATTTAGGTCAATTCACCCTTAAGATTTTATGCACATTCATAGGAATACTTGGTAGCTCCATTAAGACGCACAAACGAGCGGAGAATCAGGTCAGCGCGAAGCATATTAAAAACCCTCATCTTTAAGGTCACAATTTAATGCGTACCCTCCTTGTACCCATAACACAGTTTGTCATTAATGGGTGAGCCGTTCTAACTATTTTGTGCAAAAAATCAATCAATTAAACGATTATGATTATTATGCTTAAAAATACATGTTTCACCATTGTTTAGGTCAGTTTATTTTTCTTATAAAAATACCCTTGTTACACATAACAAACAAGCAAGTATTTAAAAAATAAACAAATAAACAATGAATGCATAACATAATAATAAGTCATGCACATCAAATAGCCACATGCAAACCTTTTTGATAAATCCTATTAAAAATCAATTCTAGATTTGTCAATATGTACATGTTTAATTAAGACTTTCACCCGTTTACAAGAAGGTGAGCCACATGCATCGATTCATCGATTGCGTAAGTCGAAATCAAACACATACCACATAGCACATAATTGATTTAATAAGAATATTGAGGTCTTCCCCAATTCAAGATCTATCAAAATATTTAGTGTATATCACTTAACAAAGTAAAACATACAATAAAGCAGATCCATGATAAAACATGCATGTAATTATCATGGATGTAAATCACACTTAACAATTAATGCAATTAAACAGAGTTACGCAATACTCATAAAATTGCATGCGACTTAGGGTTTCTAATCCAACTAAAACAGAATTTTACAAAACCCTAATTAGGGCACCAAAAAAACGCCCCCTCTAAAAAAATTAGGGTTTAGGTTTTGCAAACCCTAGATCTACGCATACAAATAATAACACAATCATGTTTATTTTATTTATGTGTTTCAGTAATTAATTACTTGTTAAACCTGGCTCGTGATGCCACTGTTGAGTTTAAGATACATGACATACAATAAAACATGTAGACACCACATAGTACACAACGGAAGACTTAGGATCATAAAAAATAAATAATTAACTGAAAGAATTACGTAACATACCTCTTGCAATTCGGTAGATCTCTTTAATGGATGTGACAAAGTGGTTTAACAAATTATCCCTTACCGTTTTATAACTCAAACCAATTGGTGTAAGAATAGTGTCTTACTATCACGTTCTTGTACACACGAATTAACAAATGAATAAAGCGATTGCTAGATCTACAAAACTTTGTTTTAGAAAAACAAAACCAAACACCCTATAAAAGGGTTGGCCGTTTTTTATGCAAGAGAAAACAAGAAAAAGGTTTAGGTTAATGTGTGTGCACAAAAGCTATGAAAACATTAGCCCTAGCCTTTGTTTATATAGTGTTCTAAAATCTTTGGGAACAAGTTAGGGTTTTGGATGTGTAAACACACCCTATGTGTCACAATTCTCAATTTCCGGTCATTTCTCACATTTACTATTTCATCGTATATTGTAAACTAGGTTTACAAGTATTAAATTCGCGTAACCTTAGGGGTTTAGCTGCGAATTCATGAACGATCATCAAGGACATTTCATATAGACTAAATTTAGTCTACATATCATTAACATCATTGTCATCATATTAGTTCATGCATGGTTTTGCATTTTACATTAAACGTATAATTTTCATATTAAATAAACGTTATCGCGTGATTAATTATTTTGAACAATTGATCCGTTACTTCCAAAAATTATCCCGATATATTTTTATACTCATATTAAGTTTATAAAATTATATCATTAGTTTACCCGGTGTTTTAAATTTATTGTGTATATAAATTGTTATATTTAAATAATTACGATGGTTTTCAGAAATCCTACACGACAAATATTATTTCACTCAATTCTTATAGAAATGTATTTTATAATTTTATGACCTCAATATATTTTATCTTGAACCGTTAAAAGTTATTTTTATTTAACGCTATCCTAAATATTCAAATGTGTATACAAGTTACCACTTATTCCTAATTAACTACACATTTACTTTACATTACTACACTTAATTGTTACTAAATGCATCTACTCACTTTTTTTTTTTATAAATGTCGACCAAACAAAGGGGTGAGTCATTTGCTTTGTTAAATATCTTGCAAGAATATCCTTTTATACTACACAACACATACACTTCATAATATCAAGGTGTTTAGATCAAAGCATATCTTTTTCCTCTCTTCCTCACATAACCGGCCAACCAAGGACCAACGAGAAGATCATCCAAATTATTTTCAAGACAAGAATTATTCACTCTAGTATCACTCTTGATTGGGATGTGAAATAAAAACCTTGGGTGATTAGGAAAATCCTTTGTTCTCATTAACCTCATCAAGTTACTTGTAAGCTTTTTATTTTCATCATCATATTTCATATTCATTCTCATGGTCATTTCATTTTATTTGAGAAAACATGCTTGTCTCATGAGGTTATACCACTTTTTCATTGATTTTAAGAGTAATATATATTTATGTCATCCTATAATTACTCCTTGTTATAAATCACTCTTGGTGATGTCTAGGAACCCATGACACCCTAAGAAGGTGTATGGTAGGATTAGAATAGCTTCGGAGTTGTTTTGAATTGGTTAGAATAGGTTAGGCGAGAAAACTCATTTCGACAAGTTTGCAAAAGGGTCCATCCTTATTTTAAATCTGGAAAATCCGACAATAGATAAAAATTTTGGCCTAGATATTTAGAAAATATACTTTAAAACGAAACCGTGGCGCTTGAACGGATTAAAACGGAGTTATAACGAAGAAGTTATGAATTTTTCAAGTTGGCGCGAAAAATATAAATTTTTCTCGAATTTCAAAGAAACATTGTTTATTTTGTACGAGTCAAAATGAAGCTTGGACGTTGTAAATTATTTCGACTTGTCAAAATATGTTAGTATACTTTGATACAAAGCTAAGGATCTTTAAAACGTAGAAAACGGATTTGTAACGATTAAATTATACACGTTTACAAAAGTTGTCGTAACTTTATTATATAAGAAAAACTAAATATTATTTCTAATAGGCAAGTTTTACGGCAAAACTAGAGACCAAGTTGAAGGTTGTTTTTAACATTGATTTAGAACTTTTTATAAAGTGATGTCTTCTAGTAAAAGTGAGATCGCCAAGTATATTTTCCAAAATATCCGACTGTTTGTTTAGCGGAGTTGTAATGAATTAATTACGGTCGCTTAAACCTTGCCGAAAAACCATCCTTAAACTATATTTTGGGACATAAGTACCATATTTAACCTCTATTTTTCTTTATGTTCGAGACCTCTAGGATGGAAATGCATGTACTAAAACTTTGAGATAATGGTACGAGCTTCCCAAAACCGTTGAGTTTGTTTCCTAACGCTCGACGTGCACCATTTTACGACTAGCTTTTCGAGGCCGTTTAGTCACTTTCATGAAAATTTCAACGACATTATTTTACGACGAAAAGTTATATTTTCATAATAAATCACTAGATGATTATCGTAGGATATCATTTCGACGTAAGTACTTGTAAAGTACTTGGTAACTGGGCAATATGTCATAAACATATATTTCGATGATAAACTTTATTTTCCAAAATGTACAAGTGGTATGGATATCATATGAGTTTGCATGCACGACATTGTTTCATGACTTATATTAGAGCATATCATTCATATTAGGTTGCGGATAGAGATCGCACCTCATTCCAGTGTATCTACTTTTGTCACCATAACTATTGCAACAGGTGAGTAATCACATCCCCTTTTTACCGTTTTACTATATTTTTTTTTCTTTTTGGACAAACGATATCAGGTCAGGTCTATGGATGGATCCAGATCTACGGGTCGGCCGGCCCCGGCCGATGAGCATTCGCTTCCTTCCCCAGATGCATGAGATGAAGGAAAGCGAGGGCGAAAGGAAGGCTTTGACTAAAAAAAATTCCATTCCAATTATCTCTGACAGAGCAGGATAGCTGCCATCAACCCTTTAGAGCGAGGGCCCTCCGAGACCACACATCTATCCAGAAGCAAGTGTAGTTCACGGTTCCACGAATGCTCTTATCTCGGCAAAGATCGTGTGAGTGTGCGGTTATGCCCGGATGCTTCGACATAGAATAGATCGACCAGGTTCCGTTCTTTTCGGTGCACTCGCTTTATATCTCGGCACGCGGAAGGACGCGGTGGGAAGGAAGGAGCCCTAGCCTCTGTCCGGCCGATCATTCCGCTGGCATCTCGCATTCACGCCCCCGTTTGACTGCCGCTCGGGGATGTAGTTGTAGATACGTTAGTCTTAGTGGGTCGTTGGCTCCACTTGTTCTTTTTGCTCTTCCTTGGGGTTGCCTCCACGAATGCGCCACCTAGGAGCCCTACTCATATTCCAAAGGCGCTACTGAAATTCAAGCGCAAGCCCCCTTTCATAGCTCCAATCTAGTAAAGGGGCTTTGATGGATGCCCTTTGTATAGGTTGGGTTGCTGGATACGGGATCCTCGTAGTAGGCTAGACCAACATCCAACCGAGAGAGGGCAGTCTTTAGAAGCAACAGGTTGGGAAACCAATAGAACGCTTGGCCTTTTCTTATCTTCTTCCCGCCCTAGGAGTAGGAGTAGCACAAAAGAGGATTAGCATTTGGACCATAAACCACTAACGCCTTACTCGTTGGGGCTCCGTGCACTTTGGAAAAGGCTCTAGCGACGGAGGCCACTAGTTCTTCGAATGATCGGGCGTAAAGGGCACGTGGCGGTGAATCGGGTTGAAAGTGAAAGTCGCCAAAAGTTCGTGAAAGAAGCGCCTAAGCATACTTTTTCGGATCCAAACTTCTTTGTTCTTTCTAACATTCTTGAGCTAAATTGATTACTACTTTTATTAACTAGTTTGACTAGAACTTGTGAACTTGAATCAAATCCTTGAACTTTATTATGAAATTATGCCTTACTTGAACTTATTGAACCATAAATGTTGGGACCTTGACCTAAAGTCTCCCATGTTCGAGCATCACTATAAAGACTCCTATGTTCGAGTATATCTTTGGGAAGAGGCACCCAGTATATCTTTGGGAAGAGGCACCCAAGATATCTTTGGGAAGAGGCACCCAATATCTTTGGGAAGGGCACCCAACATAACTTTGGGTAGTGGCACCCAAAGATAATTTGGTTTCATCGAAGCATCATTACAAAGTCTCCTTATTGGAGCAAAGGTAAAGTCTCCCATGTTCGGAGCATCCCTGAATTATTATATGCGTGGTACTATATTATGAACCATTATGATCACTTATACTTGACTACTTGATACGCTATATTTTGTGCAATGGGTTGTGAACACACAGGTTGCAAGTTTTGTATGGGCGGAACTTGGAACTGAGTGGATTTACAATGCCTTTGCTTTGGGAACTATTTCTGATGACCGAAACCTTTGTCTCTTCCTTACGAGTTTTCTTATTTTTTTTTACTAAACATGTTTACTCACCAACTATTTTCATAGTTGACCCGTTTTCTCTCATGCATTTGGTGATCGTTAGTAAGCTTTTCTACCGTGTCTTGCTTAATGAAGTTTTTACTTGTCACTACAAATCGTTATGTATTAGAACGAAATATTTTGGAATCTAAACTTTGTAATATATTTGCCGATAATTTGCTAAACTGGTATTGTAATGGTGTACTCTTTCTTTTAAATCTTAACGTTGGTATGTTCTATTATCTTGTGCTTATGTTCCTTCCGTTACACTCGTGTTTCCGCCTCCGGAGGTGTGACAGTTGGTATCGAGCCAAAGGTTATAGAGAATGCCGATTTTCAAAAATAAAAATCACGCTTATAACCGGAATAAAGTTTTATTAAACACCGAACATCATCCGAGTCAACTAGTCCTATCGTTGCATCGTTAATCATAAATTATACATAGCCTGATCAACTATGTCTAATTTATGAAGAACCATGCAATGATAAGAAGAGTAATTTTAAATCATGTTTAGTCGAGTCTTTAGAGTCTGGTCACCTGAAGTTGCATTGGTCGGGTGGGTATGCATAGCATGTTTTTACGTTCACGTCTACATTACCGTACCTTGTTTATACCTTCTCTTTTCCATCTTTCGACTTGTTAGACATAGCATGTCTCTGCTCTCGCCATGTTTCGATCACTATAACACATTACCACCTTTCTAAACCTCATCTCGCCTTCGTCCGAGTGTCATTTACTCAACCCGATATTTTGGTCCATTGCGGGATCATGGTCGCCGAAACACACGCCTCGGAGTCAACAACAACGGCAACCCAAACAACAATGACAATCCAAACAACAACGCTGACCGAATAGCGGATCTACTCACCCAAATTATGACGCACCTTGATGCTAGACGAACCAACAACGGAGAAGGTACTTCAAACACTAGTAATGGGTGCGGCTACAAGACTTTCATGACATGCAAGCCGATGGAATTTTATGGTACCGAGGGTGCCATTGGACTATTAACCGGTTCGAGAATGTTGAGTCGAAGCTTAGTATCACGGCGCGGTTGAAGGAAACAGAGTTGAGTTCTCTCACGGTCTACTACAAGGTCGAGCATTGACCGGTGGAACAATCAACTGCAGACTAGAGGAAGAGGGGTCGCAATCGTTATCTTGGGAAGCATTTGAGGAACTACTAACTAATGAGTACCGCAGAAAGATGAAGTGCAAAAGCTGGAAGCGGAATTTTGGAATCACTTGATGGTAGGAGTAGAGGTCGACAAGTACACGATCCGCTTCCACGAGTTAACTAGGATGGTTCCTCACATGGTTTCCACCGTGGAGAAGTTGATCGACCGATATATACGGGATTGATACCGGAAATTAGGAGGGACGCCACCGTCGAACCCAACCACTGCAGAGTCACGTGGGCATGGCGTATCGCTTGACAAATGATGTGATCGGTCCGGAGAACTAACAAAAGCAAACGACAATGGACGAAAGCGACAGGATGATCGCCAGGAAGTCGAGACCGGGATCGGCAAACAAGAGGCGTGAATAACTGGGAACTATGGAGCGACCACTCAGAGCGCAAAGGATATATGTGTCCACACCCATGTGTACTCGATGTAATTATCATCACCGAGATCGCTTCAAATTATGACAAATGTGGGCGGATGACAGCCACGCGCGGAATTGCTTAAACAGGATCGGGAATCAAGGCGGAGAAAAGCATGTTACAAGTGTGGAAGTCTAGATCACCTTCGAATACCGCCCAAAGTTGAAAAGAAAACCCAACCAAGAAGGTAATCGTCCAAACTCGGCGTTGGCAATAGAAGGCACAAGATCGTAACATTGAAATTCCCCGCGCGTGGTCGAGCATTCTATTTGGGCACCGAGGAAGCCCATGAACGCGTAACGGTACATTCTTTCGAACAACCACCATATTTCGCATTTACATGATTTTGAGTGCATACTTCCTTCCAATTTTACCACGTCCACGGCATTGATTAATTTGAGACCTATCGATATCGACCTTAGTTGTAATGTATTTTGTTGATTTGATTTGATTTGTAAGCAAATCCAATATCGAGCGAATCTTTCAAAAGACTTGTTTCTAGCCCGATCTAGTGACGCCTTGTTTGATGAGTTGCGAAAGTCAAGCTAAGAAACAAGTTTACTCAAGTCACTACCTAAAGGTCTTTGAGGGCTACATTCGATATTGGGTAAGTTTACCCCATCAAATCTAATCACGGTCACGTAGTTAGTTGGATGAGGAATCCATATGCATGAGCATTGACATGATCATTTAGACTATTCGTACGAGCATGAACTTTTAGAACCTTTGTCGCGGTTCGGACTATCGTATCATTAATTGAATCACGAGGACGTGATTACGCTGACATGGGAAGAATGTCACAATTCTCAATTTCTGGTCATTTCTCACATTTACTATTTCATCGTATATTATAAACTAGGTTTACAAGTATTAAATTCGCGTAACCTTAGGGGTTTAGCTGCGAATTCATGAACGATCATCAAGGACATTTCATATAGACTAAGTTTAGTCTAGATATCATTAACATCATTGTCATCATATTCGTTCATGCATGGTTTTGCATTTTACATTAAACGTATAATTTTCATATTAAATAAACGTTATCGCGTGATTAATTATTTTGAACAATTGATCTGTTACTTCCAAAAATTATCCCGATATATTTTTATACTCATATTAAGTTTATAAAATTATATCATTAGTTTACCCGGTGTTTTAAATTTATTGTGTATATAAATTGTTATATGTAAATAATTACGACGGTTTTCGTAAATCCTACACGACAAATATTATTTCACTCAATTCTTTCGAGAAATGTATTTTTATAATTTTTATGACCTCAATATATTTTATCTTGAACCGTTAAAAGTTATTTTTATTAACGCTATCCTAAATATTCAAATGTGTATACAAGTTATCACTTATTCCTAATTAACTACACATTTACTTTACATTACTACACTTAATTGTTACTAAATGCATCTACTCACTTTTTTTTTTATAAATGTCGACCAAACAAAGGGGTGAGTCATTTGCTTTGTTAAATATCTTGCAAGAATATCCTTTTATACTACACAACACATACACTTCATAATATCAAGGTGTTTAGATCAAAGCATATCTTTTTCCTCTCTTCCTCACATAACCGGCCAACCAAGGACCAAAGAGAAGATCATCCAAAATATTTTCAAGACAAGAATTATTCACTCTAGTATCACTCTTGATTGGGTTGTGAAATAAAGCCTTGGGTGATTAGGAAAATCCTTTGTTCTCATTAACCTCATCAAGTTACTTGTAAGCTTTTTATTTTCATCATCATATTTCATATTCATTCTCATGGTCATTTCATTTTATTTGAGAAAACATGCTTGTCTCATGAGGTTATACCACTTTTCATTGATTTTAAGAGTAATATATATTTATGTCATCCTATAATTACTCCTTGTTATAAATCACTCTTGGTGATGTCTAGGAACCCATGACACCCTAAAAGGTGTATGGTAGGATTAGAATAACCCGGAGTTGTTTTGAATTGGTTAGAATAGGTTAGCGCGAGAAAAACTCATTTCGACAAGTTTGCAAAAGGGTCTGTCCTTATTTTCAAACTGGAAAATCCGACAAGAGATAAAAAATTTTGGCCTAGATATTTAGAAAATATACTTTAAAACGAAACCGAGGCCGCTTGAACGGATTAAAACGGAGTTATAACGAAGAAGTTATGAATTTTTCAAGTTGGCGAAAAATATAAATTTTTCTCGAATTTCAAGAAACATTGTTTATTTTGTACGAGTCAAAATGAAGCTTGACGTTGTAAATTATTTCGACTTGTCAAAAATATGTTAGTATACTTTGATACAAAGCTAAGGATCTTTAAAACGTAGAAAACTAATTTGTAACGATTAAATTATACACGCTACAAAAGTTGTCGTAACTTTATTATATAAGAAAACTAAATATTATTTCTAATAGGCAAGTTTTACGGCAAAACTAGAGACCAAGTTGAAGGTTGTTTTAACATTGATTTAGAACTTTTATAAAGTGATGTCTTTTAGTAAAGTGAGATCGCCAAGTATATTTTCCAAAATATCCATTTGCTTGTTTAGCGGAGTTGTAATGAATTAATTACGGTCGCTAAACCTTGCCGAAAAACCATCCTTAAACTATATTTTGGGACATAAGTACCATATTTAACCTCTATTTTTCTTTATGTTCGAGACCTCTAGGATGGAAATGCATGTACTAAAACTTTGAGATAATGGTACGAGCTTCCCAAAACCGTTGAGTTTGTTTCCTAACGCCGACGTGCACCATTTTACGACTAGCTTTTCGAGGCCGCTTAGTCACTTTCATGAAAATTTCAACGACATTATTTTACTGACGAAAAGTTATATTTTCATAATAAATCACTAGATGATTATCGTAGGATATCATTTCGATGTAAGTATTTGTAAAGTACTTGGTAACTGGGCAATATGTCATAAACATATATTTCGATGATAAACTTTATTTTCCAAAATGTACAAGTGGTACGGATATCATATGAGTTTGCATGCACGACATTGTTTCATGACTTATATTAGAGCATATCATTCATATTAGGTTGCGGATAGAGATCGCACCTCATTCCAGTGTATCTACTTTTGTCACCATAACTATTGCAACAGGTGAGTAATCACATCCCCTTTTTACCGTTTTACTATATTTTTTTTTCTTTTTGGACAAACGATATCAGGTCAGGTCTATGGATGGATCCAGATCTACGGGTCGGCCGGCCCCGGCCGATGAGCATTCGCTTCCTTCCCCAGATGCATGAGATGAAGGAAAGCGAGGGCGAAAGGAAGGCTTTGACTAAAAAAAATTCCATTCCAATTATCTCTGACAGAGCAGGATAGCTGCCATCAACCCTTTAGAGCGAGGGCCCTCCGAGACCACACATCTATCCAGAAGCAAGTGTAGTTCACCGGTTCCACCGAATGCTCCTATCTGTCGGCAAAGATCGTGTGAGTGTGCAGTTATGCTTCGGATGCTTCGACATAGAATAGATCGACCAGTTCCGCTTCTTTTCGGTGCACTCGCTTTATATCTCCGACACACAAGGAAGGACGCGGTGGGAAGGAAGGAGCCCTAGCCTCTGTCCAGCCAATCATTCCGCTGAATCTCGCATTCACGCCTCGCTTGACCGCCGCGGGGATGTAGTTGTAGATACGTTAGTCTTAGTGGGTCGTTGGCTCCACTTGTTCTTTTTGCTCTTCCTTGGGTTGCCTCCGAACGCCGCCACCCAGAGCCCTACTCATATTCCAAAGGCGCCATCGAAATTCAAGCAAGCCCCTTCATAGCTCCAATCTAGTAAAGGGCTTTGATGGATGCCCTTTGTATAGGTTGGGTTCATTGGATACGGATCCTCGTAGTAGTCGGACCAACATCCAACCGAGAGAGGCGCCTTTAGAAGCAACAGTTGGAAACCAAGAGAATGCTTGGCCTTTTCTTATCTTCTTCCCGCCCTAGGAGTAGGAGTAGCACAAAAAGAGGGATTAGCATTTTGGACCATAAACCACTAACGCCTTACTCGTTGGGGCTCCGTGCACTGGGAAAAGGCTCTAGCGACGGGAGGCCACTAGTTCTTCGGAATGACTGGGCGTAAAGGGCACGTAGGCGGTGAATCGGGTTGAAAGTGAAAGTCGCCAAAAAGTTCAGCGAAAGAACTGCCTAAGCATACTTTTTCGGATCCAAACTTCTTTGTTCTTTCTAACATTCTTGAGCTAAATTGATTACTACTTTTATTAACTAGTTTGACTAGAACTTGTGAACTTGAATCAAATCCTTGAACTTTATTATGAAATTATGCCTTACTTGAACTTATTGAACCATAAATGTTAGGACCTTGACCTAAAGTCTCCCATGTTCGGAGCATCACTATAAAGACTCCTATGTTCGAGTATATCTTTGGGAAGAGGCACCAGATATCTTTGGGAAGAGGCACCCAATATCTTTGGGAAGAGGCACCAAGATATCTTTGGGAAGGGCACCCAACATAACTTTGGGTAGTGGCACCCAAAGATAATTTGGTTTCATCGGAAGCATCATTACAAAGTCTCCTTATTGGAGCAAAGGTAAAGTCTCCCATGTTCGGAGCATCCCCGAATTATTATATGTGGTACTATATTATGAACCATTATGATCACTTATACTTGACTACTTGATACGCTATATTTTGTGCAATGGGTTGTGAAACACAAAGTTGCAAGTTTTGTATGGTGGAACTTGAACTGAGGGATTTACAATGCCTTTGCTTTGGGAACTATTTCCATGACCGAAACCTTTGTCTCTTCCTTACGAGTTTTCTTATTTTTTTACTAAACATGTTTACTCACCAACTATTTTCATAGTTGACCCGCTTTTCTCTCATGCATTTCTGTGTGATCGTTAGTAAGCTTTTCTACCGTGTCTTGCTTAATGAAGTTTTTACTTGTCACTACAAATCGTTATGTACTAGAACGAAATATTTTGGAATCTAAACTTTGTAATATATTTGCCGATGACCTGCTAAACCGGTATTGTAATGGTGTACTCTTTCTTTTAAATCTTAACGTTGGTATGTTCTATTATCTTGTGCTTATGTTCCTTTCCTTACACTCGTGTTTCCGCCTCCGTGAGGTGTGCACATTGGTATCAAAGCCAAAGGTTATAGAGAATGCCGATTTTTCAAAAATAAAATCACGCTATAACCGGAATAAAGTTTTATTAAACACCGAACATCATCCGAGTCAACTAGTTCTATCGCTGCATCGTTAATCATAAATTATACATAGCCGATCAACTATGTCTAATTTATGAAGAACCATGCAATGATAAGAAGAGTAATTTTAAATCATGTTTAGTCGAGTCTTTAGAGTCCGGTCACCGAAGTTGCATTGGTCGGGTGGGTATGCATAGCATGTTTTACGCTCACGCCTACATTACCGCACCTTGTTTATACCTTCTTTTTCCATCTTTCGACTTGTTAGACATAGCATGTCTCGCTCTGTCATGTTTCGATCACTATAACACATTACCACCTTTCTAAACCTCATCCGCCGTCGTCGAAAGTGTCATTTACTCAACCCGATATTTTGGTCCATTGCGGGATCATGGTCGCGGCTCACACGCCGGAGTCAACAACAACAAGAACCCAAACAACAATGACAATCCAAACAACAACGCTGATCGAATAGCGGATCTACTCACCCAAATTATGACGCACCTTGATGCTAGACTTAACCAACAACGGAGAAGGTACTTCAAACACTAGTAATGGAGTGCGACTACAAGACTTTCATGACATGCAAGCCGATGGAATTTTATGGTACGAGGTGCCATTGGACTATTAACCCGGTTCGAGAATGTTGAGTCGAAGCTTAGTATCACGAAGTGTCAAGGAAACAGAGTCGAGTTCTCTCACGTCTACTACAAGGTCGAGCATTGACCGGTGGAACAATCAACTGCATCTAGAGGAAGAGGGGCGCAAATGCGTTATCTTGGGAAGCATTTAAGAACTACTAACCGATGAGTACTGCAGAAAGATGAAGTGCAAAAGCCGGAAGCGGAATTTTGGAATCACTGATTGTAGGAGTAGAGGTCGACAAGTACGATCCGCTTCCACGAGTTAACTAGGATGGTTCCTCACATGGTTTCCACCGGGAGAAGTTGATCGACCGATATATATGGGGATTGATACCGGAAATTAGGAGGGACGCCACCTCGTCGAACCCAACCACTGCAGTCACGTGGGCATAGCGTGTCGCTTGACAAATGATGTGATCAGTCCGAGAACTAACAAAAGCAAACGACAATGGACGAAAGCGACGGATGATCGCCAGTGAAGTCGAGACCAGGATCAAGAAAACAAGAGGCGTGAATAACCAGAACCATGGAGCGACCACTCGGGGCGCAAAGGATATACAGTCCACACCCTATGTGTACTGGATGTAATTATCATCACTCAGAGATCTTTCAAAGTGCATAAATGTGGATGACAGTGCCACTTCGCGGAATTGCTTAAACAGACTGGGAATCAAGGCGAGAAAAGCATGTTACAAGTGTGGAAGTCTAGATCACCTTCGCAATACCGCCCAAAGTTGAAAAGAACACCCAACCAAGAAGGTGTCGTCCCAACCCGGCGTTGGCAATAGAAGGCCCACAAGATCGTAACATTGAAATTCCCCACGTGGTCGAGCATTCTATTTGGGCACCGAGAAGCCCAACGCGTAACGGTACATTCTTTTCAACAACCACCTTATTTCGCATTTACATGATTTTGAGTGCATACTTCCTTCCAATTTTACCACGCCCACCAGCATTGATTAATTTGAGACCCATCGATATCGACCTTAGTTGTAATGTATTTTGTTGATTTGATTTGATTTGTGTAAGCAAATCCAATATCGAGCGAATCTTTCAAAGACTTGTTTCCTAGCCTCGATCTAGTGAGCGGTTCTTGTTTGATGAGTTGCGAAAGTCAAGCTAAGAAACAAGTTTACTCAAGTCACTACCTAAAGGTCTTTTGAGGGCTACGTTCGATATTGGGTAAGTTTACCCCATCAAATCTAATCACGGTCACGTAGTTAGTTGGATGAGGAATCCATATGCATGAGCATTGACATGATCATTTAGACTATTCGTACGAGCATGAACTTTTAGAACCTTTGTCGCGGTTCGGACTATCGTATCATTAATTGAATCACGAGGACGTGATTCCGCTGACATGGGAAGAATGTCACAATTCTCAATTTCCGGTCATTTCTCACATTTACTATTTCATCGTATATTATAAACTAGGTTTACAAGTATTAAATTCGCGAACCTTAGGGGTTTAGTCGCGAATTCATGAACGATCATCAAGGACATTTCATATAGACTAAGTTTAGTCTAGATATCATTAACATCATTGTCATCATATTAGTTCATGCATGCTTTTGCATTTTACATTAAACGTATAATTTTCATATTAAATAAACGTTATCGCGTGATTAATTATTTTGAACAATTGATCCGTTACTTCCAAAAATTATCCCGATATATTTTTATACTCATATTAAGTTTATAAAATTATATCATTAGTTTACCCGGTGTTTTAAATTTATTGTGTATATAAATTGTTATATGTAAATAATTACGACGGTTTTCAGAATCCTACACGACAAATATTATTTCACTCAATTCTTTCGAGAAATGTATTTTTATAATTTTTATGACCTCAATATATTTTATCTTGAACCGTTAAAAGTTATTTTTATTAACGCTATCCTAAATATTCAAATGTGTATACAAGTTACCACTTATTCCTAATTAACTACACATTTACTTTACATTACTACACTTAATTGTTACTAAATGCATCTACTCACTTTTTTTTTATAAATGTCGACCAAACAAAGGGGTGAGTCATTTGCTTTGTTAAATATCTTGCAAGAATATCCTTTTATACTACACAACACATACACTTCATAATATCAAGGTGTTTAGATCAAAGCATATCTTTTTCCTCTCTTCCTCACATAACCGGCCAACCAAGGACCAAAGAGAAGATCATCCAAAATATTTTCAAGACAAGAATTATTCACTCTAGTATCACTCTTGATTGGGTTGTGAAATAAAAACCTTGGGTGATTTGGAAAATCCTTTGTTCTCATTAACCTCATCAAGTTACTTGTAAGCTTTTTATTTTCATCATCATATTTCATATTCATTCTCATGGTCATTTCATTTTATTTGAGAAAACATGCTTGTCTCATGAGGTTATACCACTTTTTCATTGATTTTAAGAGTAATATATATTTATGTCATCCTATAATTATTCCTTGTTATAAATCACTCTTGGTGATGTCTAGGAACCCATGACACCCTAAAAAGGTGTATGGTAGGATTAGAATAGTTTGAGTTGTTTTGAATTGGTTAGAATAGGTTAGGCGAGAAAAACTCATTTAGACAAGTTTGCAAAAGGGTCTGCCCTTATTTTCAAATACGGAAAATCCGACAAGAGATAAAATTTGTGGCCTAGATATTTAGAAAATATACTTTAAAACGAAACCGTGGCCGCAGAACGGATTAAACGGAGTTATAACGAAGAAGTTATGAATTTTTCAAGTTGGCGCCAAAAATATAAATTTTTCTCGAATTTCAAAGAAACATTGTTTATTTTGTACGAGTCAAAATGAAGCTTGGGCGTTGTAAATTATTTCGACTTGTCAAAAATATGTTAGTATACTTTGATACAAAGCTAAGGATCTTTAAAACGTAGAAAACGGATTTGTAACGATTAAATTATACACGCTTACAAAAGTTGTCGAACTTTATTATATAAGAAAACTAAATATTATTTCTAATAGGCAAGTTTTACGGCAAAACTAGAGACCAAGTTGAAGGTTGTTTTTAACATTGATTTAGAACTTTTATAAAGTGATGTCTTCTAGTAAAAGTGAGATCGCCAAGTATATTTTCCAAAATATCCAATCGTTTGTTTAGCGGAGTTGTAATGAATTAATTACGGTCGCTAAACCTGCCGAAAAACCATCCTTAAACTATATTTTGGGACATAAGTACCATATTTAACCTCTATTTTTCTTTATGTTCGAGACCTCTAGGATGGAAATGCATGTACTAAAACTTTGAGATAATGGTACGAGCTTCCCAAACCGTTGAGTTTGTTTCCTAACGCCGACGCACCATTTTACGACTAGCTTTTCTAGGCCGCTTAGTCACTTTCATGAAAATTTCAACGACATTATTTTACTACGAAAAGTTATATTTTCATAATAAATCACTAGATGATTATCGAGGATATCATTTCGGCGTAAGTATTTGTAAAGTACTTGGTAACTGGGCAATATGTCATAAACATATATTTCGATGATAAACTTTATTTTCCAAAATGTACAAGTGGTATGGATATCATATGAGTTTGCATGCACGATATTGTTTCATGACTTATATTAGAGCATATCATTCATATTAGGTCATGGATGAGATCGCACCTCATTCCAAAGGTATCTACTTTTGTCACCATAACTATTGCAATGTGAGTAATCACATCCCTTTACCGCTTTACTATATTTTTTTTTTTTGGACAAACGATATCGTCAGTCTATGGATGGATCCGACTACGGTCGGCCGCCCTGGCCGATGAGCATTCGCTTCCTTCCCGTGATGCATGAGATGAAGGAAAGTGATAAGGTTTTAAAAGGTACCTTTTGAGGGGTCATTTAAGCCCTTATTCGATCACTTTTGTATCCGTTATTGCTTAATATCGCTCCTTTTCACTTTTAGGTCTCTTGAAGGCAAAATGGAATGATGCTTATTTGGACGAAAAGGCGCGAATATAATAAGAAAATGGCCAAAGTCGAATCGAGACACTCAAAGTCATTAAACATAAGGCGACGGCACATCAGATATCCGCGACGCCGCCGGAAGGCATTTTGCGACGGCTCGAGGCGAAATTGCATGTTTTCAAGGACGACGTCAGTTCTAAAGCGAATAGGCCGTCGCTACTCGACGGCCTAGATGCGCCAAGACGGCCGAGAGTCAAGGGACGGCGTCACAAATAAGGTGACGCCGTCGAAAGGTTTACGCCCAAGACGAAACCCTAACGACGGCGACACGATCCGCCACGAAACATAAGGTGACGCCGTCGCAGATGTAATCTTATATAGAATCCGAATTTTCGCTTTTGTGTGTAGTCTTTGGAGTAAAACCTAAAACCAACCAAGGCTTTCTTGTGCGGTATTTTAGGTTCTAAACCCTATTATACATCAAGATAAGTATTTACTTCATTAATTTAATTATGTCTTTGATTATTTGTGTATGCTGTATGTTCTCCATGTCCCGCTAATTTATTTGTGTGTTTGCTAGTGGAATATGAAACTTAATTATTGAATATTGATTGGTTGATACTTATCTTAGTTGACTAATGATCTAGAGTGCGCTAGATTATTCGTTGTGTACTTAATGCTTGACATTTCTTTGTAACTTTAGAATATAATTATCTAGGTAATTGTAGGATGAAGTATTCAAGGACAACCGAGAGTAGGCCTATAAATCACTAGAGGATTTGTAAACAAGACCCTTTGGTAATTTCAAAGAGTTAGGAAATAAGCACCCTATAGCCTTAGAATCACAACGCAACTAGGAATAAGGACGTGACAAATCAACCATCAATAGGAGATAATTAAGGAGTAGTAAAACCTAAGTAAACACATCTTTAAACTATCATACGAGTACACATCAATTAGACATAGACTATCACAACCTTAGCTTAGATAATTAGATAATAGTAGTAAATCGGTAGCAATACCAACCCCCAAATCCAATACCCAGATTCAGACTTTCCATTTCTACAAAACATAAAAGATAAAAATAATCTTCCTCAACCTCAACCTTAGCGTAGTAACTTCTCACTAGCATTCCTATTCCCCAGAGAACGATATCAATACCCGTGGCTTACCCTAATTACTACACTACAACGATTAGGTTCACCGCCTAGGGTGTTATAAAACTTGCTCAAGAAAAGGAAGTTTCTTGACCTCGAACGACGCGTAAAGCGTTATCAAGTTTTTACGCCACCGGGGAAATAGCTAGTTAGTAGTCCACCGCTTAGGTTCTTTGCTTGATTCCTATCAAGTAAATTTTTCTCATTTTAGCCTTCTTAGTCTATCCCCTTCTTCATGACCTTTGTCCGTAACACCCATCACTTTTCACCATGGAAGGTGACAACCAACAACCACGCCTTCATACCAACCCCTAAGCAACTTAGAACCCGCAGCTCCACCAAAACTCTTTTGAACCATTTGCGTAACCGTAAAGAGAACTTAACAAGCGAAGAAATGCCTCCGCAATTCGTAACATCAAGGTACTTCCATCAATTTTGATGAAGTCATCGCCTCGATGAAGAGTCACCTCATTCCCCACAATCCTCAAACCACCGTCGCTGACGATCGGAGTCAAAATGGCGAGGAAGTTCCCGCCACTCCAGCCCAACGGATCCACAAATCCTCCTAAAGCGAAAACCCTGGGAATACTCTTCTCTCGCATCCGGGTTTCACCAAAGCCATTGTCTATCTTTCGAACAATGTCAATGAGATATTGCATGCCCCGACATTTGGTTAATCCAAAAGGCATGTCAATTCCACTGGATCCCACAACGAAAACCCAATCCACCATGTCAAATGCTTTTAAAATCGTTGATGCTATCTATACCGATTGAGCATCTAAGGAGACATCTAGACCCGGTTCTTCCCATTTTCTCTCAAGCGGCAAGCCAAGGAATGGTTCGATAAGCTCCTCCAAGGTCTATTTTCACATGGGAACAACTCTCAACCAAGTTCACAAAAAGTTCTTTCCCACGAAGAATTGCGGCGAAGCTAGAGCAAAATTTCGCACTTCCATCAAACAGATGAAGAATCTATCACCGACTCACGAGTCATTATAAAGATCTTATTCAAGAAGCCCCACACCACTATCGACCTCCGTTGCTTGTTCAAATCTTTTACGACAATGTCTCCTAAGGATCAAAAGGGATTGATTTTCAACCGGTCAAGAATAGTGAACCTCATCATGCGGAAGAAGGGTGGAACCAAATTGAGGAATACATTCAATACCGTGACGCCCATTGGGACAAACCAACGAATGCGTTAAGCATCTCTACTTTCTCAAGTAAAGAGCTATCCTCGATGATCGGATCGAGAAAGCACAAAAAGTTAGCTTATCTCAATAGATCGCCCGAACCAAAAAGGCTAATTAACCCATACCTCATATGTGACGTCTGTGGAGCGCCACACGAGAGCGATGAATGCGATGACGCCCAAGAGAGCTGCATTTTCTAGTCATGACATCTATGATGACCCCTCACCTCGCTCTATCAAAACGATGAATGTGATCCTTGGGGCAATCTAGAATGGAAAACCAAGGAAGGGAAGGATCTCAATACTCCACCCGTGACCTCTTTGAAGAAGAACTGGGCGCTTTTACCATGGAAGGAACACACTCTTAAAGGTCTCTTGGGAGTTTATCCGAGAAAGAAGTCAATTAGAAAGTCAATTCACCAACCTTCACGAAAGAATAGTGGATCCGCCCACCCCTCACGATCCCACTGCAAGAATCACCACTCGGTCAGAACCACTACAAGGACCCCACATCCCAACCGCACTCCCACCACACAAGGACCCGTGTTAGGAAATGAGACAATTCTCAACCACTTTCAACTCCTCATGATCCTCCGCCGCAAAACACCAAAGACCATTTCAACGACCAACTCGCTCAATTCCCCATCCTCTCGCCTCAAAAACCAAAGGTCAAGAAGACAATGAAAGAATATTGTCTTATTTGAAACAAACATCCACAACATACCACCTCGATGTATTTTATCACATCCCTAAACATAGTAAATACTTCAAGAAATTGATATCTAATCCAAGAAGCTCAAGGGTTGATATCATTAGGAGAAGAATGTTCGTCATCATCCGTAAAAGCCCGCCGTTAGAAGAAGGAAGATCCGGCGCTTTACCATTCCTTGCTCTATAGGGCACTTTCGATGAAAAACGCCTGGTCGATCTCTGGGCAAGCATTAACCTAATGCCTCACCCATGTTTCTTAAACTCGGATATCCGTGACCTGAAACCCACTAGGATGAGTATCCAATTGGTCGATCGATCAATCAAATATCCCATTGGAGTTTGTGAGAATGTTCTCGTAAGTGGTAGGAGAATTCAAGTTCCCAATGATTTCAGAATTTTAGAAATGGAGGAAGATAACTCGTCCCAATAATCCTTGGCGCATCTTTCTTAGCTATACCGTGCCATCATTGATGTTCATGATGGTAAACTCACTTTACGAAAGGGGTCGAAAGCTTAACCTTGACATTAAGGATTCTATGAGGCATTCCTCCTCCCTGCGGTCATCCGGTATATTTAGTCGAGGAAGTTGATGAATTTGTTGATGACATAGATGGTCGCATTGATGAGCATCTATTAAACGAATTCATGAATAATGATAACAACGAAATATAATGACAACCAAGAAATGGAAATGGTCGAGTGCTTTTTATCCGCCAGATGAAATTGAACCTATTGAGCTCGTAAACAGAAAACAAGTTAAAACCATCAATCAAAGAGCCCCTACCACCGAACTAAAAAGATCTCCCGAGTCACCGGAATACGCCTTCCTTCAAGAGAAGACCAACTTCCTCATCATAAGCTCTTCGCTAACCACTAGTCGAAGAGAAGCTCTTAGAAGTCTTAAAAGAATACAAGGGGTGATTGCATGGAGTGTTGCCGACATCAAGGAATTGATTCTACATTCTCGTACTACAAAATCCTCATGGAGGAAAATTACAAACCAACTGCTCAACCACAAAGACGGGTAAACCCTAACATCAAGAAGTAGTGAAAAAGAGGTCATTAAGCTTCTAGACGCAGGTCTCATCTACCCCATATCGAGATAGCCCATGGGTCACCCTCCAAGTGGTTCCAAAAAGGGAGGAATGACTATGTAAAAATGAGAAGGGCGAGTTGGTGCCGAAAAGAACAAGCATCGATGGCGGTCTCAGTATTGACTCACGAAAGTTGAATGATGCTACTCGAAAGATCATTTTCCCTACCATTCATCGACCAAATGCTCGAAAGATTAGCCGGGCATGAATACTATTGTTTCCTTGATGGCTTTTCGTGATACTTCCAAATTCCCATGCCTCAAGATCGTGAAAACTACATTTACATGTCCTCACGGACGCTTTGCCTACAAGCGAATGCCCTTCGGTTATGTAACGCACCCGCTACCTTTCAACATGTATGATGGCCATTTTCCACTTAACCGATCGAGGACAAGCATGGAAGTCTTCATGGACGATTTCTCGGTATTTGGGAATTCATTCGACATCCGCCTTTCCAACCTTAAAAAGATGTTGAAACGGCGAGGAAACCAATTTGGTCTTGAATTGGGAGAAATGTCATTTCATGGTAAAGAAGGAATTGTTTTAGGGCATAAAGTCTCCGGGAGTGGAATTGAGGTCGATAGGGCAAAAATTGAAGCAATTTCAAACTCCCCTATCCTACTACAGAAAAGCCATTCGCAGCCTTTCTTGGTCACGCAGTTTTTTATCGAAGGTTTATTAAAGACTTTCAAAAATTGCCCTACCAATGACATGCCTTCTTATTAAGGATGCCCTTTTGATTTTTTCTCGAGAATGCAAAGAAGCATTTAACCGACTAAAGAAAGATCTCACTCAAGCACCTATAATGGTCACCCCGATGGGTCTCAACCATTCAAATCATGTGCGACGCTAGTGATTATGTCCGCTTCGAGTGTTTCGGCCAAAGGAAGGAGAAGCATTTTCAACCAATCTACTATGCTAGCAAAACCATGAATGTAGCACAAGAGAATTATACGACCACCGAGAAAGAACTTCTTGTCATTGTTTTGCCTTCGACAAGTTCGTGCAATATCTACGTCCTTTCTAAGACTATCGCCACCGATCACTCGCCTTACGCTACTTGTTCTCAAAACAAGATGCTAAACCCCTACTCATTAGTGGATCTTATTACTCAAGAATTGACATTGAAATTCGGGATAAAAGTGGAGGCTGAAAATCTGTCACGATCATCTATCACGCTTGGAAAACCCTGATAGAGATGAATTAGACCGCACCGAGATTCGCGATTTTTTTCCCGAGGAACGGCTGATGGCCATTAAGGAGATTGAGCCATGGTATGCGGATTATGCCAACTACCTTTCCAGTAGGGTTTTGCCGAATTACATGACCAAGCAAGATAAAAAAAAGTTCTTCACTACATTAAAACATTATTTCTGGGATGAACCCTTCCTCTTCCGCATATGTCCCGACCAAATCATTCGACGCTGTGGCGGTAAAAGAGATTGATCGAGTTCGAAGAATGTCATGCAGACCATCCGAGGACATCATGGTGTGAATGTCACAGCACGAAGGTTTTTGATGCCGATTCTATTGGCCTACTATTTTTCGAGATGTTAAGAAATTAGTTCAAATGTGCGATGCATGCCAACGATCAGAAATATCTCGCGACGGGATGAGTCACCTCGTAACTATATCCAAGTCTCGCGAAATATTTGACGTTTGGGGAATAGACTTCATGGGACCTTTTCCATCTTCGGAGGAAATGAATACATTCTCGTGGCTATCGACTATGTATCCAAATGGGTGAGGCTCAAGCCCTTAGAACTAATGATGCGAGGGTAGTTATCCACTTTCTAAAAAACTCTTTGCACGATTCGGATTCCCAAAGCATTGATCGCTGAGAGGACTCACTTTTGCAATGCTCAAATGGAAAAGGTGATGAAGAAGTATGGCGTCCCCATAGGTTTTCTCGATGCATATCCTCGCATACAAATGGGCAAGTAGAAAACACAAATAGGGTATTAAAACGAATACTTGAAGACGGTCCACCGTAATAGGAAAGACTGGGCATTCAAGCTAGATGAGGCACTCGGCATCGTAATCGCTTACAAAACACCTATTGAACAACCCTTTTCGCTTGGTTTACTAAAAGCATGCCACCTCCCATCGAATCGAGCAAAAAGCATATTGGGCAATTAAGGCACCGAATATGGATTATTCTCAAGGTGGTCAAATCGGTTCTTACAACTCCAAGAATTGGATGAACCGAGGTCGGAAGCATACTGAATCATCAATCACCTACAAAGAAAGGGCAAAAGATGGCATGATCAACGAATAAAGAATCCTAAAGAGTTTTGGAAGGAGATAAGGTGCTCTTGTATAACTCAAGACTAAGATTATTTCCGGAAAACTCAAATCCGTATGGTACGGGCCCTTTCAAGAAGAAAGCAGATGAGCAATGGGCGGTGGTGTTACTAGACCATGAGGGAAGAGAATTCACCATTAATGGACAACGGTGAAGCATTATCAATTGGATAATATTGAAATGATGAACCATGAGGACATTGTTTTAGAAGAAGAGCGGTGATGCAAAAACGTAGGAGTAGGACTACGAGTCTAGCTACAAGACTCTTAAATAAAGAAAAGCGCCGGGAGGCAACCCATGCTTAATTGTTTGTTTATTAGTGTCATATATCTTTATTAATTGTTTGTCCTCATGTTTGAATTTGTAAAATGCTTTATTTTGTTTTAACCTCGCCTTAATTACATATAAAGGTATTTTACATAAAAGATAAGTGTAGGAAGGATTACACACGCCATAAGAAACGTGAACATGAGAATAACAATTAACTAAAAGATATATATGTTTGTTTGTTCGAGTCAAATGCTTGTATCGAGTCATAATGGATGTTTTTGCGAAGTTTTTCCAGATTCTAAAGATGCAAATTTTCCGAATTTTTTCCAAAATCGCACCGCTTTTTGTCGATAACTTGGACGGCGTCAGATTTCAACTGACGGCCAGGAAGGAATAAAACATCACCACTTTTTCTCGTTTTCGAGCTACTTGTAAAATTTTGGAATTTTCCGATCTTAACTTTCAAAACAAATTACGTAAACATCCATTCCACAAGCATTATATCCTAGTTTAAATCGAGTCTTATGTATATTATTACCGCCGATTTTACATGAAGGTTTCGCTTTGTTTTCTTCTAGTGTGCGGTGTTTAGTTTGTCAAGAAAAAGTTACACAAGTTTGAAGAGCCTTTCACGCAAAAACTCTTCTTGGAAAAGATTTAACCACCACTTTTACCGATCCTACCGAGCTAATCAGGGAGTATTAGTTTCTTTCGCTTTGAATTACCTTCATTATCATAACTTTGATACTTTGGGGAACATTGGGGACAATGTTCAGTTTAAGTAGGGAGGAAAATAAACGGAACTTTGAAACTATGCTTATCCTTGACTATTTGCTTTGTCCAAGTGTATTTGTGTAATAAACCATGAGAAAATGTAGGTTAGGGTAATTTTAGCCAAATTTAAATTTTTTCATGACATATAAGAGTGGGCCATTAGTCTTAACAAAAGCTGCCTCATGGATAGGAAGTTGCATGACTAGCACAAAACCTTACCACCTAAATTCCACCCAAAATGCGAGGATCGCCTTAGATTAGTAGGAATTAAAGCATTCATCTTTAATGCTTAGAGCGTGAACCTGTAGTATATTAGATTCTAGAACTTGTTTTGTGATGCATTCCGAGATCGCTAGTGAGACTACACTGTGTAGTTAGGATTAACTAAATGATAAGAGGCATTAGGATAAACCCTTGTTTGACACCGTAATATAATTACTTCTTCCATATCGGCTGAGTAATTCCCCACACCCTCTGGGTTGTACTCATCTTTAGTACACGATACCCCTAGTTAACCCCTCGTAGCCTATCCTTTTCGCGGTTCTCGTGATGTTTCGGTTTTCCCGAATATCAATGAAGAGCATTGTTTACACCCCACCCCAAATATACACCAAATCGCCTTAGCCTACCTTTATTGCACTCACTTTAGTGCAATTTATGTTATCACCCAAAACCTTAGTTCAATTATCTCGTTGCTTGCATGAGTTGCTAAGTCGAGTCATATCCTTTGTATACAGCTTTTGGGATGATTGGGATTCATGGGAAAAGTTAAAGTTTATGAAATATAGGAAGAGAACGTTAAACTCAAATTCCTTTGTTTGCATAATAATGTACTCCAAGTGTTTTGATCTTTTCAATTCGGGTCAAATTAGTGTTAGAGTAATAAAACTCAAGTGTAGGGATGTGCCTATGAATCCTATCATTTTGATGCACAAGTAGAGATGGTAGAGTAAAAGTGTATGCAAAAAAAAAAAAAAAAAAAAAAAAAAAAAAAAAAAAAAAAAAAAGAAAAAAAAAAAAAAAAAAAAAAAAAAAACATACTGCTACCATCCTACATCTATCTTTTAAATTATGTTTGTTTATTTTCGTTGTCGCTAGGTTTTAGAGTGTCGAGTCTCGCTTAGCAACGCCATTCTTCAGATACTTGCAACATAGAGATTTTGACTATCCACCACTAAATAGCCTATCCCACCAAACCCTTCATTTCCTACAGTAAGCCTAACGTTACAACCCTTTAAAAGACCTCTTTGATAGTCTTTCCTAGGTGCTTACGCCAAAGCGACATATATATTTATGTCATCCTATAATTACTCCTTGTTATAAATCACTCTTGGTGATGTCTAGGAACCCATGACACCCTAAAAGGTGTATGGTAGGATTAGAATAACCCGAGTTGTTTTGAATTGGTTAGAATAGGTTAGGCGAGAAAAACTCATTTCGACAAGTTTGCAAAAGGGTGCATCCTTATTTTGAAATCACGGAAAATCCGACGGTAGATAAAAATTTTGCAGATATTTAGAAAATATACTTTAAAAGCAAAAGGGCCGCTTGAGCGGATTAAGCGGAGTTATAACGAAGAAGTTATGAATTTTTCAAGTTGGCGAAAATATAAATTTTACAGATTTGACATTATTGTTTTTACGAGTCAAAAAGGCGGTTTGTAAATTATTTGACTTCAAAAATATGTTAGTATACTTTGATACAAAGCTAAGGATCTTTAAAGCAAATAATTTGTAACGATTAAATTATACGTTTACAAAGTTGTCATAACTTTATTATATAAGAAAACTAAATATTATTTCTAATAGGCAAGTTTTACGGCAAAACTAGAGACCAAGTTGAAGGTTGTTTTTAACATTGATTTAGAACTTTTATAAAGTGATGTCTTTTAGTAAAAGTGAGATACACCAAGTATTTTCCAAAATATCCATTGTTTGTTTAGCGGAGTTGTAATGAATTAATTACGGTGCAAACCTTCTTGAAAAACCATCCTTAAACTATATTTTGGGACATAAGTACCATATTTAACCTCTATTTTCTTTATGTTCGAGACCTCTAGGATGGAAATGCATGTACTAAAACTTTGAGATAATGGTACGAGCTTCCCAAAACCGTTGAGTTTGTTTCCTAACGCTCGGCGTGCACCATTTTACGACTAGCTTTTCGAGGCCGTTTAGTCCTTTCATGAAAATTTCAACGACATTATTTCTGACGAAAAGTTATATTTTTCATAATAAATCACTAGATGATTATCGTGGGATATCATTTCGATGTAAGTATTTGTAAAGTACTTGGTAAGCTGGGCAATATATGTAAACATATATTTCGATGATAAACTTTATTTTCCAAAATGTACAAGTGGTACGGATATCATATGAGTTTGCATACGCGACATTGTTTCATGACTTATATTAGAGCATATCATTCATATTAGGTTGCGGATAGAGATGGCACCTCATTCCAGATGTATATCTACTTTGTCACCATAACTATTACCTTGGTGAGTGTCACATCCAGTTTACGTTTTACTATATTTTTTCTTTTTGGACAAAGCGATATCGAGTCGAGTCTATGGATGGATCCGGATCTACGGGTCGGCGGCCGGCCGATGAGCATTCGCTTCCTTCCCCGGATGCATGAGATGAAGGAAGCGAGAGAAGGAAGGCTTTGACTAAAAAATTCCATTCAGTTATCTGACGAGCGGGATACGCGCCATCAACCCTTTAGGCGAGGCCCTCGAGACCGCTTTGTCTATCCGAAGCAAGTGTAGTTCACCGGTTCCACGAATGCTCCTATCTGTCGGCAAAGATCGTGTGAGTGTGCGAGTTATGCTTGGATGCTTCGACATAGAATAGATCGACCAGTTCCGTTCTTTTCGGTGCACTCGCTTTATATCTCGACACACAAGGAAGGGCGGTGGGAAGGAAGGAGCCACAACCTCTGTCGGCCATCATTCGGCTGGAATCTAGCATTCGCGCCCTGGTTTGTGCCGCTCGGGGATGTAGTTGTGAATCGTTAGTCTTAGTGGTCGTTGGCTCCCTTTGTTCTTTTGCTCTTCCTTGAGGTTGCCTCTCCGAGCAGCGCCACCTAGGAGCCTACTCGTATTCAAAAGGCGCTCTTGAAATTCAAGCGCAAGCCCCGCCTCATAGCTCGATCTAGTAAAGGGGCTTTGATGGATGCCACTGTATAGGTTGGGTTCTTGGATACGGGATCCTCGTGGTAAGTGGACCAACATCCAACCGAGAGGAAGCGGTCTTTAGAAGCAACGGGTTGGAAACCAAGAGAATGCTTGGCCTTTTCTTATCTTCTTCCACGCCTAGGAGTAGGAGTAGCACAAAAGAGGATTAGCATTTTGGACCATAAACCCTAACGCCTTACTCGTTGGGGCTCGTGCCTTGGAAAAGGCTCTAGCGGCAGGCCACTAGTTCTTGAATGATGGGCGTAAAGGCACACGGTGGTGAATCGAGGTTGAAAGTGAAAGTCGCCAAAAGTTCGTGAAAGAGCGCTAAGCATACTTTTAGGATCGAACTTCTTTGTTCTTTCTAACATTCTTGAGCTAAATTGATTACTACTTTTATTAACTAGTTTGACTAGAACTTGTGAACTTGAATCAAATCCTTGAACTTTATTATGAAATTATGCCTTACTTGAACTTATTGAACCATAAATGTTGGGACCTTGACCTAAAGTCTCCCATGTTCGAACATCACTATAAAGACTCTATGTTGGGAGTATATCTTTGGGAAGAGGCACCAGTATATCTTTGGGAAGAGGCACCAGTATATCTTTGGGAAGAGGCACCCAGTATATCTTTGGGAAGGGCACCAACATAACTTTGGTAGTGGCACCCGCATAATTTGGTTTCATCGAAGCATCATTACAAAGTCTCCACTTATTGGAGCGATGCAAAGTCTCCCATGTTCGGAGCATCCACGAATTATTATATGTGTGGTACTATATTATGAACCATTATGATCACTTATACTTGACTACTTGATCGCTATATTTTGTGCAATGGGTTGTGAACACCACAGGGTTGCAAGTTTTGTATAGTGAACTTGGGCCGGTGGATTACAATGCCTTTGCTGGGAACTATTCCAGATGACCGAAACCTTTGTCTCTTCCTTACGAGGTTTTCTTATTTTTTTTACTAAACATGTTTACTCACCAACTATTTTCATAGTTGACCGTTTTCTCTCATGCATTTGGTGATCGTTAGTAAGCTTTTCTACGAGGTCTTGCTTAATGAAGTTTTACTTGTCACTACAAATCGTTATGTACTAGAGCGAAATATTTTGGAATCTAAACTTTGTAATATATTTGCCGATGTTGCTAAAGCGGTATTGTAATGGTGTACTCTTTCTTTTAAATCTTAACGTTGGTATGTTCTATTATCTTGTGCTTATGTTCCTTTCCGTTACACCTCGTGTTTCCGCCTCCGGCGGTGTGACAGTTGGTATCAAAGCGAAGGTTATAGAGAATGCCGATTTTCAAAATAAAAATCACGATTATAACCTTGGAATAAAGTTTTATTAAACACCGAACATCATCCGAGTCAACTAGTCCTATCGTTGCATCGTTAATCATAAATTATACATAGCACGATCAACTATGTCTAATTTATGAAGAACCATCTAATGATAAGAAGAGTAATTTTAAATCATGTTTAGTCGAGTCTTTAGAGTCGGTCACTGAAGTTGCATTGGTCGGGTGGGTATGCATAGCATGTTTTACGTTCACGTCTACATTACTTAGTACCTTGTTTATACCTTCTCTTTTCCATCTTTCGACTTGTTAGACATAGCATGTCTCTGTTCTGTCATGTTTAAGATCACTATAACACATTACCACCTTTCTAAACCTCATACATAGCCGTCAAGTGTCATTTACTCAACCCGATATTTTGGTCCATTGCGGGATCATGGTGCGGAAACAGCTCGGGAGTCAACAACAACAACGAACAACAATGACAATCCAAACAACAACCTGATTGGAATAGCGGATCTACTCACCCAATTGGCGCACCTTGATGCTAGGCAGAACCAACAACGGAGAAGGTGCTTGAACACTAGTAATGGGTGCGGCTACAAGACTTTCATGACATGCAAGCCGATGGAATTTTATGGTCTTGAGGGTGCCATTGGACTATTAACACGGTTCGAGAATGTTGGTGAAGCTTGGTATCACGCAGTGTCTTTGAAGGAAGCAGAGTTGAGTTCTCTGTTTGGTCTACTACTAAGGTCGAGCATTGACTGGTGGAACAATCAGCTGAGACTAGAGGAAGAGGCTGCAAATCGTTATCTTGGGAAGCATTTAAGGAACTACTAGCCGATAGTCTTGCGAAAAGATGAAGTGCAAAAGCTGAGCGGAATTTTGGAATCACTGATTGTAGGAGTAGAGGTAGAGCAAGTACGATCCGTTTCCACGAGTTAACTAGGATGGTTCCTCGCATGGTTTCCACTGTGGAGAAGTTGATCGGCCGATATATATGGGATTGATACAGGAAATTAGGAGGGCGTCACCTCGTCGAACCAGCCACTACGCAAGCCGGTGTGGGCATAGCGTGTCGCTTGACAAATGATGTGATCAGTGCGGAGAACTAACAAAAGCAAGCGACAATGGACGGCGGCGGGATGATCGCCGGGAAGTCGAGACCGGATCGACAAAACAAGAGGCGTGAATAACCGGGGAACTATGGGCGACCACTCGGGGAGGCGCAAAGGATATCTGATCCACACCATGTGTACTCGATGTAATTATCATCACTCGGGAGGCGCTCAAAGTCACGACAAATGTGGATGACAGGCGCTTGCGGAATTATAAGCAGATTTGGAATCAGGCGAGAGAAAAGCATGTTACAAGTGTGGAAGTCTAGATCACCTTGCAATACACGCCCAAGTTGAAAGAACACCCGACCAAGAAGGTGTCGTCCAAACTGGCGTTGGCAATAGAAGGCCATGGTCGGAACATTGAAATTCCCCATGCAGTGGTCGAGCATTCTATTTGGGCACCGAAGCCATAACAGCGTAACGGTACATTCTTCGAACAACCACCTTATTTACATGCGACATGATTTTGAGTGCATACTTCCTTCCAATTTTACCACGTCCACGGCATTGATTAATTTGAGACCTATCGATATCGACCTTAGTTGTAATGTATTTTGTTGATTTGATTTGATTTGTGTAAGCAAATCCAATATCGGCGAATCTTTCAAAGACTTGTTTCCTAACTTTGATCTAGTGGCGGTTCTTGTTTGATGAGTTGCGAAAGTCAAGCTAAGAAACAAGTTTACTCAAGTCACTACCTAAAGGTCTTTTGAGGGCTACGTTCGATATTGGGTAAGTTTACCCCATCAAATCTAATCACGGTCACGTAGTTAGTTGGATGAGAATCCATATGCATGAGCATTGACATGATCATTTAGACTATTAAATGCGAGCATGAACTTTTAGAACCTTTGTCGGTTCGGACTATCGTATCATTAATTGAATCACGAGGGCGTGATTCACGACATGGGAAGAATGTCACAATTCTCAATTTCCGGTCATTTCTCACATTTACTATTTCATCGTATATTATAAACTAGGTTTACAAGTATTAAATTCGGCGTAACCTTAGGGGTTTAGTGCTTGGTCATGAGCGATCATCAAGGACATTTCATATAGACTAAGTTTAGTCTAGATATCATTAACATCATTGTCATCATATTAGTTCATGCATGCTTTTGCATTTTACATTAAGCATTATAATTTTCATATTAAATAAGCGTTATCGCGTGATTAATTATTTTGAACAATTGATCCGTTACTTCCAAAATTATCGATATATTTTATACTCATATTAAGTTTATAAAATTATATCATTAGTTTACCCGGTGTTTTAAATTTATTGTGTATATAAATTGTTATATGTAAATAATTCTGACGGTTTAAGTAAATCCTACCGACAAATATTATTTCACTCAATTCTTTGAGAAATGTATTTTATAATTTTATGACCTCAATATATTTTATCTTGAACCGTTAAAAGTTATTTTTATTAACGCTATCTAAATATTCAAATGTGTATACAAGTTACCACTTATTCCTAATTAACTACACATTTACTTTACATTACTACACTTAATTGTTACTAAATGCATCTACTCAGCTTTTTTTTTATAAATATAGACCAAACAAAGGGTGAGTCATTTGCTTTGTTAAATATCTTGCAAGAATATCCTTTTATACTACACAACACATACACTTCATAATATCAAGGTGTTTAGATCAAAGCATATCTTTTCCTCTCTTCCTCACATAACCGCCCAACCAAGGACCAAAGAAGATCATCAAAATATTTTCAAGACAAGAATTATTCACTCTAGTATCACTCTTGATTGGGTTGTGAAATAAAAACCTTGGGTGATTTGGAAAATCCTTTGTTCTCATTAACCTCATCAAGTTACTTGTAAGCTTTTATTTTCATCATCATATTTCATATTCATTCTCATGGTCATTCATTTTATTTGAGAAAACATGCTTGTCTCATGAGGTTATACCACTTTTTCATTGATTTTAAGAGTAATATATATTTATGTCATCCTATAATTATTCCTTGTTATAAATCACTCTTGGTGATGTCTAGGAACCCATGACACCTAAAAGGTGTATGGTAGGATTAGAATAACCGGAGTTGTTTTGAATTGGTTAGAATAGGTTGGCGCGAGAAAACTCATTTCGAACAAGTTTGCAAAGGGTCTGTCCTTATTTTCGAAATCTGGAAAATCAAGCGATAGATAAAAATTTGTGGCCTAGATATTTAGAAAATATACTTTAAAAGCGAAACCGTGGCGCTTGAGCGGTTAAAGCGGAGTTATAACGAAGAAGTTATGAATTTTTCAAGTTGGCGCGAAAATATAAATTTTCTGGAATTTCAGCAAACATTGTTTATTTTATGCGAGTCAAAATGAAGCTTGGACGTTGTAAATTATTTCGACTTGTCAAAAATATGTTAGTATACTTTGATACAAAGCTAAGGATCTTTAAAAGCGTGAAAGCAGTTTATATGATTAAATTATACCGTTTACAAAAGTTGTCGTAACTTTATTATATAAGAAAAACTAAATATTATTTCTAATAGGCAAGTTTTACGGCAAAACTAGAGACCAAGTTGAAGGTTGTTTTAACATTGATTTAGAACTTTTATAAAGTGATGTCTTCTAGTAAAAGTGAGATGCGCAAGTATATTTTCCAAAATATCCATTGTTTGTTTAGCGGAGTTGTAATGAATTAATTACGGTCGCTTAAACCTTCTTGAAAAACCATCCTTAAACTATATTTTGGGACATAAGTACCATATTTAACCTCTATTTTTCTTTATGTTCGAGACCTCTAGGATGGAAATGCATGTACTAAAACTTTGAGATAATGGTGCAGGCTTCCCAAAACCGTTGAGTTTGTTTCCTAACGCTCGGCGTGCACCATTTCGACTAGCTTTTCTAGGCGGTTTAGTCACTTTCATGAAAATTTCAACGACATTATTTTACTGACGAAAAGTTATATTTTCATAATAAATCACTAGATGATTATCGTAGGATATCATTTCGACGTAAGTATTTGTAAAGTACTTAATAGCCGGGCAATATGTCATAAACATATATTTCGATGATAAACTTTATTTTCCAAAATGTACAAGTGGTATGGATATCATATGAGTTTGCATACCGACATTGTTTCATGACTTATATTAGAGCATATCATTCATATTAGGTTGCGGATAGAGATCGCACCTCATTCCGTGTATCTACTTTTGTCACCATAACTATTGCAGCGGTGAGTAATCACATCCCTTTTTACCGTTTTACTATATTTTTTTCTTTTGGACAAAGCGATATCAGTCGGTCTATGGATGGATCGGATCTACGGTCGGCCGGCCTGGCGATGAGCATTCGCTTCCTTCCCGGATGCATGAGATGAAGGAAAGTGATAAGGTTTTAAAGGTACCTTTTGAGGGGTCATTTAAGCCCTTATTCGATCACTTTGTATCCGTTATTGCTTAATATCGTTCCTTTTCACTTTTAGGTCTCTTGAAGGCAAAATCTTTGGAATGATGCTTATTTGGACGAAAAGCGCGAATATCTGAAGAAAATGGCCAAAGTCGAATCGAGACACTCAAAGTGCTTTGAAACATAAGGCGACGGCGTCATTGCATATCTGCGGCGCGTCGGTAAGGCATTTTGCGGCGGCTCGGGCGAAATGCATGTTTTCAAGGGACGACGTCGGGTTCTAAAGGAATAGGCGTCGCTACTCGGGACGGCCTAGATGCGCCAAGACGGCGTCGGTGAAGGGACGGCGTCACGGTCATAAGGTGGCGCCGTCGAAAGGTTTACGTGGCCAAGGCGAAACCCTAATGGCGGCGACACGACGGCGTCCACGGCATAAGGTGACGCCGTCGCGGATGTAATCTTATATATAGAATCCAATTTTTCGGTTTTGTGTGTAGTCTTTTGGGTAAAACCTAAAACCGAACCAAGGCTTTCTTATGCGATATTTTAGGGTTCTAAACCCTATTATACATCAAGATAAGTATTTACTTCATTAATTTAATTATGTCTTTGATTATTTGTGTGTATGCTTGCATGTTCTCCATGTCCAAGCTAATTTATTTGTGTGTTTGCTAGGGAATATGAAACTTAATTATTGAATATTGATTGGTTGATACTTATCTTAGTTGACTAATGATCTAGAGTGCGCTAGATTATTCGTTGTGTATAATGCTTGACATTTCTTTGTGAACTTTAGAATATAATTATCTAGGTAATTGTGGGATGAGTATTCAAGGACAACCGTAGAGTGGCGTCTATAAATCACTAGAGGATTTGTAAACAAGACCACTGGTAATTTCAAAGAGTTAGGAAATAAGCACGCCCTATAGCCTTAGAATCCTGTGCACTAGGAATAAGGGCGTGACAAATCAACCATCAATAGGAGATAATTAAGGAGTAGTAAAACCTAAGTAAACACATCTTTAAACTATCATGCAGTACACATCAATTAGACATAGACTATCACAACCTTAGCTTAGATAATTAGATAATAGTAGAGTAATCGGTAGCAATACCAACCCCCAATCAATACCGAGATTCGTACCTTTCCATTTCTACAAAACATAAAAGATAAAAATAATCTTCCTCAACCTCAACCTTAGCGTAGTAACTTCTCACTAGCATTCCTATTCCCAGAGAGCGATATCAATACCCGTGGCTTACCCTAATTACTACACTACAGCGATTAGGTTCACTTTGCCTAGGGTGTTATAAAACTTGCTCGAAGAAAGGAAGTTTCCTTGACCCCGAGCGGCGTGTGGCGTTATCAAGTTTTGGCGCCCTGCTTGGGGAATAGAATAGCTAGTTAGTAGTCCACCTCGTTTAGGTTCTTTGCTTGATTCCTATCAAGTAAATTTTCTCATTTTTAGCCTTCTTAGTCTATCCCCTTCTTCATGACCTTTGTCCGTAACACCCATCACTTTTCACCATGGAAGGTGACAACCAACAACACGTCTTCATACCAACCCCTTAAGCAACTTAGAACCCGCGGTTCCACAAAACTCTTTTGAACCATTTGCGGAACCGAAAGAGAACTTAACAAGCGAAGAAATGCCTCATGATTCGAACATCAAGGTACTTCCATCAATTTTGATGAAGTCGCGTCGATGAAGAGTCGCCTCATTCCCCACAATCCCAGAAACCACCGTCGTTGACGATCGGATCGAAATGGCGAGGAAGTTCACGCCGCTCCGACCAGCGGATCCGCAAATCCTCTGGCGAAAACCCTCGGGAATACTCTTCCCCTCGCATCTGGTTTCACGGTGCCATTGTCTATCTTCGGAACAGGTCAATGAGATATTGCATCGTCGACATTTGGTTAATCAAAAAGGCATGTCAATTCCACGGATCCTAGCGAAAACCCAATCCACCATGTCAAGCAGTTTTTAAAAATCGTTGATGCTATCTATACCGACCGGACATCTAAGGAGACATCTAGACTCGGTTCTTCCCATTTCTCTTCAAGGCAAGCCAAGGAATGGTTCGATAAGCTCCTCCAAGGTCTATTTTCACATGGGAACAACTCTCAACCAAGTTCAAAAAGTTCTTTCCCACGGAAGAATTGCGGCGGTTAGGAGCAAAATTCGCACTTCCATCAAACAGATGAAGAATCTATCACCGACTCACAGTCATTATAAAGATCTTATTCAAGAAGCCCCAGCTGCAGTATCGACCTCGGTTGCTTGTTCAAATCTTTTACGACAATGTCTCCGGAAGGATCAAAAGGATTGATTTCTCAAGCGGCGAAGAATAGTGAACCTCACTGCGGAAGAAGGGTGGAACCAAATTGAGAATACATTCAATACCGGGCGACCATTGGGACAAACCAGCGAATCGTTAAGCATCTCTACTTTCTCAAGTAAAGAGCTATCCTTCGATGATCGGATCGAAAGCACAAAAAGTTAGCTTATCTCAATAGATCGCTGAACCAAAAGGCTAATTAACCCATACCTCATATGTGGCGTTTGTGGGCGCCACACGAGGCGATGAATGCGATGGCGCCCTCGAGAGGCGTGCTTCTTTCTAGTCATGACATCTATGATGACCCTCACTCTCGCGTTCTATCAAAGCGATGAATGTGATCCTTGGGGCAATCTAGAATGGAAAAGCGAAGGAAGGAAGGATCGAATACTCCGCCCGTGACCTCTTTGAAGAAGAACTGGGCGGTTTACCATGGAAGGAACACACTCTTAAAGGTCTTGGGGAGTTTATCCGAGGCGACAAAGCTGAATTAGAAAGTCAATTCACCAACCTTCACGAAAGAATAGGTGGATCGTGACCCTCACGATCCCACTTGCAAGAATCACCACTGGATGGGAACCACTACCAGGACCCCCGCATCCTAACGGACCCCCACACACAGGACCCGTGTTAGGAAATGAGACAATTCTGAACCACTTTCAACTCCTCATGATCCTCGCCGCAAACACCGGCACCGACCCGGCGACCAACTCTCGCTCGAATTCCCTATCCCTACCGTCTAAAAACCAAAGGGTGAAGAAGACAATGAAAGAATATTGTCTTATTTGAAACAAACATCCGTCAACATACCACTCCTCGATGTATTTTATCACATCCCTAAACATAGTAAATACTTCAAGAAATTGATATCTAATCGGAAGAAGCTTGAAGGGTTGATATCATTAGGAGAAGAATGTTCTGCTTGTCATCCGAAAAGCATTGAAGAAGGAAGATCAAGGCGACTTTACCATTCCTTGCTCTATAGGGGCACTTTCGATGAAACGCCTTGGCGATCTTGGGGCAAGCATTAACCTAATGCCTCATCCATGTTTCTTAAACTCGGATATCCGGAGTGAAACCCGCTGGGATGAGTATCGATTGGTGATCGATCAATCAAATATCCCATTGGGTTTGTGAGAATGTTCTCGTAAGGGTAGGAGAATTCAAGTTCCCAATCGATTTCGTAATTTTAGAAATGGAGGAAGATAACTCTGTCCCAATAATCCTTGGCGACCTTTCTTAGCTCATTTCGTGCCATCATTGATGTTCATGATGGTAAACTCACTTCTGGTGGGGTTCGAGAAAGCAACCTTTGACATTAAGGATTCTATGGGCATTCCTCCTCCTGCGGTCATCGGTATATTTAGTTGAGGAAGTTGATGAATTTGTTGATGACATAGATGGTTGCATTGATGAGCATCTATTAAGCGAATTCATGAATAATGATAACAACGAAATATCGACAACCAAGAAATGGAAATGGTGGAGCTGTTTCTTTTTATCCGGCGTCGGGATGAAATTGAACCTATTGAGCTTGAAGCAGGAAAACAAGCTAAAACCATCAATCAAAGAGCCCTGCCACGGAACTAAAAGATCTCCCGAGTCACACAGAATCGCCTTCCTTGAGAAGACCAACTTCACATCATCATAAGCTCTTCGCTAACCACTAGTCGAAGAAGAAGCTCTTAGAAGTCTTAAAAAGAATACAAGGGGTGATTGCATGGAGTGTTGCCGACATCAAGGGAATTGATTCTACATTACAGCTACAAAATCCTCATGGAGAAAATTACAAACCAACCGTTCAACCACAAAGGCGGGTAAACCCTAACATCAAGGAAGTAGTGAAAAAGAGGTCATTAAGCTTCTAGGCGCGGGTCTCATCTACCCCATGTCGAGATAGCCCATGGGTCACCCGGTCCAGTGGTTCCAAAAAGGGAGGAATGGCGGTTGTAAAAAATGAGAAGGGCGAGTTGGTGCCGCAAAACGATTCTTGGATGGCGTGTGCAGATTGACTACGAAAGTTGAATGATGCTACTCGAAAAGATCATTTTCCCTACCATTCATCGACCAAATGCTCGAAAGATTAGCGGGCATGAATACTATTGTTTCCTTGATGGCTTTTCGGGATACTTCCAAATTCCCATTGCCCACGAAGATCGAAAAACTACATTTACATGTCCTTACGGGACGTTTGCCTACAGCGAATGCCCCCGGGTTATGTAGCGCACCGCTACCTTCGGCGATGTATGATGGCCATTTCCACAGGCGATTGAGGGCGACATGGAAGTCTTCATGGACGATTTCTCGGTATTTGGGAATTCATTCGACATCATCTTTCCAACCTTAAAAGATGTTGAAGCGGTGCGAGGAAACCAATTTGGTCTTGAATTGGGAGAAATGTCATTTCATGGTAAAGAAGAATTGTTTTAGGGCATAAAGTCTGCGGGAGTGGAATTGAGGTCGATGGGGCAAAAATTGAAGCAATTTCAAACTCCCTATCCTACTACCGTAAAAGCCATTCGCGACTTTCTTGGTCACGCGGTTTTTATCGAAGGTTTATTAAAGACTTCTCAAAAATTGCCCGACCAATGACACTGACTTCTTGTTAAGGATGCCCACTTTGATTTTTGGAGAATGCAAAGAAGCATTTAACCGACTAAAGAAAGATCTCACTCGAGCACCTATAATGGTCACCCCGTTGGTCTCGACCATTCGAAATCATGTGTGGCGCTAGTGATTATCTTTGTCGGGTGTGCTCGACAAAGGAAGGAGAAGCATTTTCAACCAATCTACTATGCTAGCAAAACCATGAATGTAGCACAAGAGAATTATCGACCGAGAAAGAACTTCTTGCCGTTGTTTTGCCTTCGACAAGTTCGGGCAATATCTCGTCCTTTCTAAGACTATCGTTTTCACGATCACTCCGCCTTCGCTACTTGTTCTCAAAACAAGATGCTAAACCCACTCATTAGGTGGATCTTATTACTTCAAGAATTCGACATTGAAATTCGGGATAAAAAGGGATGAAAATCTCGCTGGCGATCATCTATCACGCTTGGAAAACCACGATAGAGATGAATTAGACCGCTTTTGAGATTCGCGATTTTTTCGAGGAGCAGCGATGGCCATTAAGGAGATTGAGCCATGGTATGCGGATTATGCCAACTACCTTTCCGATGGGGTTTTTGAATTACATGACCAAGCAAGATAAAAAGTTCTTCACTACATTAAAACATTATTTCGGGATGAACCCTTCCTCTTCGCGTATGTCGACCAAATCATTCGGCGTTGCGTGGCGGTAAAGAGATTGATCGAGTTACGAAGAATGTCATGCGGGACCATCACGGAGGACATCATGGTGTGAATGTCACGCGCACGAAGGTTTTGATGCGGATTCTATTGGCCTACTATTTTTCGAGATGTTAAGAAATTGGTTCAAATGTGTGATGCATGCCAGCGATCGGAAATATCTCGCGACGGGATGAGTCACCTCGAAACTATATCCATCTGCGAAATATTTGACGTTTGGGAATAGACTTCATGGGACCTTTTCCATCTTACGGAGAAATGAATACATTCTCGTGGCTATCGACTATGTATCCAAATGGGTAGAGGCTCAAGCCCTTAGAACTAATGATCACGGGTAGTTATCCACTTTCTAAAAACTCTTTGCGATTCGGGATTCCCAAAGCATTGATCGATGATAGAGGACTCACTTTTGCAATGCTCAAATGGAAAAGGTGATGAAGAAGTATGGCGTCCCACATGGGTTTTCTCTTGCATCACCCTCGGACAAATGGGCAAGTAGAAAACACAAATAGGGCATTAAAGCGAATACTTGAAGGCGGTCCACGAATAGGAAAGGCGGGCATTCAAGCTAGATGAGGCACTCACGGGCATTGAGGCGCTTACAAAACACCTATTGGAACAACCCCTTTTCGCTTGGTTTACTGGAAAAGCATGCCACTCCCATCGAGCTGGAGCAAAAAGCATATTGGGCAATTAAGGCACCGCAATATGGATTATTACGAGCGAGGTCGAATCGGTTCTTACAACTCAAGAATTGGATGAGGCGAAATTTGGAGCATCTGAATCATCAATCACCTACAAAGAAAGGGCAAAAGATGGCATGATCAGCGAATAAAGAATCCTAAAGAGTTTTGGAAGGAGATAAGGTGCTCTTGTATAACTCAAGACTAAGATTATTTCCGGAAAACTCAAATCCGGATGGTATGGGCCACTTTTCGGTGAAAGCGAGATGAGCAATGGGCGGTGGTGTTACTAGACCATGAGGAAGAGAATTCACTTGTTAATGGACAACGGGTGAAGCATTATCAATTGGATAATATTGAAATGATGAGCGATGAGGACATTGTTTTAGAAGAAGAAGCGGTGATGCAAAAGCGTAGGAGTAGGACTACGAGTCTAGCTACAAGACTCTTAAATAAAGAAAAGCGCTTAGTGGGAGGCAACCCATGCTTAATTGTTTGCTTGTTAGTGTCATATATCTTTTATTAATTGTTTGTCCTCATGTTTGAATTTGTAAAATGCTTTATTTTGTTTTAACCTCGTCTTAATTACATATAAAGGTATTTTACATAAAAGATAAGTGTAGGAAGGATTACACACGTTTTCATAAACGTGAACATGAGAATAACAATTAACTAAAAGATATATATGTTTGTTTGTTCGAGTCAAATGCTTGTATCGAGTCATAATGGATGTTTTTGCGAAGTTTTTCAGTTCTAAAGATGCAAATTTTCGAAATTTTTTCGGTAAATCGCAGACCGGTTTTGTCGGGATAACTTGGCGTCGGATTTCAACTGACGGCGTCGAGAAGGAATAAAACATCGACTTACTTTTCTCGTTTTACGAGCTACTTGTAAAATTTTGGAATTTTCGGATCTTAACTTTCAAAACAAATTACGTAAACATCCATTCCACAAGCATTATATCCTAGTTTAAATCGAGTCTTATGTATATTATTACCCCCGATTTTACGCGAAGGTTTCGTTTGTTTTCTTCTAGTGTGCGGGTTTAGTTTGTCAAGAAAAAGTTACACAAGTTTGGAAGGAGCCTTTCACGCAAAAACTCTTCTTGGAAAGATTTAACCACCACTTTTACGGATCCTACCGAGCTAATCGGGGAGTATTAGTTTCTTTCGTTTTGAATTACCTTCTATTATCATAACTTTGATACTTTCGGGAACATTGGGGACAATGTTCGGTTTAAATGTAGGGAGGAAAATAAAGCGGGAACTTTGAAACTATGCTTATCCTTGACTATTTGCTTTGTCCAAGTGTATTTGTGTAATAAACCATGAGAAAATGTAGGTTAGGGTAATTTTAGCCAAATTTAAATTTTTTTCATGACATATAAGTGGGCCATTAGTCTTAACAAAAGCGTCTCATGGATAGGAAGTTGCATGACTAGCACAAAACCCTTACCACCTAAATTCCACCCAAAATGTGAGGATCGCCCTTAGATTAGTAGAATTAAAGCATTCATCTTTAATGCTTAGAGTGTGAACCGGTAGTATATTAGATTCTAGAACTTGTTTTGTGATGCATTCCGAGATCGCTAGTGAGACTACACTTGTGTAGTTAGGATTAACTAAATGATAAGAGGCATTAGGATAAACCCTTGTTTGATACACGTAATATAATTACTTCTTCCATATCGGTTGAGTAATTCCCCGCACCGCTGCGTTGTACTCATCTTTAGTACCGATACCCTAGTTAACCTCGAGCCTATCCTTTTCGCGGTTCTCGTGATGTTTGGTTTTCGGAATATCAATGAAACATTGTTTACACCCCACCCCAATATACACCCAATCGCCTTAGCCTACCTTTATTGCACTCGCTTTTAGTGCAAATTTATGTTATCACCCAAAACCCTTAGTTCAATTATCGGTTGCTTGCATGAGTTGCTAAGTCGAGTCATATCCTTTGTATCTGATTTTGGGATGATTGGGATTCATGGGAAAAGTTAAAGTTTATGAAATATAGGAAGAGAGCGTTAAACTCAAATTCCCTTTGTTTGCATAATAATGTACTCAAGTGTTTTGATCTTTTCAATTGGGTCAAATTAGTGTTAGAGTAATAAAACTCAAGTGTAGGGATGTGTCTATGAATCCCTATCATTTTGATGTCACAGTAGAGGATGGTAGAGTAAAAGTGTATGCAAAAAAAAAAAAAAAAAAAAAAAAAAAAAAAAAAATTGAAAAAAAATAGAAAAGAAAAAAAAAGTGAAAAAAAAAAAAAAAAAAAAAAAAAAAAAAACATCTGGGCTACCATCCTACATCTATCTTTTAAATTATGTTTGTTTATTTTCGTTGCCTAGAGTTTTAGAGTGTCGAGTCTTGGCTTATAGCGCCATTCTTCGTATACTTGCAACATAGAGATTTTTGACTATCCACCACTAAATAGCCTATCCACTGAACCCTTCATTTCCTACCGTAAGCCTAACGTTACAACCCTTTAAAAGACCTCTTTGATAGTCTTTCCTAGGTGCTTCATGCAGCGACGGAGGTTTGATCTATTCTCAAGCCTATGGTAATCTATGTACTAGGACCGGTTAATGAGTGTTTATCTTCCATTTCCGATTTGTTATATTTCATATATACACCGAGAGAGATGTGAGTATCCAAACACCCCATGTGAGGTGCTAGTATGTATTCCGTGCTGTTATGACTTTTACGGGGCTTATATGTGTTGTGGACCGTTTTGAATGGATGCTTCATGACCCCAACTTATAAATTAATTGGCTAAAAGCACATTTGCTTGAGGACAAGCAAATACCAAGTGTAGGGATATTTGATAAGGTTTTAAAAGGTACCTTTTTGAGGGTCATTTAAGCCCTTATTCGATCACTTTGTATCCGTTATTGCTTAATATCGTTCCTTTTCACTTTTAGGTCTCTTGAAGGCAAAATCTTTGGAATGATGCTTATTTGGACGAAAAGCGCGAATATCTGAAGAAAATGGCCAAAGTCGAATCGAGACACTCAAGGCTGCTAACTGAAACATAAAGCGTGGCGTCACTTTGCATATCTGCGGCGCCGTCGATAAGGCCTTGCGACGGCTCGGGCGAAATGCATGTTTTCAAGGGCGACGTCGGGTTCTAAAGGAATAGGCCGTCGCTACTCGGGCAGCTAGATGCGACCAAGGCGTCGGAGGTGAAGGAGACGACGTCACGGTCATAAGGTGGCCCGTCGAAGGTTTACGTGGCCAAGGCGAAACCCTAATGGCGGCGACACGGCGTCCACGAAACTATAAGGTGGCCAGTCGCGGATGTAATCTTATATATAGAATCCAATTTTTCGGTTTTGTGTGTAGTCTTTTGGAGTAAAACCTAAAACCGAACCAAGGCTTTCTTGTGCGGTATTTTAGGGTTCTAAACCTATTATACATCAAGATAAGTATTTACTTCATTAATTTAATTATGTCTTTGATTATTTGTGTGTATGCTTGCATGTTCTCCATGTCAAGCTAATTTATTTGTGTGTTTGCTTGGGAATATGAAACTTAATTATTGAATATTGATTGGTTGATACTTATCTTAGTTGACTAATGATCTAGAGTGCGCTAGATTATTAGTTTGTGTAAATGTGACATTTCTTTGTGAACTTTAGAATATAATTATCTAGGTAATTGTAGGATGAAGTATTCAAGGACAACCGTAAGTAGTGCGTCTATAAATCACTAGAGGATTTGTAAACAAGACCCTTTGGTAATTTCAAAGAGTTAGGAAATAAGCACGCCTATAGCCTTAGAATCTATGTGACTAGGAATAAGGACGTGACAAATCAACCATCAATAGGAGATAATTAAGGAGTAGTAAAACCTAAGTAAACACATCTTTAAACTATCATCGAGTACACATCAATTAGACATAGACTATCGCAACCTTAGCTTAGATAATTAGATAATAGTAGAGTAATGGTAGCAATACCAACCCCAAATCCAATACCGAGATTAGTACCTTTCCATTTCTACAAAAACATAAAAAGATAAAAATAATCTTCCTCGACCTCAACCTTAGCGTAGTAACTTCTCACTAGCATTCCTATTCCCTGAGAGCGATATCAATACCGTGGCTTACCTAATTACTACACTACAACGATTAGGTTCCTTTGCCTGGGGTGTTATAAAACTTGCTCGAAGAAAGGAAGTTTCCTTGACCCGAACAACGCGTGTGGCGTTATCGAAGCGAGGCGAAGGCTTTGACTAAAAATTCCATTCAATTATCTCGACGAGGCGGGATAGCGCCATCGACCCTTTAGGCGAGGGCCTCAGGACCACATCTATCCGGAAGCAAGTGTAGTTCACGGTTCCACGAATGCTCCTATCTGTCGGCAAAGATCGTGTGAGTGTGCGGTTATGCTTGGATGCTTGACATAGAATAGATCGACCCAGTTCCGTTCTTTTCCGATGCACTCGCTTTATATCTCCGACACACAAGGAAGGGCGCGGTGGGAAGGAAGGAGCCTAGCCTCTGTCGGCCGATCATTCCGGGCATCTCGCATTAACGCCCGTTTGGTGCCCGCTCGGGGATGTAGTTGTAGATACGTTAGTCTTAGTGGGTCGTTGGCTCCACTTGTTCTTTTGCTCTTCCTTGGGGTTGCCTCCGCGAGCCGCCACCTAGGAGCCCTACTCGTATTCAAAGGCGCTCTTGAAATTCAAGCAAGCCCCTCATAGCTCCATCTAGTAAAGGGGCTTTGATGGATGCCACTTTGTATAGGTTGGGTTCTTTGGATCACGGGATCCTCGTAGTAGTTTGACCAACATCCAACCGAGAGAGGCGGTCTTTAGAAGCAACAGGTTGGGAACCAAGAGAGCAACTTGGCCTTTTCTTATCTTCTTCCGCCCTAGGGTAGGAGTAGCACAAAAGAGGATTAGTATTTTGGACCATAAACCACTAACGCCTTACTCGTTGGGGCTCAGGTGCCTTTGGGAAAGGCTCTAGCGACGGAGGCCACTAGTTCTTGGAATGATTGGCGTAAAGAGCACGTGGCGGTGAATCGGGTTGAAAGTGAAAGTCGCCAAAAGTTCGTGAAAGAGCGCCTAAGCATACTTTTGGATCCAAACTTCTTTGTTCTTTCTAACATTCTTGAGCTAAATTGATTACTACTTTTATTAACTAGTTTGACTAGAACTTGTGAACTTGAATCAAATCCTTGAACTTTATTATGAAATTATGCCTTACTTGAACTTATTGAACCATAAATGTTAGGACCTTGACCTAAAGTCTCCCATGTTCGGAGCATCACTATAAAGACTCCTATGTTCGGAGTATATCTTTGGGAAGAGGCACCCAGTATATCTTTGGGAAGAGGCACCCAGTATATCTTTGGGAAGAGGCACCCAGTATATCTTTGGGAAGGGGCACCCAACATAACTTTGGGTAGTGGCACCCAGCATAATTTGGTTTCATCGGAAGCATCATTACAAAGTCTCCACTTCTTTGGGCGGCAAAGTCTCCCATGTTCGAGCATCCACAATTATTATATCGTGGTACTATATTATGAACCATTATGATCACTTATACTTGACTACTTGATCGCTATATTTTGTGCAATGGGTTGTGAACACACGGGTTGCAAGTTTTGTATGGGCGAACTTGGGCGGGTGGATTACAATGCCTTTGCTTTGGGAACTATTCCGATGGCCGAAACCTTTGTCTCTTCCTTACGAGTTTTCTTATTTTTTTTACTAAACATGTTTACTCACCAACTATTTTCATAGTTGACCCGTTTTTCTCTCATGCATTTGGTGATCGTTAGTAAGCTTTTCTACGGGTCTTGTTAATGAAGTTTTTACTTGTGTTGGGTTTTAGGTTCCTTGGATGATGAATTACTTTAAGTAATGGAACCACGGACAAGCTTGAAGATAACCACGGATGAAGAGTGTAACCAGATGAAGATAACCCGCGGCTAGTAGTATTGAGTAACGTGATAGTACATTGTAAACAACGCTAGTTTTCTATAGTCGGTTAGTTTATTGTATCGGATAAATATGGAAAGATATTTATCTTGTAGGTTCGTATTGTATATTGTATAGGACTCCTTGCCTATAAAAGGAGGTCCTAGGCTGGGTTAGATATCGTATGTTTTATATCTAAGGTAGATACACTTCAAGGTTGCAAAACCCTAATCTTTGTAAGTATTATTATTAATAAATAATATTGAGGTGTTGATTGTTAATTGTTCTTCTTAAGATCAAGTGTTAAATTCCGCGTAATACTTGATAAGCTTTTGTTATAAGTCGGTTTCTATATTAGATCGTTTGCTCAATTGGGATCAACAACTTGTCACTACAAATCGTTATGTACTAGAGCGAAATATTTTGGAATCTAAACTTTGTAATATATTTGCCGATATTTGCTAAAGCGGTATTGTAATGGTGTACTCTTTCTTTAAATCTTAACGTTGGTATGTTCTATTATCTTGTGCTTATGTTCCTTCGTTACACCTCGTGTTTCCGCCTCCGTGAGGTGTGACAGTTAGTATCGAGCCAAGGTTATAGAGAATGCCGATTTTCAAAAATAAAATCACACTATAGCAGGAATAAAGTTTTATTAAACACGAACATCATCCGAGTCAACTAGTCCTATCGTTGCATCGTTAATCATAAATTATACATAGCACGATCAACTATGTCTAATTTATGAAGAATCATCAATGATAAGAAGAGTAATTTTAAATCATGTTTAGTCGAGTCTTTAGAGTCGGTCACTGAAGTTGCATTGGTCGGTGGGTATGCATAGCATGTTTTCGTTCACGTCTACATTACCGTACCTTGTTTATACCTTCTCTTTTCCATCTTTCGACTTGTTAGACATAGCATGTCTCTGTTCTGTCATGTTTGATCACTATAACACATTACCACCTTTCTAAACCTCATACCTTCCGTCAAGGTGACATTTACTCAACCCGATATTTTGGTCCATTGCGGGATCATGGTGCGAAACACACGCTCGGGAGTCAACAACAACGGCAACCCAAACAACAATGACAATCCAAACAACAACGTTGGAATAGCGGATCTACTCACCCAATTATGGCCTTGATGCTAGGCAGACCAACAACGGAGAAGGTACTTCAAACACTAGTAATGGGTGCGGCTACAAGACTTTCATGACATGCAAGCCGATGGAATTTTATGGTGCGGGTGCCATTGGACTATTAACACGGTTCGAGAATGTTGGTGAAGCTTAGTATCACGAAGTGTCTTTGAAGAAAGCGAGTTGAGTTCTCTGTTGGTCTACTACAAGGTCGAGCATTGACACGGTGGAACAATCAATTGCGAGACTAGAGGAAGAGGGTGCAATGCGTTATCTTGGGAAGCATTTAAGGAACTACTAGCGATGAGTCTGCGAGAAAGATGAAGTGCAAAAGGCGGGCGGAATTTTGGAATCACTTGATGGTAGGAGTAGAGGTCGACAAGTACGATCCGTTTCCACGAGTTAACTAGGATGGTTCCTCACATGGTTTCCTTTGTGGAGAAGTTGATCGACCGATATATATGGGGATTGATACGGAAATTGGGAGGGCGTCACCTCGTCGAACCCAACCACTCTGCAAGCCGTTGTGGGCATGGCGTATCGCTTGACAAATGATGTGATCGGTGCGGAGAACTAACAAAAGCAAGCGACAATGGATGACGGCGGGATGATCGCCGGGAAGTCGAGACCGGGATCGGTAAAACAAGAGCGACAAATAACCGGGAACTATGGGCGACCACTCGGGGCGCAAAGGATATCTGAGTCCGCACCCTATGTGTACTCGATGTAATTATCATCACTCGGAGGCGCTCAAAGTCGACAAATGTGGACAGACGGGCCACCGTGCGGAATGCTTAAGCAGATGGGAATCAGGGGCGGAGAAAAGCATGTTACAAGTGTGGAAGTCTAGATCACCTTCGCAATACACCCAAAGTTGAAAGAACACCCGACCAAGAAGGTAATCGTCGAACACGGCGTTGGCAATAGAAGGCCCACAAGATCGAACATTGAAATTCCCCAGCGTGGTCGAGCATTCTATTTGGGCACGCAGGAAGCCCGCAACACGTACGGGTACATTCTTCGAACAACCACCTTATTTACATGCGACATGATTTTGAGTGCATACTTCCTTCAATTTTACCACGTCACGGCATTGATTAATTTGAGACCTAGCGATATCGACCTTAGTTGTAATGTATTTTGTTGATTTGATTTGATTTGTAAGCAAATCCAATATCAGCGAATCTTTCAAAGACTTAATTCAAAAGACTTGTTTCCTAGCGGATCTAGTGGCGGTTCTTGTTTGATGAGTTGCGAAAGTCAAGCTAAGAAACAAGTTTACTCAAGTCACTACCTAAAGGTCTTTTGAGGCTCGTTCGATATTGCGTAAGTTACCCCATCAAATCTAATCACGGTCACGTAGTTAGTTGGATGAGGAATCCATATGCATGAGCATTGACATGATCATTTAGACTATTAAATGCGAGCATGAACTTTTAGAACCTTTGTCGCGGTTCGGACTATCGTATCATTAATTGAATCACGAGGGCGTGATTCCGACATGGGAAGAATGTCACAATTCTCAATTTCGGTCATTTCTCACATTTACTATTTCATCGTATATTATAAACTAGGTTTACAAGTATTAAATTCGCGTAACCTTAGGGGTTTAGTTGCGAATTCATGAGCGATCATCAAGGACATTTCATATAGACTAAGTTTAGTCTACATATCATTAACATCATTGTCATCATATTAGTTCATGCATGGTTTGCATTTTACATTAAGCGTATAATTTTGATATTAAATAAGCGTTATCGCGTGATTAATTATTTTGAACAATTGATCCGTTACTTTCAAAATTATCGATATATTTTATACTCATATTAAGTTTATAAAATTATATCATTAGTTTACCGGTGTTTTAAATTTATTGTGTATATAAATTGTTATATGTAAATAATTACGACGGTTTTAAATAAATCCTACCACGACAAATATTATTTCACTCGATTCTTTAGAAATGTATTTTATAATTTTATGACCTCAATATATTTTATCTTGAACGTTAAAAGTTATTTTATTAACGCTATCCTAAATATTCAAATGTGTATACAAGTTACCACTTATTCCTAATTAACTACACATTTACTTTACATTACTACACTTAATTGTTACTAAATGCATCTACTCACTTTTTTTTTATAAATGTCGACCAAACAAAGGGTGAGTCATTTGCTTTGTTAAATATCTTGCAAGAATATCCTTTTATACTACACAACACATACACTTCATAATATCAAGGTGTTTAGATCAAAGCATATCTTTTCCTCTCTTCCTCACATAACCGGCCAACCAAGGACCAAATAGAAGATCATCAAAATATTTTCAAGACAAAATTATTCACTCTAGTATCACTCTTGATTGGGTTGTGAAATAAAAACCTTGGGTGATTAGGAAAATCCTTTGTTCTCATTAACCTCATCAAGTTACTTGTAAGCTTTTATTTTCATCATCATATTTCATATTCATTCTCATGGTCATTTCATTTTATTTGAGAAAACATGCTTGTCTCATGAGGTTATACCACTTTTCATTGATTTTAAGAGTAATATATATTTATGTCATCCTATAATTACTCCTTGTTATAAATCACTCTTGGTGATGTCTAGGAACCCATGACACCCTAAAAGGTGTATGGTAGGATTAGAATAACCCGGAGTTGTTTTGAATTGGTTAGAATAGGTTAGGCGCGAGAAAACTCATTTCGACAAGTTTGCAAAAGTGCATCCTTATTTTGAAATCTGGAAAATCCGACGGTAGATAAAAATTTTGGCCTAGATATTTAGAAAATATACTTTAAAAGCGAAACCGTGGCGGCTTGAGCGGATTAAAGCGGAGTTATAACGAAGAAGTTATGAATTTTTCAAGTTGGCGCGAAAAATATAAATTTTCTAAATTTCACAAACATTGTTTATTTTATGCAGTCAAAAATGAAGCTTGGACGTTTTAAATTATTTCGACTTGTCAAAAATATGTTAGTATACTTTGATACAAAGCTAAGGATCTTTAAAAGCGTGAAAAGCAGTTTGTAACGATTAAATTATACACGTTTACAAAAGTTGTATTAACTTTATTATATAAGAAAAACTAAATATTATTTCTAATAGGCAAGTTTTACGGCAAAACTAGAACCAAGTTGAAGGTTGTTTTAACATTGATTTAGAACTTTTATAAAGTGATGTCTTCTAGTAAAAGTGAGATCATAAGTATATTTTCCAAAATATCCATTTGTTTGTTTAAGCGGAGTTGTAATGAATTAATTACGGTCGCTTAAACCTTGCTTAAAAACCATCCTTAAACTATATTTTGGGACATAAGTACCATATTTAACCTCTATTTTTCTTTATGTTCGAGACCTCTAGAATGGAAATGCATGTACTAAAACTTTGAGATAATGGTGCAGCTTCCCAAAACCGTTGAGTTTGTTTCCTAACGCTCGGCGTGCACCATTTCGACTAGCTTTTCGAGGCCGTTTAGTCACTTTCATGAAAATTTCAACGACATTATTTTACACGAAAAGTTATATTTTCATAATAAATCACTAGATGATTATCGTAGGATATCATTTCGATGTAAGTATTTGTAAAGTACTTGGTAGCTGGGCAATATGTCATAAACATATATTTCGATGATAAACTTTATTTTCCAAAATGTACAAGTGGTACGGATATCATATGAGTTTGCATACGACATTGTTTCATGACTTATATTAGAGCATATCATTCATATTAGGTTGCGGATAGAGATCGCACCTCATTCCGGTGTATCTACTTTTGTCACCATAACTATTACAACGGTGAGTAATCACATACCCCTTTTACCGTTTACTATATTTTTTTTTTTTTTGGACAAAGCGATATCGGTCGGTCTATGGATGGATCCGGATCTACGGGTCGGCCGGCCCGGCCGATGAGCATTCGCTTCCTTCCCGGATGCATGAGATGAAGGAAGCGAGGCGAAAGGAAGGCTTTGACTAAAAATTCCATTCAATTATCTCGACAGAGCGGGATAGGCGCCATCAACCCTTTAGGCGAGGCCCTCGAGACCACACATCTATCCGAAGCAAGTGTAGTTCACGGTTCCACGAATGCTCCTATCTGTCGGCAAAGATCGTGTGAGTGTGCGATTATGCTTCGGATGCTTCGACATAGAATAGATCGACCAGTTCCGTTCTTTTCCGGTTGCACTCGCTTTATATCTCCGACACACAAGGAAGGAGCGGTGGGAAGGAAGGAGCCCTAGCCTCTGTCCAGGCCGATCATTCGGCTGGCATCTCGCATTCACGCCCCGTTTGTTGCCGCTCGGGGATGTAGTTGTAGATCGTTAGTCTTAGTGGGTCGTTGGCTCCACTTTTCTTTTGCTCTTCCTTGGGGTTGCCTCCGAGCGCGCCACCTAGGAGCCTACTCATATTCAAAGGCGCTCACGAAATTCAAGCGCAAGCCCCTTTCATAGCTCAATCTAGTAAAGGGCTTTGATGGATGCCCTTTGTATAGGTTGGGTTCTTTGGATCGGGATCCTCGTAGTAAATTTGGACCAACATCCAACCGAGAGGCGGTCTTTAGAAACAGGTTGGGAAACCAAGAGAGCTTGGCCTTTTCTTATCTTCTTCCCGCCCTAGGGTAGGAGTAGCACAAAAGAGGATTAGCATTTGGACCATAAACCACTAACGCCTTACTCGTTGGGGCTCCGTGCCTGGGAAAAGGCTCTAGCGACGGGAGGCCACTAGTTCTTGGAATATTGGGCGTAAAGGGCGTGTGGCGGTGAATCGGGTTGAAAGTGAAAGTCGCCAAAAGTTCGTGAAAGAAGCGCCTAAGCATACTTTTGGATCCAAACTTCTTTGTTCTTTCTAACATTCTTGAGCTAAATTGATTACTACTTTTATTAACTAGTTTGACTAGAACTTGTGAACTTGAATCAAATCCTTGAACTTTATTATGAAATTATGCCTTACTTGAACTTATTGAACCATAAATGTTAGGACCTTGACCTAAAGTCTCCCGTGTTGAACATCACTATAAAGACTCCTATGTTGGAGTATATCTTTGGGAAGAGGCACCAGTATATCTTTGGGAAGAGGCACCAGTATATCTTTGGGAAGAGGCACCAGTATATCTTTGGGAAGGGCACCCAACATAACTTTGGGTAGTGGCACCCGGCATAATTTGGTTTCATCGAAGCATCATTACAAAGTCTCCCTTCTGGAGCGGTGCAAAGTCTCCCATGTTCGGAGCATCCACAATTATTATATCGTGGTACTATATTATGAACCTTTATGATCACTTATACTTGACTACTTGATACGCTATATTTTGTGCAATGGGTTGTGAACACACAGGTTGCAAGTTTTGTATGGGCGGAACTTGGAACTGAGTGGATTTACAATGCCTTTGCTTTGGGAACTATTTCCGATGACCGAAACCTTTGTCTCTTCCTTACGAGTTTTCTTATTTTTTTTTACTAAACATGTTTACTCACCAACTATTTTCATAGTTGACCCGTTTTTCTCTCATGCATTTCAGGTGATCGTTAGTAAGCTTTTCTACCAGGTCTTGCTTAATGAAGTTTTTACTTGTGTTGGGTTTTAGGTTCCTTGGATGATGAATTACTTTAAGTAATGGAACCACGGACAAGCTTGAAGATAACCACGGACTGAAGAGTGTAACCACTGATGAAGATAACCATGACTAGTAGTATTGAGTAACGTGATAGTACATTGTAAACACGCTAGTTTTCTATAGTCGGTTGGTTTATTGTATCGGATAAATATGGAAAAGATATTTATCTTGTAGGTTACGTATTGTATATTGTATAGGACTCCTTAGCCTATAAAAGGAGGTCCTAGGCTGGGTTAGATATCGTATGTTTTATATCTAAGGTAGATACACTTCAAGGTTGCAAAACCCTAATCTTGTAAGAGTATTCGTATTAATAAATAATATTGAGGTGTTGATTGTTAATTGTTCTTCTTCTTAAGATCAAGTGTTAAATTCGCGTAATACTTGATAAGCTTTTGTTATAAGTCGGTTTCTATATTAGATGGTTTGCTCAATGGGATCAACAACTTGTCACTACAAATCGTTATGTACTAGAGCGAAATATTTTGGAATCTAAACTTTGTAATATATTTAGGATATTTGCTAAAGCGGTATTGTAATGGTGTACTCTTTCTTTTAAATCTTAACGTTGGTATGTTCTATTATCTTGTGCTTATGCTCCCTTCCGTTACACCTCGTGTTTCCGCCTCCGTGAGGTGTGACGATTGGTATCGAGCCAAAGGTTATAGAGAATGCCGATTTTCAAAAATAAAAATCACAGCCTATAACCGAATAAAGTTTTATTAAACACCGAACATCATCCGAGTCAACTAGTCCTATCGTTGCATCGTTAATCATAAATTATACATAGCACGATCAACTATGTCTAATTTATGAAGAATCATCAATGATAAGAAGAGTAATTTTAAATCATGTTTAGTCGAGTCTTTAGAGTCCGGTCACCGAAGTTGCATTGGTCGGGTGGGTATGCATAGCATGTTTTTACGTTCACGTCTACATTACCGTGCCTTGTTTATACCTTCTCTTTTCCATCTTTCGACTTGTTAGACATAGCATGTCTACTGTTCTGTCATGTTTGATCACTATAACACATTACCACCTTTCTAAACCTCATACGCCTTCGTCAGGTGTCATTTACTCAACCCGATATTTTGGTCCATTGCGGGATCATGGTTGCGCGGCTCACGCTCGGGAGTCAACAACAACGGCAACCAAAACAACAATGACAATCCAAACAACAACGCGGTTGGAATAGCGGATCTACTCACCCAAATTATGGCGCCTTGATGCTAGGCAGACCAACAACGGAGAAGGTACTTCAAACACTAGTAATGGGTGCGACTACAAGACTTTCATGACATGCAAGCCGATGGAATTTTATGGTCTTGAGGGTGCCATTGGACTATTAACACGGTTCGAGAATGTTGAGTCGAAGCTTAGTATCACGAAGTGTCTTTGAAGGAAGCGAGTTGAGTTCTCTGGTCTACTACAAGGTCGAGCATTGACACGGTGGAACAATCAATTGCGAGACTAGAGGAAGAGGGGGCTGCCGTCGTTATCTTGGGAAGCATTTAAGGAACTACTAGCGATGAGTCTTGAAGAAAGATGAAGTGCAAAAGGCTGGGCGGAATTTTGGAATCACTTGATGGTAGGGTAGAGGTCGACAAGTACGATCCGTTTCCACGAGTTAACTAGGATGGTTCCTCACATGGTTTCCACTGTGGAGAAGTTGATCGACCGATATATATGGGATTGATCTGGAAATGGGAGGGCGTCACTCGTCGAACCCAACCACTCGCTGAAGCCGTTGTGGGCATGGCGTATCGCTTGACAAATGATGTGATCGGTGCGGAGAACTAACAAAAGCAAGCGACAATGGACGAAAGCGACGGGATGATCGCCGAAGTCGAGACGGGATCGGCAAAACAAGAAGCGTGAATAACCGGGAACTATGGGCGACCACTCGGGGCGCAAAGGATATCTGATCCACACCCTATGTGTACTCGATGTAATTATCATCACTCGAGAGATGCTCAAAGTGCGACAAATGTGGACAGACGGCCACTTGGCGGAATTGCTAAGCAGGGCGGGAATCAGGGCGGAGAAAAGCATGTTACAAGTGTGGAAGTCTAGATCACCTTCGCAATACACGCCCAAAGTTGAAAAGAACACCCACCAAGAAGGTAATCGTCGAACACGGCGTTGGCAATAGAGGCCCACAAGATCGAACATTGAAATTCCCCATGCGTGGTCGAGCATTCTATTTGGGCACCGAGGAAGCCCGCACACGCATGGGTACATTCTTTGAACAACCACCTTATTTACATGCGACATGATTTTGAGTGCATACTTCCTTTCAATTTTTACCACGTCCACGGCATTGATTAATTTGAGACCTAGCGATATCGACCTTAGTTGTAATGTATTTTGTTGATTTGATTTGATTTGTGTAAGCAAATCCAATATCAGCGAATCTTTCAAAAGACTTAATTCAAAAGACTTGTTTCCTAGCCGGATCTAGTAGCGGTTCTTGTTTGATGAGTTGCGAAAGTCAAGCTAAGAAACAAGTTTACTCAAGTCACTACCTAAAGGTCTTTTGAGGCTCGTTCGATATTGGGTAAGTTTACCCCATCAAATCTAATCACGGTCACGTAGTTAGTTGGATGAGGAATCCATATGCATGAGCATTGACATGATCATTTAGACTATTAAATACGAGCATGAACTTTTAGAACCTTTGTCGCGGTTCGGACTATCGTATCATTAATTGAATCACGAGGGCGTGATTCGTGACATGGGAAGAATGTCACAATTCTCAATTTCGGTCATTTCTCACATTTACTATTTCATCGTATATTATAAACTAGGTTTACAAGTATTAAATTCGCGTAACCTTAGGGTTTAGTGCAATTCATGAGCGATCATCAAGGACATTTCATATAGACTAAGTTTAGTCTACATATCATTAACATCATTGTCATCATATTAGTTCATGCATGGTTTTGCATTTTACATTAAGCGTATAATTTTGATATTAAATAAGCGTTATCGCGTGATTAATTATTTTGAACAATTGATCCGTTACTTTCAAAATTATCCCGATATATTTTTATACTCATATTAAGTTTATAAAATTATATCATTAGTTTACCGTGTTTTAAATTTATTGTGTATATAAATTGTTATATGTAAATAATTACGACGGTTTTAAGTAAATCCTACACGACAAATATTATTTCACTCAATTCTTTCGAGAAATGTATTTTATAATTTTATGACCTCAATATATTTTATCTTGAACCGTTAAAGTTATTTTTATTAACGCTATCCTAAATATTCAAATGTGTATACAAGTTACCACTTATTCCTAATTAACTACACATTTACTTTACATTACTACACTTAATTGTTACTAAATGCATCTACTCACTTTTTTTTTATAAATGTCGACCAAACAAAGGGTGAGTCATTTGCTTTGTTAAATATCTTGCAAGAATATCCTTTTATACTACACAACACATACACTTCATAATATCAAGGTGTTTAGATCAAAGCATATCTTTTTCCTCTCTTCCTCACATAACCGGCCAACCAAGGACCAAATAGAAGATCATCCAAAATCTTTTCAAGACAAGAATTATTCACTCTAGTATCACTCTTGATTGGGTTGTGAAATAAAAACCTTGGGTGATTAGGAAAATCCTTTGTTCTCATTAACCTCATCAAGTTACTTGTAAGCTTTTTATTTTCATCATCATATTTCATATTCATTCTCATGGTCATTTCATTTTATTTGAGAAAACATGCTTGTCTCATGAGGTTATACCACTTTTCATTGATTTTAAGAGTAATATATATTTATGTCATCCTATAATTACTCCTTGTTATAAATCACTCTTGGTGATGTCTAGGAACCCATGACACCCTAAAAGGTGTATGGTAGGATTAGAATAACCGGAGTTATTTTGAATTGGTTAGAATAGGTTAGGCGCGAAAAACTCATTTCGACAAGTTTGCAAAAGGGTGCATCCTTATTTTGAAATCTGGAAAATCCGACGATAGATAAAAATTTTGGCCTAGATATTTAGAAAATATACTTTAAAAGCGAAACCGTGGCGGCTTGAGCGGATTAAAGCGGAGTTATAACGAAGAAGTTATGAATTTTTCAAGTTGGCGCGAAAATATAAATTTTCTAAATTTGACAAACATTGTTTATTTTATGCAGTCAAAAATGAAGCTTGGACGTTGTAAATTATTTCGACTTGTCAAAAATATGTTAGTATACTTTGATACAAAGCTAAGGATCTTTAAAAGCGTGAAAGCGGTTTGTAACGATTAAATTATACACGTTTACAAAAGTTATCGTAACTTTATTATATAAGAAAACTAAATATTATTTCTAATAGGCAAGTTTTACGGCAAAACTAGAGACCAAGTTGAAGGTTGTTTTAACATTGATTTAGAACTTTTTATAAAGTGATGTCTTCTAGTAAAGTGAGATCGCCAAGTATATTTTCCAAAATATCCATTTGTTTGTTTAGCGGAGTTGTAATGAATTAATTACGGTCGCTTAAACCTTGCCGAAAACCATCCTTAAACTATATTTTGGGACATAAGTACCATATTTAACCTCTATTTTTCTTTATGTTCGAGACCTCTAGGATGGAAATGCATGTACTAAAACTTTGAGATAATAGTGCGAGCTTCCCAAAACCGTTGAGTTTGTTTCCTAGCGCTCGGCGTGCACCATTTCTGACTAGCTTTTCGAGGCCGTTTAGTCACTTTCATGAAAATTTCAACGACATTATTTTACGACGAAAGTTATATTTTCATAATAAATCACTAGATGATTATCGTGGGATATCATTTCGGCGTAAGTACTTGTAAAGTACTTGTAGCTGGGCAATATGTCATAAACATATATTTCGACGATAAACTTTATTTTCCAAAATGTACAAGTGGTATGGATATCATATGAGTTTGCATGCACGACATTGTTTCATGACTTATATTAGAGCATATCATTCATATTAGGTTGCGGATAGAGATCGCACCTCATTCCAGTGTATCTACTTTTGTCACCATAACTATTGCAACAGGTGAGTAATCACATCCCCTTTTTACCGTTTTACTATATTTTGGGGCGAAATGCATGAACCATTCTTGAGCTAAATTGATTACTACTTTTATTAACTAGTTTGACTAGAACTTGTGAACTTGAATCAAATCCTTGAACTTTATTATGAAATTATGCCTTACTTGAACTTATTGAACCATAAATGTTGGGACCTTGACCTAAAGTCTCCATGTTCGAACATCACTATAAAGACTCCTATGTTCGGAGTATATCTTTGGGAAGAGGCACCCAGTATATCTTTGGGAAGAGCACCCATTATATCTTTGGGAAGAGCCCAGGTATATCTTTGGGAAGGGCACCAACATAACTTTGGGTAGTGGTGTAACACCCCAAAAATGACTCAGTGAGCATACGTGTATTGGGGTTCTACTAAATTGGTATCACAACATAAGCATAGAACAATTGGTTTTCATAAATAAACTTTTATTCATTCTTAAAACAATGTTTACATTATTGATTAGTGCGAAAATGGCCCATTATAAACAAGTGGTCCCAATACATAAATCGAGTCATACATGTACATGCCATGCCTTTGCCTTGCGCCTCAAAGATAAGCTATCACCTCAAAACACGAAGATACATGCTAAAGGGGTCGACTTCTGTTGGTGAGTTCATAGAGTTATTCAAAAGGAACTTGATTCTTGTTTCAAATTTGATTTTGTTGATCATTATGTCTTGCATAATGTCATAAAGTTGATGATTTCAATTCATAAGGGATTTCATAATAGAGATTTCATTAGTGGACCATAAGTAGGGTATATGTGCATTACAACGAATATAATGTCATATATTGAATGTATTACGCTAGCACTAAGTTCATGCAACCAAAACTACGACAGTTCTTGTATGCCAAAAGAAGTCATACAAATAAGGAGCCCATGGCAGTGTTTATCCCATACACTCGGTCCCGACATGTTATATGTTTCGCCTTGACCCAAGCGGGGTCAACCGAGCAGGAGTCACCCTCGATAGATCTATTTATAACATTCGGCGCTTCCAGCGGAATTGTGCGGTTCATGAAAGGGCAATTTGGGATCTAAGGACTTAGGCTAAGGTGCGTAATATTCTAGGTCAAACATTTTGGTATGCTCTATAAAACATCTATGTATGATGAAAACTTTAAGCATGTAAAAGCATAGTATGCATGGAATGCACAAGTAAAATGATTTAAGTAAAATGAGCATGTATCTTCCCCAAAACAAGTATAAAGCGGTTAAAGTAGGGGCTATGAAACTCACCTTGGCAATGTGCAATATGAAGTCTATAGGGAATTAAGTCAAGGAGTGATAGTGCACGGCTCCGACACGCAACCTAATTAATACGGCAATTTAGTCTTAACTCATGTTTAAGACTCGATAAAGTTTAAGTAAACTTTATAAATTTTTAAATGTTTTTGTTGTTGTTGCTTGTGTGGCATCATTTAAGTTTAAATGGTTTTGCAAGTGTTTGTAAGGATTGGCTCTAGGAGGTGCATATAGAAATAGGAGTAAAGTATAACGACAAAGAGTATTTGTTAGACAAGTATCCGAAATAAAAATACGGAAAATGATCATGAATGATCATTAAGTGTCGTCGGAAAAATGTGAAAAAGTATATATATAGTTAATTGATTAAAAATATGGTTAATGGAAAATAATTATTTTCATCTTTTAGTTGGATTAATAAATCAAGTGTACATATTCTTGATGAAATTCGGGCATGACCCGTGTATACATTTGGTAAAGTTACAAGGTATAGTTAAGTAAATAGCCGTTTTAAAATTTATAGAACTCGTATGAGTTTTTCATAAAACATATCAAGTTTATATAAGTTAAATATGTTATTGATAATCTAACAAGTGAGTTTAAAACTTAAAAATTAGTTAGATCTATATATAAGACTTACAATTTTATATTACAAGTAATTATTTATTTTACGCAATATGTTACGTTTTAGTAAGCAAAACAGCGATGAGTAAATTATGTCGTAAAGTAACATGTCGAAATAAGCGGAATCGAATAAATATTTTTGAGCGATAGTTGGGTTCAATGTGGGCTTCGACCCAACACACCGCTGACAAACACTATCTGGTAGCTAGCATTTGCTACTAAGAGTGGGCTCGTCCCAGCGACTACGACCCACCACACAAATGACTTTCAAGTCAAAATTATCATACCACAATACATTCTTTCTTTACTTAGTTTTTCCCTTTTGTGTTATTAATTGATCAATCATTTTTTTTGAGCAATGGCCACAATAAATACAAACCCAATTTTACTTTTAGTTCAAATTCGACACATTTCATTCTTGTTTTGAGAGGTTTGTTTTGTGACAAAGAACAAAAGAAATAAAGTCCACATACAAAACTTTAAAATTTGCATAGCATTTTGAGTGAAGTGAAAGTGAACATGACCAAAAGCAATTATACATATATATACCCACTGTTGGTCTTTGCTGCATGACAAAAGCAAACACCCTTTTTGAAATGGAAATCGCTGCAAGCGGACTCTTTTGAGCTGAAAATCAGCAAGCGAAACACACATATTGGTCTTTGGAAATAAGAAAATGGAGCAGCGCCTTTTAGGGGCTGAACTATGCAGGTCAAGCGCACCCTTTTGGAGCTGGAAATCGTGATGCGCACCCATTTGGAGTTGGAAAATCGTGAGCAAACACACCTTTTGAATGAAAATAGGCAGCAAGCGCACCCTTTTGGTCTTTGGAAAGCAGATTGACAAACACGCCTTGTTCGTGTAGAAATAAGCAATAAAGGTACCCTTGGTGACTCGGGCAAACTAACAAAATACTTTTGAGACTTGATAACACATACCTATATAGACTTCTTTGGTGCCGGACGACAACAAGAATGACTCGACCCTACTAGACTAGTGATTTCAAGGTGGGTTTTAACCCGTGGCCTTTTACTCTTGTGGTTACGGGGTTTCTTATGTTCACACAAAGTGATCAAGGCGACCCTTTTGGTGTCCTTATACTTCTACAAGCACGCAAGACTCTTGTGAATTTTACGCGGACACTAGATTAGAGTAACGTAATTATAATAAGTCCCATTTGACTAATGACTAGTGAAGTCGAGTACTTGACACAAATGAAGGTTTCGACTCAACCATACCCTTATGAGCCTTGATGGTCATTCGGGACAACATAAATACATCGATGGAGGTTTTAAATTTTAGTGAGACTAACACCGATTAGCCAAGAAAATAACTAAAACATCAAGCCAAATAAGGTGTCGAAGAAACTAGAAGGTAGGCGAAACCACTAACGAAGCGTTTGCCAATCCTAAACCAATACACGATATTTTCAAGTACTCTTCTCAAATTTTACCACACGATTCAACAACAACAACTTTGAAAATTAACAATTCGTGTAAAATATATATATATATATTCAATTTAGACAAGTATTACAACTACAATAGTTTCAAAATATGACAAGAAGTGTATTCTTACATTGAACCCAATGGTGGGTCGAATGGGTATGAACACCGAATCAAAGAAACCAAATTTGGAGAAGACTCGGGGTGAATTGGAGCGATTAACTACGGAGTAGCTTCCTTATGCCTCAACTACAAAACCCTTTATCAATTTTGAAAACCCTTTGATTCTTGGAACCCTAGTTTTTGTGATTTGTATGGGATGTGAGTAAAAGCTGTGAAAATTGAGTCTCTACTTATAGAGATAGAAGAGGAATGGAGCCTTTTGTCTTTCTTGGCCTCACATGGAGGGTCTTCTTCTTCTGGCTCTCGTCCCCTCCCATAGCTACACCATCATGTGATGTCTAAAGTGTAGGTTTACATTTTGTAGGAGTTTGACAAGGATTGATCATCTTTTGATGTTTAGGAGTAGATTAGCGATGGGTTTGCTATTTTGGGAAGGGCGTGAAGGAAGAAATGCGGAGAAGAAGATGATGGGGCAAAATGGGTGGGTTAGGATTAATATTACATTTATTTTGTCTTATTATCGTACAGTGTATTTTATGTACCCCGTGTTTTGTCGAATCCTTAAGTAAACGTACCTTCCCGGTACTCGAGAAATATAGAAATTATATTTTTGGAAACGATTTTATAAACGTAATAATATGACATTCTTATTACGTTGTAATTTGATTATACTTGTTTGCCGTTATTAATTTGGTGTCGGTATGCGTACGGTGCCATGACTTTCTAAATTCACGAGATAACTTCTCGTTTTCTTCTGTAAATCATTGGTGATTGAAAAAAAATGTATTTTTCTCTTATCTCAGTATTTATTTTTAGTTTTGTTTACTCTTCTTGTTTGTAGTATACGGAATAACTTTTGAAACAATGGGTTAAGCTTATGTATGCTTACATATTAACTTGGACAATAATAAATTTCACGAGATACTTTGTGGGCAAGTATATTGTAAGTCGGTGTCTTATTTCTAAAGGAACGAAATGACCTCTCGTTTTTTATTTTAGATATTGGCATTTTGTCGGAAAATAGTTTATTTGAATTTTACGACGCGATAAATATTATTAAAATAATCCAAATTTTACGAGTTGTTATAGTCTACCCACTTACGGAGATCATCCGGATCTCGGTTTACGTTACAGATAGGGTGTCGAAAACAGGTGATGGTATTTGGGTCAAGTTTTGAATTTTCCTAGGTTGTTCTAGGGTTTCTCTTTGGGTATGGGTACCTGGGTGTTATGCAATGACACATCCTCTGTCCGAGGAGTCATGATTTTCCGGGGTAGGTTCATTAGGTGAAAGTTCTAATTCTTGATGTTATGAGGTTTCACTATTTGTTAACGTGAGAGTCTCTAACTTCCCATGGTATAACGTACCCATTTCTGGTGTTTAATGGTTCTAAAGTATATGGGTTGATTCTTAAGGTTCGCTATGGGTTTGTGTGCTTTCTTCTTTAAAGGGTGAAGAAGCATGTGTTTTCAACTTCCTCTTTTGACTAAATGTTTACACAAGTTTGACTAAGACTAGATTTCAAAATCGCTAACGTGTAAAAATGACACATTTTCAAAAGATTGTAAAACCGGTTATTATTTATGAAGTGTACAGGAAAATTTTGCGATACTTTTAGTGTTTCAACATTTCGTCTTATTTTAACGAGGGAGTTTTGGAAAGTATTATTGTTGGATTTTAGAGAGGAGTCCTCAAATTTGGAAAATATATTGTAGCAAGGATATGTAGCAGGATATAACGTTTACCCATAGTCACTAGTAGGGTTTAGTTGTCTAAGTTGGGTAGAATTGGAGGTTTAATAGTTGATGAACCTCATGGTGATCTATGGTTTTAAGCGAGGTGTAGGATACCTAAGGTCGGGCTTAGCTATCAGGAGGACATTGATCATTTTGTTTATGGGTATTAACTTAAAACACATTTCGAGGAAATAAGTAACCAATAGAGTGGTTGGAATAACTTTCAAAGTATTAAGGAACACTTTATTTTGGTAAGGTATGGGTAGGATTGTGGTTTATTTTATGGTAAAATGGTAATGTGGTAATTTGGTTTGTAGAATGATTCATGAAGTGATTCATGAAGTATTTTGATCATAATAGTTTGAGGATAATCGGAAATAGTTTGTAAGGCAACCTATTTTTTTTTTAGTAGGGTAATAAGGTAGGCACGGTTATTCTTAAGAGGTGGGTGGAGTTTCTAGGTATCAAAAAAAAAAAATTTATGGTGAAATTTTCAAGTTTTGCGGGATTATGGGTCATTCTTGTGTCTTTCTAGATTTTGCCAAGGTTTATTGTTCTTTTGTTGCCTATTCCCATTAGAGGATTTTTCTCATAGGTGCTATTGAAATGTTGCTCCTAGAATGGTTTGATTTGTTCATGGGGTGTAAGGTGTGGGGTAGGTGTGACTATAACATAACCCGATTGTGATATGAAATTATAAAGTTTATGATTAAGAAGTAGTATGCTTGATGGTGGCTTATGATTAAGAAATATTGTGATGCTAGTGGCGACTTATGATAGGGTGATGCACGTGGTGGTTTATGACTAAGGAATGCGAGTGAGTGACTTGCGATTAATGAATGTCGATGGTGACTTGTAATTAAAGAATGCCGGTGAGTGGTTTGTGTTTAGGGAATGCCGGTGGTGGCTTGTGATTAATGATTGTCGTTGGTGACTTGTGATTAGGGTATGCTGTGGTGGCTTGTGATTAGTGTATGCTTAGATGGTGGCTTGTGATTAGTGTATGCCGATGAGTGGCTTGTGATTAGGGTATCTTGGATGAGGTGGCTTGTGATTAGGGTATCTTAGATGAGTGGCTTGTGATTAGGGTATGCCGATGGGTGGCTTGTGTTTAAAGGATAATGTGGCCTTGATGTGTGGCTTCGGTGCTAACCGTCAATGTGTGGTTTATGGAAATGTTTCATGTTTATCAAAATATTATCATCTTCTCTACGGACATAAAGCTATTATAACTATCCTAAATCTTGCAAAATTCACTCTGAGTCGGACATAGGTGATCGGGCTATGTCCCATTGTCCACAGTTGAATATAGGTGATCGGTCTACATTCACCCGAGGTTCAATGAATTTTGAAATACTTAGCTTAGTTCTGCTAGTAATATGTCACAATACTTTTAAAGATCGTCTTGAAGGATTAGAACAATTATTCTCTTTGTGTGAGGGAGATGTGAGTCTTGTGATACGCAAGTGTATGTATAGGAAATATAATTATAACCTATAATGAAATTAGGTGGCGCGTGATAAAACATGTATCTTATCAAGTATGATCACAACAGGGATCATAAGTGAGGCATCGACTTGGCGAGCGAGCGTGTCGGTCATAGGGTTTAGTTTTTGTAAAAGTGGTTATAGTCTAGGTTTTAAAATATTACCCAGGTTCTCTATAACCTAGGCTCGATGCTAATCTGTAACACCCCAAAATGACTCGGTGAGCATACGTGTATTGAGGTGCTACTAAATTAGTATCACAACATAAGCATAGAACAATTGGTTTTCATAAATAAACTTTTATTCATTCTTAAAAACAATGTTTACATTATTGATTAGTCGGAAAATGGCCCATTATAAACAAGTGGTCCCAATACATAAATCGAGTCATCATGACCATGCCATGCCTTGCCTTGCGCCTCCAAGATAAGCTATCACCTCAAAACACGAAGATACATGCTAAAGGGGTCGACTTCTGTTGGTGAGTTCATAGAGTTATTCAAAAGGAACTTGATTACCTTGTTTCAAATTTGATTTTGTTGATCATTATGTCTTGCATAATGTCATAAAGTTTATGATTTCAATTCATAAGGATTTCATAATAGATTTCATTAGTGGACCATAAGTAGGGTATATGTACATTACAACGAATATAATGTCATATATTGAATGTATTACGCTAGCACTAAGTTCATGCAACCGAACTACGACGGTTCTTGTATGCAAAGAAGTCATACAAATAAGGAGCCCATGGCGAGTGTTTATACCAATACACTCGGTCCCGACATGTTATATGTTTCGCCTTGACCCAAGCGGGGTCAACCGAAAAGGAGTCACCTCAATAGATCTATTTATAACATTCGCTTCTTGAGGAATGACGATTCATGAAAAGGGCAATTTGGGATCTAAGGACTTAGGCTAAGTCGCGTAATATTCTAGGTCAAACATTTTGGTATGCTCTATAAAACATCTATGTATGATGAAAACTTTAAACATGTAAAAGCATAGTATGCATGGAATGCACAAGTAAAATGATTTAAGTAAAATGAGCATGTATCTTCCCCAAAACAAGTATAAAGCGGTTAAAAGTAGGGGCTATGAAACTCACCTTGCAATGTGCAATATGAAGTCTATAGGAATTAAGTCAAGGAGTGATAGTGCAGCTCGACACGCATGACCTAATGTCTGACAATTTAGTCTTAACTCATGTTTAAGACTCGATAAAGTTAAGTAAACTTTATAAATTTTAAATGTTTTTGTTGTTGTTGCTTGTGTGGCATCATTTAAGTTTAAATAGTTTTGTAAGTGTTTGTAAGGATTGGCTCTAGGAGGTGCATATAGAAATAGGAGTAAAGTATAACGACAAAGAGTATTTGTTAGACAAGTATCCGAAATAAAAATACGGAAAATGATCATGAATGATCATTAAGTGTCGTCGGAAAAATGTGAAAAAGTATATATATAGTTAATTGATTAAAAATATGGTTAATGGAAAATAATTATTTTCATCTTTTAGTTGGATTAATAAATCAAGTGTACATATTCTTGATGAAATTCGGGCATGACCCGTGTATACATTTTGGTAAAGTTACAAGGTATAGTTAAGTAAATAGCCGTTTTAAAATTTATAGAACTCGTATGAGTTTTTCATAAAACTTATCAAGTTTATATAAGTTAAATATGTTATTGATAATCTAACAAGTGAGTTTAAAACTTAAAAATTAGTTCAGTCTATATATAAGACTTAAAATTTTATATTACAAGTAATTATTTATTTTACGCAATATGTTACGGTTTAGTAAGCAAAACACGCGATGAGTAAATTATGTCGTAAAGTAACATGTCGAAATAAGCCGGAATCGAATAAATATTTTTGAACGATAGTTGGGTTCAATGTGGGCTTCGACCCAACACACCCGCGGCAAACACTATACGGCGCTAGCATTTGCTACTAAGAGTGGGCTCGTCCCCAACAGCTACACGACCCACCACACAAATGACTTTCAAGTCAAAATTATCATACCACAATACATTCTTTCTTTACTTAGTTTTTCCCTTTTGTGTTATTAATTGATCAATCATTTTTTTTACAGAACAGTGGCCACAATAAATACAAACCCAATTTTACTTCTAGTTCAAATTCGACACATTTCATTCTTGTTTTGAGAGGTTTGTTTTTGACAGCAAAGAACAAAAGAAATAAAAGTCCCCATACAAAACTTTAAAATTTGCATAGCATTTTGAGTGAAGTGAAAGTGAACATGACCAAAAGCAATTATACATATATATACCCATTGTTGGTGCTTTGCAAAGCAACATAAACACCCTTTTGAGCTGGAAATCGCGTGCAAACGGACTCTTTTTGAGCTGAAAATCAGCAAACGAAACACACATATTGGTGCTGGAAATAAGAAAATGGAACGCGCCTTTTAGGGGCTGAACTATGCAGGTCCAAGCGCACCCTTTTGGAGCTGGAAATCAGCGGGTAAACGCACCCATTTGGAGTTGGAAAATCAGCGGGCAAACACACCTTTTTGGACTGAAAATAGGCAACGAAACGCACCCTTTTGGTGCTGGAAAACAGTTGACAAACACGCCCTTGTTCGTGTAGAAATAAGCAATAAAAGGTACCCTTGGTGACTCGGGCAAACTAACAAAATACTTTTGAGACTTGATAACACATACCTATATAGACTTCTTTGGTACCGGGAGGACAACAAGAATGTCTCAGCCCTACTAGACTAGTGATTTCAAGGTCGGGTACAACCCGTGGCCTTTTTACTCTTGTGGTTACGGGGTTTCTTAAGTTCACACAAAGTGATCAAGACGACCCTTTTGAGTGTCCTTATACTTCTACAAACGCAAGACTCTTGTGAATTTTACGCGGACACTAGATTAGAGTAACGTAATTATAATAAGTCCCATTTGACTAATGACTAGTGAAGTCGAGTACTTCTTGACACAAATGAAGGTTTCGACTCAACCATACCCTTATGAGCCTTGATGGCTGTTCAGGACAACGCATAAATACATCGATGGAGGTTTTAAATTTTAGTGAGACTAACACTGATTAGCCAAGAAAAATAACTAAAACATCAAGCCAAATAAGGTGTCGAAAGAAACTAGAAGGTAGGCCGAAACCACTAACGAAACGTTTGCCAATCCTAAACCAATACACGATATTTTCAAGTACTCTTCTCGAATTTTTACCACACGATTCAACAACAACAACTTTGAAAATTAACAATTCGTGTAAAATATATATATATATATTCGAATTTAGACAAGTATTACAACTACAATAGTTTCAAAAGATGACAAGAAGTGTATTCTTACATTGAACCCAATGGTGGGTCGAATGGGTATGAACACCGAATCAAAGAAACCAAATTTGGAGAAGACTCGAGGTGAATTGGAATGATTAACTTCTGGAGTAGCTTCCTTATGCCCTCAACTACAAAACCCCTTTATCAATTTTGAAAACCCCTTTGATTCTTGGAACCCTAGTTTTTGTGATTTGTATGGGATGTGAGTAAAAACTGTGAAAATTGAGTCTCTACTTATAGAGATAGAAGAGGAATGGAGCCTTTTGTCTTTCTTGGCCTCACATGGAGGGTCTTCTCTTCTTCTGGCTCTCGTCCCCCTCCCATAGCTACACCATCATATGATGTCTAAAGTGTAGGTTTCTGTTTTGTAGGAGTTTGACAAGGATTGATCATCTTTTGATGTTTAGGAGTAGATTAGCAGTAGGTTTGCTATTTTGGGTAGGAGGCGTGAAGGAAGAAATGCAGAGAAGAAGATGATGGGGCAAAAATGGCTGGGTTAGGATTAGTATTCTGTTTATTTTGTCTTATTATCGTACAGTGTATTTTATGTACCCCGTGTTTTGTCGAATCCTTAAGTAAACGTACCTTCCCGGTACTCGAGAAATATAGAAATTATATTTTTGGAAACGATTTTATAAACGTAATAATATGACATTCTTATTACGTTGTAATTTGATTATACTTGTTTGCCGTTATTAATTTGGTGTCGGTATGCGTGCGGTCGTGACTTTCTAAATTCACGAGATAACTTCGTTTTCTTACGTAAATCATTGGTGATTGAAAAAAATGTATTTTCTCTTATCTCGGTATTTATTTTTAGTTTTGTTTGCTCTTTACTTGTTTGTAGTATCTGAATAACTTTTCGAACAATGGGTTAAGCTTATGTATGCTTACATATTAACTTGGACAATAATAAATTTCACAGATACTTTGTGGGCAAGTATTGTAAGTGCGGTGTCTTATTTCTAAAGGAACGAAATGACCTCTCGTTTTTTTATTTTAGATATTGGCATTTTGTCGGAAAATAGTTGATTTGAATTTTCTGACGCGATAAATATTATTAAAATAATCCGAAATTTTACGGGTTGTTATAGTGGCACCCAGCATTATTTGGTTTCATCAGAAGCATCATTACAAAGTCTCCCTTGTTGGAGCAGTGCAAAGTCTCCCATGTTCGGAGCATCCTGAATTATTATATGCGTGGTACTATATTATGAACCATTATGATCACATATACTTGACTACTTGATACGCTATATTTTGTGCAATGGGTTGTGAACACACGGGTTGCAAGTTTTGTATGGTGGAACTTGGGCCGAGTGGATTCAATGCCTTTGCTTTGGGAACTATTTCAGATGACCGAAACCTTTGTCTCTTCATTACGAGTTTTCTTTTTTTTTTTTTACTAAACATGTTTACTCACCAACTATTTTCATAGTTGACCCGTTTTCTCTCATGCATTTCGGTGATCGTTAGTAAGCTTTTCTACGGTCTTGCTTAATGAAGTTTTACTTGTCACTACAAATCGTTATGTACTAGAGCGAAATATTTTGGAATCTAAACTTTGTAATATATTTTGCCGTGACCGCTAAACGGTATTGTAATGGTGTACTCTTTCTTTTAAATCTTAACGTTGGTATGTTCTATTATCTTGTGCTTATGTTCCTTAGTTACACTTGTGTTTCAGCCTCCGGCGGTGTGACAGTTGGTATCGAGCGAAGGTTATAGAGAATGCCGATTTTCCAAAAATAAAAATCACATTATAACCGGAATAAAGTTTTATTAAACACCGAACATCATCCGAGTCAAATAGTCCTATCGTTGCATCGTTAATCATAAATTATACATAGCACGATCAACTATGTCTAATTTATGAAGAACCATGCAATGATAAGAAAATAATTTTAAATCATGTTTAGTCGAGTCTTTAGAGTGCGGTCACCAAGTTGCATTGGTCGGGTGGGTATGCATAGCATGTTTTACGTTCACGTCTACATTACCGTACCTTGTTTATACCTTCTCTTTCCATCTTTCGACTTGTTAGACATAGCATGTCTCTGTTCTGTCATGTTTCGATCACTATAACACATTACCACCGTTCTAAACCTCATCGCCTTCGTCCGAGTGTCATTTACTCAACCGATATTTTGGTCCATTGCGGGATCATGGTGGCGTAAACACACGCGAGTCAACAACAGCGGCAACCCACAACAATGACAATCCAAACAACAACGCGACGGAATAGCGGATCTACTCACCCAATTATGGCGCTTGATGCTAGGCGAACCAACAACGGAGAAGGTACTTGAACACTAGTAATGGGTGCGACTACAAGACTTTCATGACATGCAAGCCGATGGAATTTTATGGTCTTGAGGTGCCATTGGACTATTAACTGGTTCGAGAATGTTGAGTCGAGCTTAGTATCACGAAGTGTCTTTGAAGGAAGCGAGTTGAGTTCTCTGTCTACTACAAGGTCGAGCATTGACACGGTGGAACAATCAATTGCGAGACTAGAGGAAGAGGGGCAAATGCGTTATCTTGGGAAGCATTTAAAACTACTAGCGATGAGTCTGCGAGAAAGATGAAGTGCAAAAGGCGGAAGCGGAATTTTGGAATCACTTGATGGTAGGAGTAGAGGGTCGACAAGTACACGATCCGTTTCCACGAGTTAACTAGGATGGTTCCTCGCATGGTTTCCACTTGTGGAGAGTTGATCGACCGATATATGGGGATTGATACCGGAAATTAGGAGGGCGTCACCTCGTCGAACCCAACCACTCTGCAGCCGGCTGTGGGCATGGCGTATCTCTTGACAAATGATGTGATCGGTGCGGAGAACTAACAAAAGCAAACGACAATGGACGAAAGCGGCGGGATGATCGCCGGAAGTCGAGACCGGGATCGGCAAAACAAGAGCGTGAATAACCGGGAACTATGGGCGACCACTCGGGAGCGCAAAGGATATACATGTCCACACCCTATGTGTACTCGATGTAATTATCATCACTCGGAGGCGCTCAGTGCGACAAATGTGGATAGACAGCCACTTGGCGGAATTGCTCAAACAGATGGGAATCAAGGCGAGAGAAAAGCATGTTACAAGTGTGGAAGTCTAGATCACCTTGCAATACACCCAAAGTTGAAAAGAACACCCAAGAAGGTAATCGTCCAACTGGCGTTGGCAATAGAGGCCCACAAGATCGAACATTGAAATTCCCCATGCGTGGTCGAGCATTCTATTTGGGCACCGAGGAAGCCCATGACGCGTAACGGGTACATTCTTTCAACAACCACCTTATTTACATGCGACATGATTTTGAGTGCATACTTCCTTCCAATTTTACCACGTCCACGGCATTGATTAATTTGAGACCTATCGATATCGACCTTAGTTGTAATGTATTTTGTTGATTTGATTTGATTTGTGTAAGCAAATCCAATATCGGCGAATCTTTCAAAAGACTTAATTCAAAAGACTTGTTTCCTAGCGATCTAGTGACGTTCTTGTTTGATGAGTTGAAAGTCAAGCTAAGAAACAAGTTTACTCAAGTCACTACCTAAAGGTCTTTTGAGGGCTACGTTCGATATTGGGTAAGTTTACCCCATCAAATCTAATCACGGTCGCGTAGTTAGTTGGATGAGGAATCCATATGCATGAGCATTGACATGATCATTTAGACTATTAAATGCGAGCATGAACTTTTAGAACCTTTGTCGCGGTTGGGACTATAGTATCATTAATTGAATCACGAGGGCGTGATTCCGGACATAGGAAGAATGTCACAATTCTCAATTTCGGTCATTTCTCACATTTACTATTTCATCGTATATTGTAAACTAGGTTTACAAGTATTAAATTAGCGTAACCTTAGGGTTTAGTGCGTATTCATGAACGATCATCAAGGACATTTCATATAGACTAAGTTTAGTTTACATATCATTAACATCATTGTCATCATATTAGTTCATGCATGGTTTTGCATTTTACATTAAGCGTATAATTTTCATATTAAATAAGCGTTATCGGCGTGATTAATTATTTTGAACAATTGATCCGTTACTTCCAAAATTATCCGATATATTTTATACTCATATTAAGTTTATAAAATTATATCATTAGTTTACCCGGTGTTTTAAATTTATTGTGTATATAAATTGTTATATTTAAATAATTCGACGGTTTTCGTAAATCCTACACGACAAATATTATTTCACTCGATTCTTGCGAGAAATGTATTTTATAATTTTATGACCTCAATATATTTTATCTTGAACCGTTAAAGTTATTTTTATTTAACGCTATCCTAAATATTCAAATGTGTATACAAGTTACCACTTATTCCTAATTAACTACACATTTACTTTACATTACTACACTTAATTGTTACTAAATGCATCTACTCACTTTTTTTTTTATAAATGTCGACCAAACAAAGGGGTCGTTAGTTATTTTCCGTTAAATACTTATCGATCGTTAGACGAGTTTTGTATAATAATTAATCGTAATCATTTAACATTAATTATTAACTTTAATTCTCATTCGTAATGTGTGCAATCCCGTGGTCACGAGTTCGAATCCGGACATTCACGTATTTAAAAATATATACATTTCCAACAATCTGGAGGTGATCTGGAGCACATAAGAAGAAGCATACATGTAATCGGGAGGTGAACCGTAAACCTTTGACACACAAGTTTGCAGCAACGTTATAAAATAGTAATAGAGCATACATGTATTAATATATATATTACATAAGTATGTACCACTCAAAGTTCAATTCAAGCGATAAAACATGTAGAAATAAGAAAGACAATAAATTGCAACTGCAATACGGTCAAATAGTCACATTTGAATGTAACAAATTGAATGTAGTGTTCGCACTTGATTCATATCAAATAATCACATATTTACACAGTTAAAAGTGTAAAGATAGTTCGCACTTGATTCATGCGTAATCAAATTGCACGTAACAAGAAATTTAACGCTTTTACGTGTGAGCACATACTTAAAAGTGAAGATTATGGTGTATGCATCTCTCACGGATTTCAAACATTTATTTCCATACGCATATATGCTAGTTTTTATGCACTCTTATGTCTTAACGATTGGCTTATTGTTCCTTAACCACATATAATATTAGTGTAGAGGCAAAGGTGTCGAAACGACCAGGATAACAAATCAAAACCTGTTTTGATTGAAAAATCTCAATGAAATTTCACACCATATCATTACGTTGAACTCGTACATAAGATGTCGATCGAACTAGTACAAATTGATAAGAGTTACCCCAACCTCCAACTACTTAAAATTATTATATGCTTCTATTAAAAAAAAAAAAAAAAAAAAAAAAAAAAAAACCCATCGACATGCATCTTAAATGTTGACTTGTAAGGGACTTTCAAAAGTCTTTTTGTTAGTCTTTTACGTTGAATGCCAATGGTAACCACTTCAAGCGGTTGTTCACTTAAAAGTTTTGTAATTTAGTTTGTGATATTGTATTTGTTTTTCTATCTTCTAGATAACAGTTACTTTAAAAAGATGAACTTTGTGTTTACAAGTTGGGTTGGTAATCTGGAGCCCATGAGAAGAAGCAGCTCGGCTAATGGGCTGTTTGTATGCGTGTATCATATGTCAGAACAGTAATGAATCACAAATATATTGTACTAATAGACGGTAGAACGTATGTATAAATGTATAATGAACTTCTGTACGGAAACATGCAGGGCAGAATTTACAATACTTAATTTAGATATATCACTAGCAAAGTACAAAAACCTGTGTAAAAATGGTTATATTTCAAACTGATAATACTGAGATTCACATAAAACTGATTGAAGAATTAGGAGGCATTTCGTGGATGTGTTGGGATGTTTTCCACAGGGCTTAGTTAGCTGATATCAACTTACAAAGGAAAGTAATTATCGGTATGCCACAGGGATGGTTCCCCGGGAGATAAAGTTAGCATCTTAACTGTGCAAAGTAAGGCTGCAAGCAAGGTGAACTATGCTCAAGCTCAACAGGCTTAAGCTCGGGTCAACGAGTTTAGGCTAAGCCCAAGCTCGGCTTAATGGCTCGACGAGCCTTCATGATGTAGGCTAGAGGTTGGCTCAAAAAGCTCGCGTATTTGTGAAAATGATACTTTTATTAAAGTAAAAAAAAATTAATTTAAAAATGTATTAGCTCAAACAAGCTTGAGCTTGAGCAGTCATACACTGACGACAACCAACAACTCGACTGCAACAACAAGGACTCCAACCTTTTTGGCAACACGTGCAATCCCAAAACCTCAATACCAACTTGTTTGTCTTACATTACTTTTCGAGTTTTCGGTCACTACCACCACTTTACAACACACAATTTACAATAGCCGCACTCCTTAACACCAACCCGAACTACATTACTGCAATCAACAACTACCCAAATGACATCAACGCCACCATTGCAGCTTATACTATTGTGATTGTCCCCATTCTGACTGTTCTTGTTCACAGGGTGGTTACTATTAATATAACGCGAGTTATGTACTTAAAACCGGTTTTGAAAACTACTACAGCGTTGCTAATGAAACTTACCAGGGTCTCACTACTTGCCAAGCTATGAGGGCGCAGAATAAGTATAGGCATATGGAATTGGATACGGGGTATAATCTGATGGTTCCTATGAGATGCGTGTGTCCTAGTGCTAATCAGACTGCGGTTTGGGCCAAGTAAGTATATGCTTACTTGGTTGGTTACGTACGGCGACAGTATTAATTACATGTCGGAAATGTTTGGAGTTGACGTTCAGAACATTTTAGACGCTAATGAGCTTTCGGTTGTTCAAGTTATATTCCTGTTTACGCCGATTTTGATTCCACTTACAGCTGAACATAAGGGGATCAACACCTCCCCTCTCCACCGCCTACTCCACCTATGATTCGATTGGCACCTGATGCTCCTTTAAGCAGACACAGGTACTCTCACAAGCAGGTTTTTGTTGCTATCGGAATCGGTGTCGGTTTTCCACTAATTGTGTCACTTTCCGGGCTCTCGTTTGCTACTTTAGAGGAAGAAAGATTAAACATAACATACTTCCGGTTAAACAACCTCCAAGTACCATGATGACCCCCTTGAATAATTCATGGTCTATTTCATCAGAACGGGTTCAATCTGCGATCAAATCCATGACAATTTACAAGTATGAGAAACTTCAGATACCTGATAAGAGAATAGTTATAATTTTATCAGCAGTTGTTATCCAAATACGAAATAAGTAATAATGCCATCCAATCATATTATATTAAGTTAAATAAGTAATTTCTATGCAGGTGGAATACTATCTGAGTGATGAAAATTTAACTGACAAGTTTTTATTGAAGTATCTCTCAAAGGATGAACAAGGCTACAGTAAGTAAATCTGCACTTAGTTGAATGGTTTTGTTTCTGTATCATTTTAACATACAGTTTCCTGCAGTTCCTGTCGGAGTATGGCTTCTTTTAGGAAAATGAAGAAGCTGACAACTCACAAATCGCTAGTTGTCGCTGCCCTTAAGGAATTTTCTATTCTGGTAAACTCCATAGTGTCTATGAATATGTTGTTCTCTTTTCCCTATTGGTTCAGCCAGTATTATTAGTAGTTACAAGATTTTGTGCCAATGGCTGCAGACTTTAAGTAAAAATCAGAAGAAGGTTAAGCGAGTTCATCCTTTCCCTTTGACTGAGATTTTGGATCCAGAGGTATTATCTTCTTGTTTGCATTTCCGTCACTGAAACATGTTAGTGTTTGGCATGATATCTAATGAACTAATTCTTTCTTTTTGTCTAGCTATGCACTGTTCTGGTAGAGAATCTCCCAGAGGATCACACGATAGAGAACATGAAGAAGATATTTGGTGAAGCAGGAATGTAAGCCACTTTTTCATCTCTCGTGCTGTATTTGTTATACTCATCATTGTATTATTTGTTTCATACTGTAATAATTATCATGTTTAGCATAAAGAAGATCACCATTCATGAAGGAAATGCTACAAGAGAGGGAAAGAAATGTAGTACTGAGGAGAAGCTTCTGAGTGGTAAGGTAAGATACATTGACGGCCTCCAAAAGTGACACCTATTATCTTAGGTTATGTTGTCTTGTTCTTCATGTGTAGTTAACAACTCTTAGACACATAGTATGCGAGCTTGTGGTGTGATCGCGTATATACTATGCAATATGCATGTAAGATCCTGGTGTTTTTTCGATGTGAAGATGTAGAAATCTAGTTCATTTGTTATTTTCCAAAACCTACCAAGTATTTTTTTCAGAGCCCTATATTCCAAATACTCGGAATCAGAATTCAGAATTGCATAACCAAAAAGAACCCCAACAGCTTGTCATCAATCGAGGTCTTCCATCATACAATCATGCCTGTTTTGCATTGTAGGCATAGAAAGTGAAATAATGTTCTAAATGATTAACATTCTAAAAAGTAGGTCGCTATAATCTTTTTATCACTGCACTCTTCCGGGCTAGTCAGTACTAGAAAAGCTAGCATTTAGTGCTTGAGTTATATTAATCTTTTAACCAGCTGAGGGCAACATAGCATTCTTGCAAAGAAACTGTTGATATATGTAGTTAAGACGAGAAACGTGACACAAATACGTTTCTAGAATAATTCTGTAATGTGGATGCTGAAATGTGCCTTTTTCATTTCGGATGGTTGGCATGATTCTTGTTGCTGTTTGCAGTTGCACGCAGTTGTGGAGTACCAGACTGTTGAAGCTGCTGAGAATGCTGTGAGTTTTAAGCTCTTGTTTTTATGACCATCACTTTTATAATAGTGATATTATAAGGTGTTTTTAACATTCTTAACTGTGTTTGATATTCAGGCTGCTATGTTAAATAACGAGCAGGACTGGCGTTATGGCATGCGAGTCAAGCTTCTTAAGCGCAGGGTAACTCACTCTCTCTACAAATTTATCTTGGCTAAGTTCATAGCTGCATTTTGCTAATAGTTTATCATACTTAGGTCAAGAATGCACATAGGAAAAAGGGACATGATTCTGAGAAGAGAAGTAGCGTGCAGGCAGATTCACTTGGGGATAAAGAGAGTAAACAATCAAGTGATCACCATGATGATATGCCGAATGAAGAGGTATCGTCATTGACTAATCTTTTTCATATGCTGATACATTTAAGATTGGGAGGTATCCATTAATTAGTTAAGTTGTAGTACTCAAGAAAATGCAGGAAATATTTTACGTCTTAAATATAATCTGATCTTTTTGAATAAAGTGATTTAGATGGCTCGATCCTCAAAACATTGAGGAGGGTCTCTCTCCTCAAGTCACTTTGTATTGACATGTAATTGTTCAATTGTATCATGGTAGAAAATAAACTAAAATCAAGAAACCTGTTATATATGTATTTGAAGTGTAGTATAGAGCTTTTGTTTCTGAATTTTGACATTAGGCGAGTAATATGCTTGTTTTTGTAGATCAGTAGATCCATCCAGTATGGTTATGCTAGCCTTTTATGTGCTTTCTTACCACTAGATTACTAAATTAAGCCCAACACTCGGGAGCCTATAATAATGGAATTATATTATCTGTATTGAGCAGCATGAGTTACATTCTGAAGAGTATCAATCAAAAGAGAAAAATGGAGACAGGGGTCAAAATCGGAGGCGTTCTAGGAAACAGAAGTATCAAGGACCTAGTGGCGCAGGTAAGATATTTACTTCCCTGTCTTCAAAATATTGACTTCTCATTTTAAAGTGGAAAAATAGGTGGTTTGGTTATCGAGTCAAATGGGGTATTTTTAAGTATGGGCTGGGTCAATAACACCACTTTTCTCCATTATTTAGTTTTTGACAAGTATTGAATGTGTTGAATATCATCACAAAAGTTAATATATCTGTTCATCTTATAAAGTATTTGAGGAGGTTCTATAACCGAAACTACACTTTGGGCGACTGACCCATTTGCCCCGTTCTCTTTTCATGAATGTTTTAACTTTTAAGTTTGAGTCGCTAAAGGTTTTACTTAACCCAATTCAACCCATTTGATCACATGAAAACTTACTATTAGCTTAACGAATTCAGGCCATGGAACTCCCTACCATACTCATGGGGGTGAAATTTCGAAGCCACCTCCTGGACCAAGAATGCCGGACGGTACAAGAGGATTCACAATGGGACGCGGACGACCTCTCAGCTGAACTATCAAAGCCCTACCTATTCAGATTTTATCTTTTGTGCATGAAGTATAAGCTCAAGTGAATTGATATATGGGATCGAGAGGTGTCACAAAATATGTTATTATCTGCGAAGTCGAATATATTTTCATATTGTGGGTTAAACTACTTTTGTGATTCTACCTGTGTAACATATCCACTTAAGCTTATGATGGTTTCTTGGTAGGCGGTGTTGGGGGTTGGAATGTGATCTCTGAAATTCTGTATGGCTGTAATATTTATCGGCATCTTGTTAGTATGTGGCAAAAGATTTGGATTCCGGGGGTTTAGGTTTAAAACATGCTTTTAATACGGAATACAGTGGCTGCAAATTCCCATTTTTGTTAACCTAGGGGTGAGCATTATAGACCGTGGACCGGACCGAATCAAAAACCGGACTGACCGGACCGGACCAAACATATTTCGGTCCGATCCTTGGTCCACCCTTTTCCTCATTACGGTCTTTGGTCCGGTCTGGTTCAGTCTTGTTAACCGACTATTATGTCTTGTTGGACCGGACCGACCCGGACCTATACCGAACATTTCGGTCCGGTCTGGGGTCCGAACTTTTTGACCAAATCGATTTTCAGTCCCGTCCGGTCTTGGTCGGTCTGATCCGGTTTTGGACCTGCTCAGCCGTATGTTAACCAACACTTTTTTTGGTTGAAACTTATTCACCTTATGTTTTGGCTGCAATTTTCATCCAAAACTGCAAATATGTTTAAGAAATGTTGACTGGGCTATCTTCTTAAAAAATCACCACGCATCTCTATTTATTATTTTTTTTTGAGCGGCCACCACGCATCTCTATTCTTTTCATCCAATATATTCTATAAATTTTAACTAGCAAATATCTTTCTATTTAGCTAGAGTGTCAAATTTTTACAGGCGGCACTTGTTTGTCAAATATCTTTTAACTTAACTTTTTATTTTATTCAAGTATTCGAGACTGGATTACAATGAGAAGAAATTAACGAGTGCACGACACACAAAGGTACGTGCTTATTCCAAACGTGACTTGACTTAGAACATAACATGAAAAATATTACATAATAGAGGATATAAATAAAGGAGTTGCATCTCTAGCTAGCTAGCAAGTAGAAGACACGACTCTTTTACATATGTTTCTCTGTCTCAAGCTTCTTATAACTAAAACGGCACACACAAATTCCAACCACATGCACGCATGTTGTTGCATAGAAGATTCCCAAGTCTTGCTAGTTATATGCACATGCATGTTGCTGCCGACGTGAATAAAGCGATACAAACAAGTGGATAAATAAGAAATACATATAAGCCCAAGAAAAATACCATTTTTTACAATGGAGTTTGAACCATTCGATCTTGAACAAGAGTTTGAACAGAAGGTAGATAAGCATGCCTAGTGAGATGAAGATGATCACTGAAACCAGGCTAACCATCCTTGAAGACTTCTTTTGGCAAAGACTTTGATTTAAGAGAGTGGTAGTGTCAAATTTATAGGAAAACAAAATATAGTCGTCGGAACACTATTCCTGACCGTTGCATAGTTAGCTTTTGAGTGGGATGAGCGAGTTCAAATTGTTAGAAAGCTCGAATTTTGGATTTTTGGATATGACTACTAATAGTTACTGGACTCAACCCCCAACCAATTAACCTAAACTAGCATCGGCCAAATAATCACACATGTTCTTCGAACCTTGGTTTATTACATTTTGTTACATTTTGTTTATTTTTTAAATGTAATTGTTAGTTACAGCGTTTAGCTGTGTTTGTTCTGCTTTTTTACAGTAGTTGTCGGCTATGTAACAGGCTGAGAGCATGGGAGTCACCCATGCCAATTGTACTTTAATGTTTTTTGGCGTAATGAATTTTACCGGGGTGAATAAACCCTTTTATCCAAAAAAAAATAATCACACATCGGCCAAAAGTGTGTAAGATGGAAACGTTCGCACTTGGTTCATGCGTAATAAAATTGGATGTAAAAAATAAATAAATTAAGCTTTTAGTTGTGAGCACATACCTTAAGAGTGAAGATTATGGTGTATGTATATCTCACAACTTTGGAACACTACATATGTCCGAGTCATTAGGTACTGTTAACTTGTTAAGTTTTAACAATTGGTTAATAGATCCTTAACCACATAAAATATTAACAAGTCAAAATTAGTTAGGATTTAAAAGTTTAAAATTTCACAATATACAATCATAGTAACTTTTGTCTTTAAAAATTTAAAATTTGTGTTGAACCGGTACAAATTGATAAGAGCTGCCGCAAACCCCAACTAACTACCTAAGATGATTTCATGTCGACCTAGTACAAACTAGCATCTTTAATGTTGACTTATGAAGGAGAATTTTAGAAACTCTTGTTTTACCTATTGTTTATCTTACATTGGATGATAAAGCTTTTAATGCCAATAACTTGTGTTAACCCAAAGTGGTTGTTCACTCATGTTAAAGGTTAAAACTTAAAAGTTTGTAAGATGTGAACTTGTAAACAGGAGGTGATCTGGAGCACATGAGAAGAAGCATACATGTAATCTGGAGGTGAACCGTAAACCTTTGACACATAAGTTTGCAGCAACGTTAAGTTATAGAATAGTAATACAGCATACATGTATTAATGTATATATTACATAAGTATATACCACTCAATGTTCAATTCAAGCCATAAAACATGTAGAAATAAGAAAGACAATAAATTGCAACTGCAATACGGTCAAATAATCACATTTTGAATGTAGCGTTCGCACTTAATTCATATCAAATAATCACATATTTACACAGTTAAAAGTGTAAAGATAGTTCACACTTGATTCACGCGTAATCAAATTGCAAGTAACAAGAAATTTAACGCTTTTACGTGTGAGCACATACTTAAAAGTGAAGATTATGGTGTATATATGTATCTCTCACGGATTTCAAACATTTATTTCCATACGCATATATGCTAGTCTTTATGCACTCTTATGTCTTAACAATTGGCTTATTGTTCCTTAACCACATATAATATTAGTATAGAGGCAAAGGTGTCGAAACGACCAACAGGATAACAAATCAAAACCTGTTTTGATTGAAAAATCTCAATGAAATTTCACTCCATATCATTATGTTGAACTCGTACGTAAGATGTCGATCAAACTAGTACAAATTGATAAGAGTTACCCCAACCTCCAACTACTTAAAATAATTATATGCTTCTATTTAAAAAAAAAAAAAAAAAAAAAAAAACAAAAACATCGACATGCATCTTAAATGTTGACTTGTAAGGGACTTTCAAAAGTCTTTTTTTGTTAGTCTTTTTACGTTGAATGCCAATGGTAACCACTTCAAGTGGTTGTTCACTTAAAAGTTTTGTAATTTAGTTTGTGATATTGTATTTGTTTTTCTATCTTCTAGATAACATTTACTTTAAAAAGATGAACTTTGTGTTTACAAGTTGGGTTGGTAATCTGGAGCCCATGAGAAGAAGCAGCTCGGCTAATGGGCTGTTTGTATGCGTGTATCATATGTGAGAACAGTAATGAATCACAAATATGTTGTACTAATAGACGGTAGAACGTATGTATAATGAACTTCTGTACGGAAACATGCAGGGCAGAATTTACAATACTTAATTTAGATATATCACTAGCAAAGTACAAAAACCTGTGTAAAAATGGTTATATTTCAAACTGATGATACTGAGATTCACATAAAACTGATTGAAGAATTAGGAGGCATTTCGTGGATGTGTTGGGATGTTTTCCACAGGGCTTAGTTAGCTGATATCAACTTACAAGGGAAAGTAATTATCGGTATGCCACAGGGATGGTTCCCCGGGAGATAAAGTTAGCATCTTAACTGTGCAAAGTAAGGCTGCAAGCAAGGTGAACTATGCTCAAGCTCAACAGGCTTAAGCTCGGGTCAACGAGTTTAGACTAAGCCCAAGCTCGGCTTAATGGCTCGACGAGCCTTCATGATGTAGACTTAAGGTTGGCTCAAAAAGCTCGCGTATTTGTGAAAATGATACTTTTATTAGACTAGCTAAACAAAAATTTATTTAAAAATGTATTAACTCAAACAAGCTTGAGCTTGAGCAGTCATACACTGACGACAACCAACAACTCGGCTGCAACAACAAGGACTCCAACCTTTTCGGCTACACGTGCATTGTTCGGAATTTGGTGGGCTGATATCACAGGTTTGCTGTTCCAAGATCTTATGATCAAACAACATCATGATAACATTATTCAAAGAATCAATAAAAGTGAAAACAAAGAAGATGGGTGAACCCATTTATGATAACTGATATGAATACAAGAAAAGGGTTAACATGAGTTTACAGAATCCTATTCTATATATACTAGATGAAACGTTGTGAACATGACGTTTCATACAAAGTAAACGTTGTAAGTTGTAACCCTAAACTAATAGCGTTTTATAAACCTAACTGCTTAATGGGTTTGTTTGGCCTGTTGGCCCAAACCAGAAAAAAGTAGCAGGCTTTAATTTTTGGCGTCAAGACGTTAAATAGATCCAACATGCATTCCCAAAACCTCAATACCAACTTGTTTGTCTTACATTACTCTTCGGTCACTACCACCACTTTACACCACACCATTTACATTTTACAATAGCCGCACTCCTTAACACCAACCCGAACTACGTTACTGCAATCAACAACTACCCAAATGACATCAACGCCACCATTGCAGCTTATACTATTGTGATTGTCCCCATTCTTAACTGTTCTTGTTCACAGGGTGGTTACTATCAGTATAACGCGAGTTATGTACTTAAAACCGGTTTTGAAAATACTACAGCGTTGCTAATGAAACTTACCAGGGTCTCACTACTTGCCAAGCTATGAGGGCGCAGAATAAGTATGGGCATACGGAATTGGATACGGGGTATAATCTGGCGGTTCCTATGAGATGCGTGTGTCCTAGTGCTAATCAGACTGCGGTTGGGGCCAAGTATATGCTTACTTGGTTGGTTACGTAAGGCGACAGTTTTAATTACATGTCGGAAATGTTTGGAGTCGACTTTCAGAACATTTTAAACGCTAATGAGCTTTCGGTTGATCAAGTTATATTCCCGTTTATGCCCATTTTGATTCCACTTACAGCTGAACCTAAGGGGATCAACACCTCCCCGGCTCCACCGCCACCGCCTGATCCACCTATGATTCCATTAGCATCTGATGCTCCTTTAAGCAGACACAGGTCCTCCCACAAGCGGGTTTTTGTTGCTATCGGAATCGGTGTCGGTCTGCTACTAATTGTGTCACTTTCCGGGCTTCTCGTTTGCTACTTTAGAAGAAGAAAGAATCAACATAACATACTTCTGGTTAAACAACCTCCAAGTACCATGATGACCCCCTTGAATAATTCATGGTCTATTTCATCAGAACGGGTTCAATCTGCGATCGAATCCATGTCAATTTACAAGTATGAGAAACTTGAGATACCTGATTAGAGAATGAGAATTGATTGGCACACTCTCAAATCTTATTTGCACACTCAAATGTACAACCTGATGAAGCAGCATATGATAAATGTACAACTGCTTATTGCACAGTTTGGAGTGTACAAATAAAAAATGAGAGTGTACAGATCATTAGCATTAAGGGGCGTTTGGTTGGGGCAATTTGGAGGACATTGGAGGCATTTGCATTTTAATTTCCTTCAAATGTCCTGTTTGGTAACTCAAATGGGCCATTTGAAGTAATTTACAATTCCTCGAATTGCCAAAATGGAGAGAATCAGAATGCCTCTAAAAAGTAAGGAATTTTAATTTACTTGAAAAAAAATTTATAAACTTTTTTTCTTATTGTATTTTTTTTTTATAAACTTTTAAATAGAATATTTATGATTATTTTTATAAACTTTTTTATAAATTTTTATAAACTTTTTATAGATTTTTTAAACTTTTTTATAAATTTTTATAAACTTTTTTTTTTTTTTTTTTTTTTTATAAATTTCTTATAAATTTTTATAAACTTTTTATAAACTTTTATAAATTTTTATAAACTTTTTTATAAATTTTTATAAACATTTTTTATAAATTTTTATAAATTTCTTATAAATTTTTATAAACTTTTTACAAACTTTTTATAAACTTTTATAAATTTTTATAAACTTTTTTTTATAATTTTTTTATAAATTTCTTATAAATTTTTATAAACTTTTTAATAAATTTTTATAAACTTTTTCATAAATTATTTATAAACTTTTAATAAATTTTTATAAACTTTTTTATAAATTTTTCTAAACTTTTTTATAAACTTTTTTATAAATTTTTCTAAACTTTTTTTATAAATTTTTTTATAAACTTTTAAATAGAATATTTATGAAATTTATAATAAAAAATAATAAAATATTTATAAATTTATGTGAACCAAACATGCGAAGGTATTTTAAATTCCGGAATTTTAAATTCTCAAGAATTTAAATTTTTTAGAATTTAAAATTCCGGAATTTCAAATTACCCCAACCAAACGCCCAATGCCATCCAATCATATTATATTAAATGAAATAAGTAATTTCTATGCAGGTGGAATGCTATCTGAGTGATGAAAATATGAGAACTGACAAGTTTTTGTTGAAGTATCTCGTGAAGGATGAACAAGGCTACAGTAAGTAATTCTGCACTTAGTTAAATGGTGTAATTGTTGGGATTTTAGAACAAATTAACCTATTAACCTTTACGAGTACGCAGCGGAATTAGGATCTTGCTTGGCAATTGATCTCTAGTAACGGAACAAGAAACCAAAACGAAACCTTAAGTATCTAAAATAGATACCTCGAAAGAGTATCACACACAAACCCGATTAACATATACGTTCGATTAAAACGCTAGTCGAGAACGTAATATAAAAACCAATCAACAAGTGACCACCTTGAATATAATATGAATAAGAAAACCACCCAAGACATGCTTGTTTCTTATTCAATAACTGAAAAACTGTTCGATGAACAGTAGCTTCATAACATACCCGATATCGGACAACACGTCCGATACACTTTTGTTTCTTTGCCCGAGAAATATTCCATGACCAGGAAACAAAACTAACTACAATCTTTAACTTTGTTGTTACTAATTCAAATACAAGGAATCAACAACAATCAACCAATCGATTATCTTTTCTTGGATCAAGTCAAGGAAAAGAATGAAACCAAATAACAAAACTCTAATCAACTTGTTTTCAAGTCAACTAGAATTGGTAGCAGCTTGCTTCTGATTGGTTTAGGGATGTAAGTAGTCGTATATGCATGCATGTGATTTTAGGTATACACTAAAAATCGTCCCATTGTGTTCTGTATATGTTTGTATATATATCTTCATGATACAAACCAAACATGGGCTTTAAACTTGCATCACAGGCTACAAACCCAAACACCCCGATCAGCGTGTCCCTAGGCCCAAGGCAAAACACCCAAACGACCCATTCTAACAAGCCATAAAGCCTATGGATCGTTTAATGTGATCGGGTCAAATCATGCATGTATATCGGATATTTATTCAAGTATTAAAATACGTTCGACACGTATACTCGTGTTTATCGTGTGTGCCCCCATCGGTTCACACACTTCTAGTGTCATGTTTATAACTCCCACAAACCAACAGTAATCTGTATCATTTTAACATACAGTTTCTTGCAGTTCCTGTCGGAGTTATTGCTTCTTTTAGGAAAATGAAGAAGCTGACAACTCACAAATCGCTAGTTGTCGCTGCCCTTAAGGAATCTTCTCTTCTGGTAAACTCCATAGTGTCTATGAATATGTTGTTCCCTTTCCCCTATTGGTTCAGCCAGTTTTATTCGTAGTTACAAGATTTTGTGCCAATGGCTGCAGACTTTAAGTAAAAATCAGATGAAGGTTAAGCGAGTTCATCCTTTCACTTTGACCGAGATTTTGGATCCAGAAGTATTAATTATCTTCTTTTTTGCATATCTGATACTGAAACATTTAAGTGTTTGGCATGATATCCAATGAACCAATTATTTTTTTTTATCTAGCTATGCGCACTGTTCTGGTAGAGAATCTCCCAGAGGATCATACGTTAGAGAACATGAAGAAGATATTTGGTGAAGCTGGCATGTAAGCCACTTTTTCATCTCTCGTGCTGTATTTGTTTAACTTGTCTTGTTTTATATGTTTCATACTGTAATAGTTATCATGTTTAGCATCAAGAAGATCACCATTCATGAAGGAAATGCTACAAGAGAGGCAAAGAAATGTAGTACTGAGGAGAAGCTTCTGAGTGGTAAGATAAGATACATTGACGACCTCCAAAAGTGACATCTATTATCTTAGGTTATGTTGTCTTGTTCTTCATGTGTATTTAACAACTCTTAGACACATAGTATGTGAGCTTGTGGTGTGATCGCGTATATACTATGCAATATGCATGTAAGATCCTGGTGTTTTTTTGATGTGAAGCTGTAGAAATCTAGTTCATTTGTTATTTTCCAAAACCTACCATCTATTTTGTTTCAGAGCCGGATATTCCAAATACTCGTTCAACAAATCAGGATTCAGAATTGCATAACCAAAAGACCCTCAACAGCTTGTCATCAATTGAGGTCTTCCAATCATACAATCATGCCTGTTTTGCATTGTAGACATAGAAAGTGAAATAATGTTCTAAATCGTTAACTTTCTAAAAAGTAGGTCGCTATAATCTTTTTATCACTGCACTTTTCCGGACTAGTCAGTACTTGAAGAGTTAACATTCAGTGTTAGAGTTATATTATCCTTTTAACCAGCTGAGAGACCTAACATTCTTGCAAAGAAACTGTTGATATATGTTGTTAAGATGAGAAACGTGACACAATACATTTCTAGAACAATTCCTTGTTGTGGATGCTGAAATGTGCCTTTTTCATGTCGGATGGTTGTCATCATTCTTGTTGCTGTTTGCATTTGCACGCGGTTGTGGAGTACCAGACTATTGAAGCTGCTGAGAAGGCTGTGAGTTTTTAGCTCTTGTTTTTACGACCATCACTTCTATGATAATTATCTTATAAGGTGTTTTTAACATTCTTCCTGTAATTTATCTTCTTCAGGCTGCTACGTTAAATAACGAGCAGGACTGGCGTCATGGCATGCGAGTCAAGCTTATTAAGCGCAGGGTAACACACTCTTTCTACAAATTTATCTTGGCTAAGTTCATATTTGTAGTTTGCTAATAGTTTATCATACTTAGGTCAAGAATGCACAGAGGAAAAAGGGACATGATTCTGAGAAGAGAAGTAGCGTGTGTTGGACCTCTTTGACGGATCTATGGTCTAAACCGCAATCACAATATACCAAGAAAAAAGAAACTAGAATGAAACTCAGAAAAACTAAAATACTTTTATTAAATCTGTCATCACAACTTGTTTGTTTACATGTTTCCTATTTATACAAAGTGAAAAGGTGCGTTTGAAGGGTCGTGATGGTTCAAACGAACCAAGGGATGTGTCCCTTCAGGCATAACTGCCTATCACTGTTTTTAACTAACTTTCTAACTATTTTTGTAACTGTCTTTGACTTTGCCTTGATACAGCTGATTGGGATTAACCCAATATTCTCCCCTTTAATCACAATCGCGTTGTCATAGATCTTTGACTCCAATATTTTGTCTCATTGTTGGAAACTTATCTTCAGTAGTGCTTGAAACTGCTAATAAGATGGTTGGTTCTAAATCTTCTTCGATGAGGTTTGTCTCTTCTTGTCTTTGATATCTTCGATCTCTTTTATGGCAGCGTGAGGCATAATGTCCATATTCATTGCAATTATAACACTTTACTTTCTTTGAAATCTCTAGGCTTTTCGTTTGCTTCATTGTAATCTTGTGAAATTTTCTTCTTTGTCACGATTTGGCTATGTGGTGGAATGTATCTTCCTTTTACTTGATTATCATGATGATGTCTTCGACCATTGTTGTGTGTTTTGCAAACAATAGTTTATCTTGATCTTCGAATGTTCTTCCTTTTTTAGCCTTCACTCTTTCTTCGAAGGTTTTCAATCTACCAATAGCTTCGTCTAGAGTCATTGTATCTAGATCGGAGTATTGCTCTATGGATGCGACAATATGAATGAATATTTCAGGTACAGAATTTAGCAATTTTCGTACACGAGTTGATTCATAAAGTTTTGATCCAAAACTTGTCATCTTTGACGTAATACTTGTCATCTTTGCGGTGAATGAATCGATAGTGTTATTTTTCTCCATTTGTAATATTTCAAATTCGGATTTGAGTGTTTGTAGTTTTGCATTTTGCACCCGATCCACTCCAATATTTCTAGTCTTTAATGTATTCCAAACTTCTTTTGCGCTTTTGCAATTTGCCACTTGTAATACTTGATCTTCGGGTAGTGATTGAATAGATATACCAATGCAGTTTTGTCTCTTTTATCATTCACTTGAGTCTCAGTAGTAGGTTCTACCATTTCTCAAAGACTATTTGCTTGTAGTATGATCTTTATTCTTATAGACAATATGGTATAATTTGTTGAATTTAACATGGGACATTGAAAGTGCTGTAGGTTATCTAAACTTTTAATTTGACTACTTGTTTCACCTTTTCTCATTCTGATATAATATTCTTATAAAACTTTTGAAACTTTTGTTAATAACTTTATAAATCTTTAAAAAACTTAACAATGTAATTCTTAAAATATTTTGAACTTTTAAAACTTTGTAAGAACTTAAAACTTAAAACTTTAATCTTTAAAACTCTTAAACTTTATATATATATATATATATATATATATATATATATATATATATTACTTATCTTAACCTAATAAGTAAAATCTTAAAACTTATTTTCTTATCATAAACCAAATAAGAAAAATCTTAAAACTAGTTTTCTTATCATAAACCAAATAAGAATACTTGAAATTTTCTTATCATAAATCAAATAAGTATACTTGAAACTTAAAATTCTTAAAACTTAAAACACTTTATAAACCTTAAAAAATAACTTTCCTAAAACCAAAATCTATATATAAATATTAAGATTATGTAAAAATAAAAGTGGAGGGTGTTGTTTTGTAATATTTGGAACCTGGTGGGTAAAATAACCTGTAGCCTTTATTTTGGTTCCTCTTTCTGTTGCCCGAAGTATAACCGCGCATCTCCTTTTTCTTTTGAGACATACTATCTCACACACTCTCTCTTGTGATATAATTTCTCTTTTCTCTCTTCTTTGGAGACTCACTGTCTCACTTCTTCTCTTGGTTGTTGACCGCCTATAATATGGTTTGGTTAACCTTTCCTTGTCTTCTCCTGTTGGTGTGTTCTTTGCGAACACTTGGAATCTCACAGAACCGCAAATTAGGGTTTCATCGATTTGGGGTTTTTCCTAACCGTGTAAGATTTTTGGATTTGGAGATGGGATTGAATCAATTGATGATTCAATTGGGTGTTCGAGGGTTGATTCTTCAAAGAACATGTGTGTTTGTTCCTTGTTATGAATCGATTTGATTTTTGCCCCTTTTGATGACTGTGTGTTATCTATTGGTATTTATTTTATTTATTTATTTTTTGAATCGATTGGTTATGGGTTAAGTTCTGTTTCTCGGTATGGTGTTCTTGACAGATTCTTTTGCAAAAAAAAAAAATAAATAACAATGAGAACTTTTGATGCCGGTTGATTTGATCACAGAAATGATTAATCCCTTGGTGACAAAAGGATTCTCTTGTTAAGAAACACACGAAAAATGATTTTTTGATTTTGTGGTTTCGTTGGATTTGCAAAATTTTACCGAAGAATAGAACTTGTTTTCTTTTGATTCAAAAATAGGAAGAGCAAACTTGGTATATGATGATTTGGTTAGAAACGACCAAACCTGTTCTGATACCAATTGTTGGACCTCTTTGACGGATCTATGGTCTAAACCGCAATCACAATATACCAAGAAAACAGAAACTAGAATGAAACTCTGAAAAACTAAAATACTTTTATTAAATCTGTCATCACAACTTGTTTGTTTACATGTTTCCTATTTATACAAAGTGAAAAGCTGCGTTTGAAGGGTCGTGATGGTTCAAACGAACCAAGGGACGTGTCCCTTCAGGCATAACTGCCTATAACTGTTTTTAACTAACTTTCTAACTGTTTTTGTAACTGTCTTTGACTTTGCCTTGATACAGCTGATTGGGAACCCAATAGCGTGCAGGCAGATTCACTTGGGGATAAAGAGAGTAAACAATCAAGTGAGCACCATGATGATATGCTGAATGAAGAGGTATCATCATTGACTAATCTGTTTCATATGCTGATACATTTAAGATTGGGAGGTATCCATTAATTAGTTAAGTTGTAGTACTTAATAAAATGCAGGAAATATTATACGTCTTACATATTATCTGATCTTTTAGAAATAAAGTGATTTAGATGGCTCAAGCCTCAAAGCATTGAGGAGGATCTCTCTCCTCAAGTCACTTTGTATTGACATGTGATTGTTAAATTGTCACTATCATGGTAGAAATAAACATAAATAATTTGAAGTGTAGTATACAGCTTTTGTTTCTGAATTTTGACATCGGTGAGTAATATACACACCATCTGACAAACCTTTTATTTTTAAATTTACTAAAAGTAACTTTGGAAAATGAAAAAACAGGACCACCCTATTACACTTGTTGACAGCTATATTGAGTAGAAAAAATAAAATATTTTGAATTGATAGAGAGAGAAAAGAAAAAAAAAAGCCAAGCCTCTCTCCTGCTCTTTTTATTTCCTGTGTTTTACCCTCATCCGTTCATCTTCCTGCGTGTCAAACATTTGGGTTTAGAGGTTCTTTGAACCGCTGTGTTTATGTTATAATACGTAAAACGTTGGAACGTTGCTTGATTTTGGGAAATTTGGTACTAAGTGGAGTGTTGGTTTTCTGTATATGTTCATACATGTTTATCTTTACATTGTTTGTGTGAGATCATGAGTCCTGAGCATTATATGTGGGAAAAAAATGCATGGCCACATTTGAAACCAGTATCATGTAACATTTATTGACAACTCTTTCATTAAATGATATGCGTAACATTTATTTTTACTTTTGAAAAACAGTAAGCTAGACCTATTTTAATTTGAAAAATTAATGTACACATATATGTGAAGTCTATTTCTACATTTAATTTCTACATTTAAGTTTCCATTACCATATTTGTGTTTCAACTTTTAACAATTGAGTTGTAACATGTAAGGTTTTTTTTGCTACATATGATGTGTTGTCAAATGTTGTAAAGTATGTTGTTAACATTAATATTTTTTTTGCTATATTTGTGTTGCTACTTTTAACATTGCAATTGGTAACATTTAAAATTTTTTTGCTACATATGTATTTCTATAGTTAACATTTTTGTATATATAACAGTATAATTCACAACACAAAACAATCACAATCAAATAACATTTTACAACCATTGCAAAACTAGCAAATTCACCGAGTTTAAAAATGTGAAGAAGTTAACTTTGGGTAAAAGGCGTGCTTTGCAAAATATATCGAGTTGACTAAATATTTTTAGTCTTAAAATTGTCGCACACATCTTCGTTTTGCACTTATCAGGTAACATATATGTTCTCTACAACAAATTTCTTGTACTTCAACTATTATATTAATTTAAATTATGCATTTTAAAATAAAATAGTATTATGATTTTATAGACTTGTTAATGAAAAAATAGTTTGTACAAGTTGCACTAATGGCTTTAGGACCTTATGCTTATATAATCATATCATACTAAGTAATTTTTATTGTAGCAAATGACCTCATTTTTTAAAAACACAAAGATTATTGTCATAAGGTGTAACAAAATAATTATGTAACAAATGACCTCATTTTTATTCACCCGAGACCTAACGATTTGTTAAATAATTATGAAACAAAATTAATCTCTTTTCACAAAATAAAGTAATAGTTTGTTACATCAAAACCCAAATGTAAAAAAACCACTTAGAACTAACAAATACATCTAGGTGACGGTGCAACTCTTGTGGGATGGTGGCTGCTCTTGTGGCGGTGGTGATGGCCGTGGTGGTGGTGTCTGCTGTGATGTGGTGCTAGATCTATAGCAAACTTCACCTTCTTTTCTAATATCCGAATTTAAAAAAAAAAAAAAAAAAAAAAAAAAACTACGGATACCCTTATAAAAAAATCTTGAATAAGCCGCAAACTTGTAGTCTAGATCTTCGTTTGCTTCGTTTGATTCGGTGCTAGATCTTGAAAATGCTTCGTTTGATTCGGTGCTAGATCTTGAATATGTATGAAATAATTTACATGTGGTACGCAAGTTGTGTGAGTATTTGGATTTAGTTTTTGGGCGCAACTAGTGTGTGAAAAGTGATATTAGGGTTTGCATAAAGCTAAGGTAACTAGTGTTTTATACTTATAAAATTAAGAAGGTGTATTGGGCTTTATGAGTAAACACACACAAGTGTTTTATTATTTTAAATAAGCTGTATAAAATCTATTTAAGTTTACGTAGAAAAAATATATTGATATCTGGTCATCCACTAAGCTAAACCATTATATAAGTTATATGACATCACAATATATTTAAATTTTGTGACATTTTATAGTAAATGGCAAAGAAAGCAACAAGAATACTTGTCTATCTCAATAAACAAACCTAAACAATACGTTAGTAACAAATTAGTTGTAACTAAAATATTTGTATAGGTTAAAGTCTCGTAAAAAATCTATCTAAATTTTTTGAAGATATAATTTTTTAACTTTTTAATTGCAGGAAATTAATTTGTTTTGATAAAAAAGATGTCGTTTTTTGATGATGATCAATTTTTTTATGGATCCGAAGAAGCTCAAAATTCGGATTTTGATGATGATCAATTTTATGGATCTGAAGAAGCTCAAATTTCGGATTTTGATGATGATCCATTTTGTTATGGATTTGAAGAAGCTCAAAATTCGACACGGACATCACCATTTTATACCGACCAGGTTAAATAAATATTAAATAAAAATATTTATACTATATTAATAAAATTAATATACGTCACATCACCATTAACAAAAAAACTCAATTTTAGGTTTTTGAGTCTCGTGAAGATATGATGAATTGGGTGAAAAAAACGGCATACTCTCTTGGTTATGTCATTGTTACACTAAGATCAAAGAAATGCAAAAACGGTCTCATAAATAAATTGTGTCTTGTGTGTGGATGGGGAGAGAAATATGCGAGTCGTCAAAATGATTTTCGCAAGTATTATTATCGTAAACCTCAACATTATGATCTAACTTAATGTAATTTTGTAACAGCTGTCGTGATTGAAAAGTTAATGAAAATCATTTAATTTATGTTTAAACATTTGACTTATTAAACATATTTTACATTACGCTTTTTCGGGTTTATAGTTTTTGATATAAAAGTATTATAAAAAATCAAAAATAATGCAAAAATAAAATGGAGGAACTTTCAAAAGTACACTACAATTAATGAAGGGTTCTTTCAAAAGTGCACTACCTCCCAAAACATATATAGGCGTGATTTTACATATACTTTCCTCCCTCTTTTTTCCTCCATGGTTTACAAAGTATACTATATTAAATTTAGTACTTTTGTCATTCTTCTTGTAAAGCCGAACTACTCTCTCCCAAAACTTGATATATATAGTTTACAATTCAAGCAAAAATAATTTGTATTTTATAACAAAAAGACAACACGTTTCAATCGTAACACATGCAATGAGAATATAAATAAGCTTTTAAACGGTACATTAAAATACCTCTATAATTCGTTGAGTGCTTTTCAATATTTTATTGAAATTGAAAATATCATGTTTTTTACAATGAAATGTATGTATACAGTAGGTTAAACTTAATCAATGATTCATTGAAAATTTCAGGAGTAATAACAACCGTTGTTTACTGAGCTTTTTATTGCTAGTGGTTACCTTTTTGTTAAGAACAAAAAGAGGGAAAATCAGTGTTGGCTCCAAAATTAAAAGGAGGGAAAATGGTTACCTTTTTGTTAGGAACAAAAGGAGGGAAAATCAGTGTTGGCTCCAAAATGAAAAGGAGGGAAAATCAAAAGATGAGAATTTTTTTTGTTTGGCGCCATAAAAGAGACTAGTGCTTCATTTTTTCCCTCCACTTCTGTTCTAAAAAATCTTCTAATGATTGGGAATGATTGAGACTAATGATTGCACTCATGATTAATATGATTGGTATTATTTGATGGTGTGTAGATACAAGATTATTGGAGTGTAAACCTACATTGCCAATATATATACTTGTTCTTGTAGTCTTGTAGATTAGTATGTCTATCCAATATGGTTATACTAGCCTTTTATATATGTGCTTTCTTACAATTTGATTATTAAACTCACTCAACCCTCACAAGCCTATATTTGATGGAATTATATAATCTGTATTGAGCAGCATGAGTTACATACAGGAGAGCATCACTCTAAAGGTTTTACTTAACCCAATTCAACCCATTTGATACACATGAAAACTTACTATTAACTTAATTCGAGGCCATGGAACTTCCTACCATACTCATGGGGTGAAATTTGAAGCCACCTCTGGACCAAGAATGCTTGGACGGTACAAAAGGATTCACAATGGGACCTGGACGACCTCTCAGTGAACTATTAAAGCCCGACCTATTTGGATTTTATCTTTTGTGCATCAAGTATAAGCTCAAGTGAATTGATATATGGGATTGAGAGGTGTCACAAAATATGTTATTATCTGCAAAGTCGAATGTATTTTCATATTGTCGGTTAAACTACTTTTGTGATGCTACCTGAGTAACATGTCCACTTAAGTTTATGATGGTTTCTTGGTAGGTGGTGTTGGGGGTTGGAATGTGATATCTAAAATTATATATGGTTGTAATATTTATCGGCATCTTGTTAGTATGTGGCAAAAGATGTGGATTCCGTAACAAGTGAATACGGGTTTCAGTTTGAAACACGCTTCTTTTTATGGGAGACGGTGGCTGCAAATTTTCATTTTTGTTAACTCACACTTTTTGTTGGTTGTGGTGAGCCGATGGCAGGTTAGATAATCAACTTCGTGAAGCGATCAACCGGTTTAGCGAAACAAACAATGGTCGATATGAATACCACCGGTGGTTCTAGGATATCACTTGGAATCGTGTGATCACTTTCCAAAGTAAACTATTCGACCCAATCTGCAGGTATCATGAATATCTACTTGGATAAGACCAAATCGCGTTAGAAATTAGGCACAATTCTTTAACCCTTGCGCTTATAAGTGTTTAGTGTTTTCATGTATTTTTCATGCATGTTCGGATCTCTATTTATAGGAAGTTACTCTTGACCGTTCAATGGAATTATGAGTATTAATCGGCCCATTAATAGCCTCATAATTATCCCCATTATAATAGTTAGTGGTTACATGACCAATTAAACGTGGTCATAATGATGCGGTTATGGCTGTCATTTATCGGTGCTTATATCGATTACTTTCATGGTGCTTTCGGTGGTTACATTTGCTTGATTGAAGCGCCTTTGCTTGATGTAAACACAACCCGGTGAGATACCACCGGTGGAAACACGATCTGTTGAAATCTTGCTTGGGTGGAAACAACGATGTCGGTGTTAACAACTTGATACTTTCACCAGCACTACCAATACATACCACTTTTTAAGTCGAGGTGTTCATGGACCTTATGGGTGTACACTCGTACCTCCTAACCCATTACAAGGTGTGAACCATCCCACAAGTACACTAAATTTTCCAACAATCCTCCCAATTTAGTTCACTCCCTTGCATGTAAAATAAACATCAAGCAAAACATGTGCATAAGCGAAAATGTCACGAGGATTGAATTTCCATCTAAGTAATTACACGTTAAAATATTCGAGAATCGGGGTGTTCTAAGAATTGAACCCTTGACCCATTTGAATACACAAGATAACTACACAGTTTTCAAACACTTAAAAGCTCGACACTATACAAGCCATGTGTCCATATCCAAATTCATAAATGTTGTAAAGCTAAAAGTCCAAAAGCTTCACAGGCGACAAAACTTCTACATTTACATAGGTGGTTCCTCTTTATTCATGCTCTGCCAAGCACTTTTCAAAGATAAGTTAACCATTAAGAAGTAAAGACTTCATCCTCCTTTCCAGCGTTCCGAGCACAACCTTGGGATGTAAAATAAACATGTGCTCGATCCAGCAGATGTTCGACTTTCCACATTGAACTCGGCTCTAAGTTTCCTCGGGAGGAGTTGGGTGTCCTAGCATTCGGTGACTAAGTTGGACTTAAACCCGTCCACTTTGCGGACTTTATAACCAAGTCTCTAGCCAAACCCTTAGTCAAGTGATCGCCTAAGTTACATTGAGATCTCACAAACTCTATAGATACCACCCATTCATGATAAGCTCACGAATCATGCTATGTGCGACACCTAAGTGTCTAGACTTACCATTGTACATTTGGCTATAAGCCTTAGCCAATGTAGTGCACTATCACACCGGATAGAAATAGGTGCTATAGGTTTAGCCACAATGAAATCTCGAAAGCAAGTTTTCAACCATTCGACTTCTTTACCGTATTGCTAGAGCCACAAATTTAGATTCCATTGTTGAGCCGGTGATGCAAGTTTGCTTCTTGGATGCCCAAGAAATTGCACCTCCACCAGTAGGAATACCCGGCCATCGGTAGCGAGTTGTCTTGATGTTCTTGATCGACTTGCATCGGTGTAACCTTCCAACAACGATGGGTAACGATATATGAGAGACTATAATCCATAGTTCTCTTGAATACTTGATGCCCTTTGAGCGCTTGCCGTGATGAGCACTAGGATTACTAGTATACGCTCAATTTTCCCACCGCAAAACCAATATCGGTCTTGTACAAGTCATGGCATACATCGGCTGACTAATTACCCTAGAATACTCAAGTTGAGATCTGACCTTGCCATGATTAGGCATCGACTTCTCACAAGTATCCATAGGAGTACTCACTGGAGTACAATCAAAGTAATTGAATTTCCTCGGTTACCTTCTCAATATAATGAGGCCGAGATAGAAATTCTATTACTTTCATGTTTAATCCTTATACCAAGGATAACATCGGCCTCCCGTGTCCTTCATGGAGAACCTTGATGACAAAATTCCTTTGTCAAATCAACACGATTTTGAGTCGGTGCCAAAGATCAACATGTCATCAACATATAGACAAATGATGACTCCTTTGATTCATCAAATTTGCTATATCGCATTTGTCGGCTTGGTTAAGAACATAACCACTAGACAAAACCACTTCATCAAATTTTGATGTCATTGCTTAGGTGCACCTTTAGTCCATAAAGAGACTTAATCGGTTTACACACCTTGTTTTCATTGCCGAGCATGATGAAGCCACGAGGTTGGTTCATATAAACCTCTCTTCCAATTCACCATTCAAGAAAATTTGTTTTCACATCCATCGATGAATAACCAGATTGTGAATAGATGCCATAGCAATCGGCGGTCTTATGGTACTAATCGAGCCATGGGGAATAAGTATCAAAATAGTCTATTCGACTTTTGTTTAAAGCCACGAATGACTAGTCTAGCCTTGAACTTTTCAATAGTTCCATCTACCTTCATTTTCCTTTTGAAAATCCATTTGCAACCCAAAGGTTTGCAACCGGGAGATGATCAACCAACACCAGTGTTGTTGCCCATGATGGAATCCATCTAATCATTGATTGCTTCTTTCCGAAAGCAATATCACGGGACTTCATTGCTTCTTCAAATGTTTTGGGGTCATCTCAACAATGAAGCAATAGGAGTATTGATGCGAGACCTCATCCTAGTACCTTCAACTAAGTATAGTTGAAACTCAGTCCAAATGACTTTGGAGTCTCGACCACTTTGCTCTTCACGACGCAGTTCAATTCTTGAACCACAACCTCATCGAGGACCATGATGGTTCATCATCGAGGACCTCGATACACCGATGTCATGAGTTCCATTAGGAATCCTCGACTTGGTCTAGGGGCCCGATGAGAATCTATTCTCATCAAAATCACATCCCTTGATTCAATTATTGTGTTAAGCGAAACATGTTCATTAGGTTCAATAACATAGAACCTAAAAAGCCTTGGAATGCTCGGCATATCCAACAAAGATGCGATCGATGCCTCTTTCACTTCAAAGTCTTTTGCTTTGGATCGAGAGTCTTACAACAACCCTCTGACCCCAAACCTTGAGATAATTCGGGTTGGGTTTCTTTTAGTCCGAGTTCATAAGGGGTAACCTTGTTCCTTTTGTTGGGAACTCTATTGCAAATAACAAAAACGTTAACATAGCTTCACCCCAGAACCCTTGACTCGATCACTGAATAGGACAACATGGAATTAACCATCTCCTTGACAGACTGTTTTCCTTTCGAAATACCATTTCTTTGAGGAGTATAAAGGCGATCGTTTCATGGATTATTCCAATGAGACTAAAAGTCATCGAGTATCCATGTACTCACCTCCCTATTAGTCCTTAATCTTTTGATCAAAGACCCAGTTGTAATTCAACTTGAGTTTTAAACACTTTGAATTTATCTAATGCTTCATCCTTGGTATGTAACGGATAGACATAACAAAATCTAGAAGCATCATCAATAAATGTAACAAAGTACTTCTTATTCCCCAAAGAAGAAGTGGCATGAAAATCACACAGTCAACTGTGAATAAGCTCAAGATCTTAGTCTCACGACTAACACCACGAAAGGGTTTCTTGGTTATCTTGGTCAACATGCAAGTTTTACACTTTTCGGTGTCCATGTCAAAAGCGGATTAAACCATCCCTAGACATATCTTGCATTCTTTTATAGTGAACATGACCAAGTCTAGCATGCCAAAGGGTAGAATCGGTCGATCATATGTGGTCACAAAAGTTGAAATAACACCGTGAGTGGTAACATTAAGCTTTGAACATTTGATTACATAAATAACCAAAACCAATAAAAACACCATGCTTAGAAAGCACAAATTTATCGATTCAATAACTTGTTTATATCCATGATTATTCAAAACACTACTTGAAACCAAGTTTTACCTTATATCGGAACATGAATAACATTAAACAAAGTTACAATCTTTCGAGAACTAAACCTAAGATCTACACAACCGACCATGCACCAAGGCGGTTGACTCATTTCCATGTGAAGAATAGAACCATCATTCGATGACTCATAAGTCTTGAACCGACTTCTATCTTTACACATGAACTGTTGCACGAGTCAACCCACCACAACATCATCATCCCGCACATAAAAGATTCGGATACATATGTAACATAATAAATGCGAAAAGACTTATTAAACATATTCGACCTTTCGGTGAGTTGGTTGAACCACCCACTGAACCATTAGTGCTGATCCATTGGCTTTACCACCAACTTTAACACCCTTGCGGTCCTTTTAATGTGACCCGGTCTTGCCACATTTCCAACAAGTAGGTGTTGCCTTCTTGTTAGGATCGCCTTGTGTTATCATGAAATTTGCGTTTGCCTTTGTTGTCATTGTACACGGTGGGTTGTTATGCTCCACCATATTGACAAGATGGTCCAAAGCAGCATTGCGGCTCTTTGGCTTGTCATTATCCTACACTTTGAGAGATTCCTCAATGTGCGGATGAGCGCCCAACTCAACAAGAGTTAACTCCTCCTTCATAAGTTTCAAGGTATGCTTGAAATCTTTCCATGAAGGAGGAGTTTATCAATGACACAAGAGACTTTGATAGCCTCATCCATGTTCATTTGGTGTTGTGTAAACCTTCCAGTATTCCAAAGTTCATTGTATTGTTCCATAGCGGTCTTGAATCAGGTCATTTTGTAATTTGTGAAATTACTAACAAGGAACTTCTTACTGATGCATCCTCGACCATATATTTGGCATCCAAGGAATCCAGCGGTTCTTTGGAAGATTCAAAGTTTTGATAAATATCAAACAAAGAATCGGACATACCATTCGAATAAGACCTCTGCATATGTAGTCATCATTCTTCCACTTGCTCCTCCTCGATCGCTCCACGGTAGCATCATCACCATCATCGAGAATTAGGTAGTCGACATAGACTACACTCATGCTTGACAATGAAGAAGTACATCTTCTTACGCCACCTCCTAAAGTCCACCCTTGAACTTGTCCGACAGCAAAGTTTGAAGCCATATGTTCATTAAGTGGTTGCCATTGATTATCACAAAATAGTTTACTTTGATTGTTGGTTGTGGTGAGCCCGATGGCGAGGGTTAGATAATCAACTTGAAACGATCAAGCGGTTCGTGAAACAAACAATGGTCGTGATATGAATACCACCGGTGGTTACGGATATCACTTGGAATCGTGTGATCACTTTCCAAAGTAAACTATTCGACCCTAATGCCCGGGTATCACGAATATCTACTGGGATAAGACCAAATGCGGTTAGAAATTAGGCACAATTCTTTAACCACTTGCGCTTATAAGTGTTTAGTGTTTTACGTATTTTTTCATGCATGTTGGATCTCTATTTATAGGAGGTTACTCTTGACCGTTCAATGGAATTATGAGTATTAATCGGCCCATTAATAGCCCATAATTATCCCCATTATAGCGATTAGTGGTTACATGACCAATTAAGCGTGGTCATAATGATGCGATTATAGCGTCATTTATCGATGCTTATATCGATGCTTTCATAGTGCTTTCGGTGGTTACACCGCTTGATTGAAACGCCATTGCTTGATGTAAACACAACTTGATGAGATACCACCCGGTGGAAACACCGGTGGAAACATCGATCTGTTGAAATCTTGCTTGGTGGAAACACCGATAATCGGTGTTAACCACAACAATACTTTCACCAAGCACTACCAATACATACCACTTTTGAAGTCGGTGTTCATGGACCTTATGGGTGTACACTCCGTACCTCTAACCCATTACAAGGTGTGAACCATCCCACAAGTGCACTAAATTTTCCAACACTTTTTGGGTTGAAACTTATTCAGGGGATATTTTTGGCTGCAAATTTCATCCAAAACTGCGTATCTTACTATATATAAAAAAGCAAATTACCAAAACGAACCATATACACATTAATATTACGAAACTGAACTTTTTTCACACACTTTACCAAAGTGACCAAAAAATGTCATTTTCATTTGCCATTGTCCCCACATGTCACAATCATACGCAAATCTAACCCGTGTGGTGTCTTTGTCTACTTTTTGTTGGTACTTCTATTAATGTGGAATGAAAAAGGCCACCATGAAAAGATAGGATGGAGGACAGATAGCAAGTGTGACCAATTGAGATAGCAAGTGTCACTCCGAAAGAATCTATGAAATTTCCTTTGAAAGACTTGTGTTTGACTTTACAAGTCAAACCTATGACCTTTTCAATTTAAAAAAACTGACAGGATTTTGTGTTTATGGAACTTTTTACTCTCAATTTAAAAAAGAATGTGGATTGAATTAACAACTAAGGAGGTTAAACAATAGTCAATTTGACCTGAAATGTCAAACTTCGGTATGGAAGGATGTGAGATATCCTACAATATATTATCCCACATCTACAAGACACATTTAGCAGAGAAGACAAATCCATTCACGCCTAGACAAATCCATTCACGCCTAGACCAATTCAAATCAAAACCAAACATTCACGCCCAAAACAAATCCATTCACGCCCAAACTCCTCCCCACCTCGCCCAGACTCACTTCCTTCCTCGCCCAGCACCCACATCTCGCCCAGGCCACGCCTAGCCTCTCGCCCAGGAACCAATCTTCCTCGCCCAAACCCACATCTCGCCCAGGCCACGCCTTTCACTCGCCCGGAAATCGTATAATACACGTGTAGTGTTGGGATTTTATGTTTTAAGAGATCCAACGGATAACATTAGAAAGTTCATTTTCGTAAATACTCTGTGCGAGAACATGTTTCGTAAACAGGTATCAATTATTGTTCATTTTCGTAAAAAGCTCTATATAAAACATGCATCTCATTTCTTGAATCTTGAATTCCTTAGACTTAATGTTGACTCTATTGACTTTGAGCCGAATATTTCTTATTAATGAGCCACATAATTTTTCATATCTCAGTTAATAGTTTTCATGATTTGGCAAATGACTTTTGACTTTTGGTTCATTATGTAGGGAGAATTGCATATGTATCTCTTCAAAGGTGAAAAAATGCATATACATCTGTGGTACAAGTTTTTTATGCACATGATACGATGGTTTTTATGCATGCTTTGGATATATATGCAAAAAATTTGAATTTATTGATTTGTAGATGCATATTTCAAAGTTACCGTTAAAAATTTCGTTATTATGCACGAGTATTCGTCTAATATGTTTAGAGTATGGTGACTAGGCTATCTTCTTAAAAAATCAAAACACATCTCTATTCTTGTCATCCAATATATTCCTATAAATTTTAACTAGCCAATATCATTCTATTTAGCCACATTGTTAAATTTACAGGCGGCACTTCTTTGGCGGCTAGGCGCTAATTTGGATGGGATGTCTTTAACTTATAAGTAGTTACGGAAGGAAAATATATGAGAGTAAAATATAATAGGGAAAATGACGTAAATGGACCGCGCGCCCTGAGACTTATCACTTTCCGGATCACGTTTTTTTGCGTTACGAAAATGGACTAGTTGCCCAGCGATTTTCTTAGAGCCAACCTTGGGATGCCACGTGTCCGACAAAGGTATGACACAAGTACATATTTTGAAAGTATTTGGCATGTATTGTAAGGTATTTTTTTTGGGCAACCAAAATGTATTTTCGGACAATATATATTATTGGGCAACTTGTATTTATACTCGAGGATATTATGGTCATTTTACACTGGTTGTATAAAAACTAATAATAATAAGCGAGACATGTACTCACACAACATCACGCACACACACAATCAAACATCTTCTTGTACAATTTAACAACTTCTACAATTAAACATCTTCTTCACATCACGCATACACTCACGAAACCACATCTTATTCACGGAACCTCTAACCCCTATATAATTTCTTTGTATAATTCCGTATGACAAAATTAAAGTTGTACAATTGTAAAATCATGATTCGTTCTAAATTGAAATTCTGCGGATATTAAACTCATTTGTCATAGAGCGAAAACCGCGAAAGGTTGTTCAGGCAAACAGTTTTTGGTCTATGGTTGGATATAAAGTCGTGCGATAATGACTGCCTTCTGATGCATTAGGTTTTGCAACACCAGGTATATGTTTCTAACAACTCCTATGATTCCCCTCCACTAACATTCCAAATTGGGGAGCATTCATTAAGTTTTGTCTGATAACAGGGTTTCGATTTGGCAAAGTTTTAAAACCGATTAAAAGATCTAGCACTTTCTGTGATCGTGTATTTCCTGAAAAAAAGACTAATGGTATAACAAATGTACATGCCATTGATCTTTTGGAACTTGTTAATGATGGAAAAAGGATGGAAAAAGGTGGTTATCTCTTTACGATGAGGATCATGTTAGGGTGTATACATTGGTAGTGCGAGACACGGTGTTTATGGGAAAAGAAGACATGAATTGCATCCATAATCACTTATTGTCCTTGGTTGTGATTTTGAAGCATGGAATGTATTTCCTTGGGGTGAATATATGTGGCATAAATTTTATCAAAGGACTGTCAATATTGTTCATATACACAGAAAAGATCATATGTTAAAATTGAAAAAAAACCCAAAGTTCAGTGCCACATACAATCTATACGGGTTCGCTTGGGCTTTCAAGGTTAGAATTCTCAGTAGTTTGTACTAATGTATGTATGTCTTAGTTTGATAACATATTGCTTTAGAAAACATCTTATTAAAAGCTTTTGATTCTATTTTGTTGTGCTATTACTTATTCAATCGAAAAGTACCTATAAATAATGATGTTCTTTTATTGTTATCAAATGCTGGTCCTTTGGTCTGTATACACGTCATATAAATGTTACACTTAATTTAGATTACAACAATGTTATAACACTTATTTGTTTGCGTTTTTTGTTGTAATTGTAATCATAAAGGTATTGTTTCATCCTAAACAGGTGACCTTTACTTTGTTAAACCTCTAAACAAATTCAAAAGCGATAACTGCATAACTAGACATTTTTAAAGATGACGGGTGTGCTTATTACAGATTTGGATTTTGGAGAGTTTTCTTAAAAGCTCACTTTGGTGGGTGAAAGACAACAAGGTCATTCTACGTGGTCTTGCTTGGTCAGGAGTTTCAAAGTTTCAGAAAGCAGACTGTTGTAATCTCTTTGGACCGGTAGCATCACACAGTCTTATGATGTAGACTATACTAACTGTGGAAAACTGGAAGGGGGGGGGTTGAATAGTTTTACCAATTAAAACTCGTTTTAAACTATTTAGATCGACTTATGTAAATCTATTTGGATGTGTGTTGGATGTTGATAAACAAACATATAGAAATATAAATATGTAATGAAAAGATAAAGAGTAAAAGCACAAAACCACAGCAGTATTTATAGTGGTTCGGCTACAAGGACACCTTCCTTGCCCTACTCCACTCCCAGAGTCACCTACTCGAGTTCGTAATCACTACACAACACCGACTCCTTATGGTGGAGAAACCTTCTAGCGTTTCCTACTCTTTTTCCGGTACTAGGCTAACCACCGGGTTCTTTACACCAAGGTGAACCACACCTACCACAACGTTGCCTACCCTTTTTTCGGTACTAGGCTAACCACCGGGTTCTTTACACCAAGGTGAACCATACCTATCAAAACGTCGCCTACCCTTTATCCGGTACTAGGCTAAGTACCGAGTTCCATTACAAAGGAGGAACTACTACCCAACACTACACAACACCTAAATCCCAAAGGAGACCCACTCCTTAATACAACATCATCAAGGATATCAATATCCTTGGATCTAATACTAATCTATCTTGTACATTGAATCACACCATATCGAATGTACACATTAGACACCTTTCACTAATGTCTTGATCTTCAAAGCTGCTTTCACTAATGCCTTTGACTAGATCTTCAAGGGACTTTTCAGTAATGCCTTTAGCCTTGACTTCTAAGCACCTTTCACTAGTGCTCTTAATACGGACGATTGACACCCTTCACTAATGTCTTCGTCTTGACCCTTCTAGACATCTTTTTACTAATGTCTTCAACACTACACTTCTTAGGAGAAAGAAAACAACTATCAACAAGAGGACTTCAGTAGTCTTGATAATAATGAAGCATGGAAACTCATGGACTTGAGCTTGCTCGTCTTCAAAAGATGGTGATCTCGCCTTTAAGAGGAACCTAGAGAATCACACAAAAAAAACAAAACTACATACATAGATCACTTGGATCTGAGGTTAGAGAGTTTATAACTCAAAGAGAGAATGTGTGAGAAAGGGGTTAGAAACAATGAAGAAATGGCTCACTATTTATAGATAGAAAATGCTACTGTTCCCCGGATCCCACGGATCCATCCCTTAAGGGATCCGTCTAGTGTAAGGCTAGGGATCCGTGGGACGCTCCTCTTTGCCCATGGGTATTTTGGTTATGGGTCATGGGTCATGGGTTATGGGTTGATCCATGGATATTTCTTTAGATACAATGTATCTAATGAGTGCAATGTATCTAGTCAAGTGAGTATGAGTCAATACCATGGGTTATGGATATGTTCCATGGGTTGTAATTTTTACCCATTATAATACATACTAGTTATGTATATATTTGCCCAATATGTAAACACTAGTTGTTGTACATATGTATTACTAAATCATAAAATCACTTATACTTGTTTTAGTATTTTATGTGAAAACGTAAGTGTGTTAGAAAACTATTGGCTCAAACCATTTACGTATTTTATTTGTTTCGATAAAATGATTTTACGTTTGTTATCGACAAAACATTAAAAGATCGTAAAATATAAATAAACGTTTTTACAGATTATTTGTATTAACAATCTCCCCCTTTTTGTTGATGACAAAACATAAAATTATTTTAAGAAAAAACTGAAATTCGTAAAAGTTTGAATTTGTTGTTTTTACTTTCTTCTCACCCTTTTTGTCGAAACAAAAAGAGCTACGAAAAGAAACTAACACATTGTTAAAAAAAAACATGTGAAAAGTAGAAAAGAAGGAAAAAGTAGAAAGCAAGTAACGGAAAATGATCTCGTCTTAACTCCCCCTTGATGAGTCCATCCCTATGTGAGGGCGTCAAGTAAAAATGATACTAAGCTAGTTCATTTGCAACTAAGTTTGCAAAAGATTTCGTCTATGTGACGAATATGCTCCCCCTTGATGATTGCAACATTGCAGAGGGACGTCATGAAAGTAATCCTAATATTGCAAGTGATTTTGCTATGTATTGCTTTGACAAAGCTCCCCCTAGCTTTAGGGTATCAAAGTCTTCATGTGTAAATTGAATAACTATAAAACAAAGGTTAGAAAAAAAATATAATGCATAATTTCCTGCAAATATGACTCAAGTTAGTAGAAAAAGAGTTTTCTGTTGCACGAATCCCTCCTTTGGAGGATCCGTATAGGCAAATATCAGGGATCCGTCTGGCTGATGACTAAATTCAGCAATGGTGATATAACAAATAATGTTAACATCAAAGTGAGATATGTATTATACAACATAATCATATACTTACTCCCCTTTACCCAAAAAAAAAACATAATCATATACTCAGAAATATAGAAAGTATCATGTAATTTTATTTAATAAAACTAGAGGTATGATATACATGATTCTAAAAACTAAGAAAATGAACGATACATGACTTGGAATTACTAGACTTATCTAAGTAATGCCTGATACTAGGACACCACTAAAATCTTCTAGCTCAAGTTTGTTTAGGTTTAATCTCGTCGAAACGTTCGAGGAGGTGATAGAACATGAAACATTGATCTTCCCGTACTTCATGTATCAAAATTTCAACATGTTGACAATGATAACAATCTTTGTCATGGCTAGGTAGTGGTGGTGGAAGAAAAGAAATTGCTTGATGCAAAGGATCAAGTGAAGCAGGTTGGGGAGCCTCAAACGACGGAGGGATTGGTGGAGGCGCATTTGAAGATGGCTCAACCAAGAATGATGGTGGTGGTAGAGAAGTGTCAACTTCCATATGGTCGGGTGGTTGACTTTGATAATTTCTCATAATCCAAATGGGATTATTTGATGATGACGGCGAAAAGGAAGCCGGAGCTAGTGTTGACTAAACACCTTGATTTTGTACCATAATTCCTCCTAATGAGGAGAATGTTGCCGATGGTGGAGGATGAGGTGGCCTAGGAGGCAAATCTTCTAGATTGTAGAGGTGTAGTGATGAGAGTGGAGTGGTAAGTGATAGGGCTCTAGGCACCAATGGTGATGGTTTAGTGGAGATGGGATTGTTTGGTCTTGGAGGTATGGTGGTGTTTGGCATTGGTAGTTTTATGGGAATTATCCTTTTAGGGATTGGTTTAATAGGTGGAGACATCCTACCATTTGTGGATTTAACCAAAGATGATTCGGTTGAAGAAATTTCGTGTATGACACGAGCAATTTTCTTGGGTGGTCCTTTGGTGGATGAATTACCACTTGGAGCTTTCCTCATGATGAGATGATTCAAAGAGATTTGTAAAGATTTCTAAGTGCTGAAGATGAGAATAAGGATGATGGCTTTAGGAGTCCTAACAAAGTGGTTTATAAAGCAAGGGATTTGGCAAGTGCATTCAAGACTTAAGCCACTAAAATTCATTGGAATGTGATGATTAACATGCACAAGAGTCAACTTCATAGTTGTACTAATCTAGGAAATCATTTAAGATGAGATGGACTGTTTAAGTTAGCAAGATGAGCTTCAAATGATTGTTTTAGCTAGAGTTGACATGAATCTGTTATACGGATCCCACGGTTCCCTCCAGTGAGGGATCCGCCTAGGCTAATCCTAGGGATCCGTCTCTCAGCAACTAAGAAAAGATAGCAATGATGTTTTGTAAGGTCTAATGCCTATTTCTTCTTGAGTGTTTCAGTTCATCTAAGTGTCTTAAATGAAGGGGTGCTTAAATACTTAAGGGTAATGGGTGATGTAGCTAATGATTGCCTTTTATGGAAGAGGTTGGAACTTTTAAGAGTAGCAATGGGTGACAAAAGATGACACTAAAGATTTGAGAGTACCAATGGGTGACAAAAGATGACACTAAAGATGACACTAAAGATTTCGAAATGATCCTAGAGATCAGATAGTAACTTAGGATAATGTCTTGGAGGATATCCTAAAAGCTTAAGATGGAAAAACTAGAATTTGATCAATTTTGACCAAATTTTGAGGTAAGGATGATTATAATCAATTTCGAAAGATTTCCAAAGCTAGATGTTTTAACAAGTGAAGGATCATGTATGAGTATAAGAGCGGAAGAGTAATGAGTTTTGGTGAGACGATAGATCTACGGGTGTTTCTAGTGTGATCTGGATGAGTTATGTGTGAGTACGGAAAATCTACTCAACTTTGATAAGGACTTAATTTGCCTTAAGGTACTATGTCTAGCTTAGTGTGAAGTGATCTAAAGATATGTTTGAAATAAAATGATTGCAATTGCATTTTCTGTTTGCCGGATCCCACGGTTCCCTAAGAGTAGGGATCCATCTAACACAAATTTTAGGATCCGTCCCTCTGCTAAGGAGAACCTTTACAAAAGGTATGCAAGGATTTTGAAAATGCATCATATTTCAAAGTTAGTTTTTTTAAGAGGTTCTAATACTAAGATATCAAATGTAAGATGTTTTATTTCATGAAAGAAATTTGGATTACATTGATAAAGCATGGATACTAAGGATTGACCCTATTTAGAAAGAAGGCTAAGTTCCTGAGCGTTTCGCTAGATGGATCATCAAATGGTTGATGAGTGTTTGCGATTCGGAATGAAGAAAGTTTTCATGAGAGATGCGTTTAGAGGTTCCATCATCTTGTTCACAAGTACGTACAACAGACTTTGAAATTGAGGATGAGAGTACATTATGTTATGATAAAGGCGCGTCAAGAACATTCCATATGGGATTAGTTTATTCTTGGAGCCTTGAAGATTTACAATTCGCCTTGTGAAGAAGTAGGCGAGATTGTATGGTTGTTGTGTTAGCAAACAATACATTATGTGAGCACAACAAGCGGGAAGGATTTCTCGATTTCCCCTAAGGCTCCAAACATTTTCACGTAGGATGAGTGCAAGAGGCTTGTACTCTTCTCGGATATCCCGTGTATGGATAATGTTTGTATCGGAGTAATGGGGTTTGCATATTATGCGTTTCAAGTCATCCGGGGAAGGTATGTGTGCACAATATGGGCTATTTTCTTCACGAAAGTTGAAGAGAGAATCAAGAGACCAATCTTCAGTGAAGGCACATTGTCCATGATTTGGAATTCAGAGGATGTGAGCAAATTGCCCAAGGGTTAAAACAAACTTTTGGTTTTTGATCCAAAACCAAAGAGATAGAGAGCGATCCTCGTTAAGAACGAGTTCAACTTGACGAAAGAATTCCAATACAAACCTTGGACATATTTTCTCGTTAATTTCGAGAAGACATTATAGTCCTATGGCTCGGAAGGAAGTATTGATACTTTCTTCGAATTGTAGAGGGGTGTCTACAATACGTCCTTCATGGAAGTGACGGGTTTTGAGATTATTGAACCCACTACATGATTGCGGTGTGTTGGGCTCGAGGAGATGTTAGGAGTGTAGATGCTAGTGGTGAAAATCAAACTCATATTCATGCGACATAGCGAAACCTATAGAAAAGAGAAGTTAATAGGATGTGACGTATTACGGGTAAACCAATGATTACCTAACGTTTTTATAAGATGTCTGTAAACAATGACATTTGACTCACTTAATGTTTGACATTCAAATAGAACATTTCTTTTAGGAAGAGAGTGATTTTTATTTTGCATGGAAAATCTGTTATCCAGAAGGACGGTTCCCTTCTATCAGGGATCCGGCTAGTATATCTACAGGGATCCATGGATATGTAGTAACAGAAATAGATTTTTGATAAAAACATAGTTTTTATAGTTTCATACCAAGATGTGTGTATTAGCCTACATTTTATTTTAACATGCATTAACGGTTTCTAATGTATCATGAAAAGATACGAAAGATATAGATCAAGAATGAAAAACCCATTAAGATAATAAACTAGACAAACTAGTAATATTTCATTTCAATGCTAAGAATGATACAAAGGATTGGGTATATAACCCCAATGTAGATTAACAACACAAAGTATATGTCTCCGTATGAGAACTTCATCATAGGGAACACAAGAGCGATGAATGTTAATGCGATAAGCACGAGGGCGATGTAAACCATGTTGATGACGAACCTTCTTGGTTTGAGATGAGATGAGATGAAGAGGAAGATGAAGTTTTGAATGAGAGGTAATTTTTGAAAGTGGAAGATTTGAAAAAGTGGGGATTTGATAGAGTGGACGACGGAGTGTTTATTTATGGGGAAGGAGGAATTTTTGAGATTAGTGTTTTGTTTTATTATTAGAAGGATATGATTTTTGGATTAAATTAAATAAAACACAAGTTTTATAAACCACGACTTTAGACGAAAAAGTGTCACGTATGTGAGAAAGGCTTTATAACACCCGCCTTACTTAGACCACAATATTGTCCGCTTTGCCCATTGCTCACGGCTTTGTTTTGTGGCCTCATTTGAAGACTTCCGGCGGTCACCCAAGCCAGTTACTACTCTCACATGAGCACGCTTAACGCCGGTTCCTAAGAACTCCACCGCGATGAACCACAAAACGCGTTGTGTCATTGTAAAGGCGAATGTTATCTTATGAGCCCATCATCTCTCGAGCCACGGCCGATGTGGGATTTGCCTGGGTGTTACAATCACCTCCCGCAGGGACTCATCGTCCTCGATGAGGTTTGCCCCACCATCCCGAATGGCTCAGGAGTGGCTCTGATACCATAATTGTAACACCCCAACCTGACAAGGGTAGAAGTATCACATTCTGGTGTCATATCAGAACATACAATTAAAACTTTCACAAACGAAAGCCTTATAAAAATAAATTACCCAGTCATATAAACGGATGACTTACAAAGAAAAATACAAAATCCAATATGTCCAACGGAATGAAATCTAAAAACAAAAGCTCTTCAAATAAAATCCAAAACGATAAGGTAACTAAGGTCGGTCTACTCGAATAATCCAACTCACCCATCAAGCCCATCTTCAAACCTAAAACTGCCGCAGGAAAAAAAGCGGTGAGCTTAAAAAGCCAGTGAGCAGATATAACAAAGCAAGCTAAGCGAAATCAAGATGCAAATGAAATAAGGAAGCGATAAAAAAAATGTCATAGCGAGAAGAGATCAATGAGACGATGAGGTCCTGCGAAACACAAATACCCAAAGGAAGCAGATATGAGAGAGAGGAAAAGCACATAGCACATTGATGACATAAGCGTCGCACGTCAAATAACCGGGCATACAATAAAGCGAGAAATCGGTATAAATAAGCCAGCGGAAGTCCAAATGCTAGCGGAAGCAATTAGCGAGAAAGTAAGCATGGCAATCACACAAGTCAAATAATTACGATTAATAACATCACAAGTGTCTGCAATGAAATAAAATCGGTGAGTCGACATGGTAACCACAGTATCAAGTATGAATTCAAGCATGAACACTATAATTGAATGACTTAGGGACATAGCGGGACAAATTGAAGTTAACAAGCCAAACCACATAAGTTGAACCATTTATCCAATCGAGCGATAGCATAAGCGACAATGTACACATGGCGGATCAACAATGAGCATATAAGGATACTATGAGATATTCATAGTCCACGAGGTTAATGAGCGAAGTTTACATGATAAACCGTCAAAACAATTATTTACATACTAGCATGGTCACCGGACAAATCAAAGGGTCACATGTGATGCGATAACATGTAATCGATGACAACAGTGGATCATATAATCGCGTACTAATCATATCGTAGCGGGGTAAACAATAGCCATATAAGACATGCAATAGCACAATCAAATTCAATAATCATATAATAACCCGATGCGTGAATGGAGCGATGGTGCGAGTAATGAGACTAGAGTATGACGGATCAATGAAATGGAGTATATATAACATGGTAGTAGAGTGAGTCACATAAGGGTCTTGGATAAAGATAATCAATCTGAGAATATGATGCGTTGGGAAATACTGAAGGTACAATATGGGTATATCAATAGTGTAAGGTGCAGCGTAAATCCATCCCAGCCAACAAAACAAACCAATATGAATAGTGGCAATAGTTGCCAATAGTATCCAATAGTAGCCATTGTATTCGGAGGGTGACCTCGAATACCAAACCAAATAGGAGGAGACCTCGGTAACCAATGGAGTAGCTAGCTCCCGGGGCAGTGAGGGGTGTATTGCACACACGCACCGCATCACCAAAACATATCATATCATATCAAATGCAAATCAAATCATATCAAATCTAGGATGCATCCATATGCCCCCTGCAAAACAAATAGTGGCCAATCCAATACATATATCTGAAGCGCGCATTAATCAATACAAATATGGGGATGGTGTGGAACATCACTCATCCACACTGGAGTCATGCCATTGGTGCATCAATGACACGGCCATGTTACCTTCATGGCTAGGGAAACAAATTTTTGGCTCGGGTATCAATCTGAAGGGTCAGACAAAGGTCCACGGTGTAGCAATATATCAGTCATAATAATCAGAGGTTCAATATCAGTAATCCACAATTCAAAGGTTCATAGCAGTAGTCCAATATCAAAGTCTAATATCAAAGGTTCAGTAACAAAGGTTCAATATCAGAGGTTCAGCAACGGTGGTTCAATAACAGAGGTTCAGTAACAGAGGGGTCAATAGCAATGGTTGAATATCAGAGGGTCAATAGCAAAGGAATCATAGCAACGAAATATCATAAGCGAACAAAGTCAAAGGATCAGAAAGTCATGAGAAATCCCTACTGAAAAGGGATAGAATATCTGTACCTCAATCGAAGCAAGCAAAATAGAAACGTAAGGTCACACGATGAATCAATCCTGCCGTCCGGAACCTATGAATTAGATAACGCTTATTAAGATCGGATTACTCATTTTAGACGGCTTTCCACTTTTAGCAGGTTTTCATATTGAGTAACTTTCCAAAAGTAACTCTTCGTATTTTGATAAGCTTAGGTTACAAATGCTAATTAAATAAAATTAAGTCTAATAATAATAATTATCATGGTTTAGGGTTTAAAATGTAAATAATCCAAAATTAGAGTTTAAAGTGTGAAAATATCAAAGTCTAAAGTTCCAAATGACAAGTAACTAAAATTTAAAATTCAATATTATCTTTATGATAGTGTAAGGTTTATTTTGTCAATTATAGAAGTTGAGGGTTTGCATGCAACACTTACCAAAGCTTAGGGGTTAAAATGTAATTCAGTTTTAATAAAATTCATGCTACGTGATATAGATAATGCGATATCGACTCGACACGGACCTCTGGCGAGCCGTGACGTATTGAAACACGACCTCATATGACTACGATCTGAGACTCGGCCGGTATTCACTCACGAACACACCTTAGCTAGATTAACGAGACCTTATCACATGAAAGCACACACCACATCACGTTTTTTTTTTCAGTTTACAAAGATCACATAAAATCATATTTACACACACCCCTTATATACGTGGACGCCCCATAATAGTTCTTTAGTTTTATTTTCTCAGGTTCAAGAATGTGTATTAAAGATTAGCCAAATGTTTCAATAGACAAAATAAAAGCGTATCACTCTTATTCGAATGACTCAAAAGAGCAGTCTTGATCAACACATATATAATTTATATCATTTTATGTAGCCTTAACACCAAGCATATACACATGATTTATTCTCATTCGAACTTGACAATAATAAAGGAAATACGCATGCCATGAGACCCAAAACAGAAACAAAGACGAAAATCCATGTACTCCTTTATTTGACATATATATATTTTATGTGACCTAGTCCTACCATTTTTTTATGTGATGTTATCCATGTACTCCTTTATACGACTATATTCAAGAAACAATGGGTGAAAAGAGACGAGATGATGAGAGGTTACCCTTGCGAGATGAGAACCAGAAGCGAAGACTCTAAGGGTCTTAAAACCCACGACGGCAGCAGCTATAACGGCCTGGAAAACACCACGCCAATCAGCCAAAACCCATGACATAACCAAGGCTGCAAAAACCCACGACAAGGCAACCAATACCCACGACCAAGCTATCAAAACCCACGACAAACCAAGCACCATTCGAACCAAATACCTAAGATCACCGCTGCTACGAACCTCCTTTGAAACCACCTTGTTGTCGACAAAAAATGGAGAAGAATGGGGTTTTGCCGTCACATACATTAGGGTTTATTTTATTTTCAAATTGGTAAATGGTAATTATGGTGAGAGCTTAATGGGGTTAAATGAGAAAATAAATGGGAATAATGTAGGATTTGATTGAGGCGTTTCCATAGGGCCAATTGGAGGGGGCGTGTAACTAGGCCACAAAAAGAGGAAACAAATTAAATGATCCTTAACAAATTTTTAATTACTTTTATGGTGATTACAATTAGTTGTAATTGCCTTTTAAATTTGTACATATCATTTGGGTCTAAATACTTCTAATGTGTGATATTTTTGTAGACATAAGTGTCGTGGGTTATTAATCGCCTTGCATATATTATTCATTTTCCCGAGTTAGGTTAAACGTAGTTAATGAGCTTGACATAATATACGTATTTTACAAATATTAACCTTGAGGGTACAATGGTATTTTAACGCGTTTTAGATTTTTAGGGTTTTACAGGTTTCCTAATGAAGCTACATGTAATACACGTGTATGCACAAAAAATAATCATATAAATACCTATGTAAGCATACTTATTTATCAAACTAATGTCATTTAGAGATAAGTAGAAAGTCATACCTCTAATGCACTTAGAATGTCTTTACAAATGACACAACAAATGTCGTTGAACAATTAGGCTCCTTTGTGTTTAAGATACCTTCTTGGGAAGGTATTCTTGTTACCAAGTGATTCCTATGGCTTGGTAGATATGAGCTTTAACTAAGCAACATGACAAAGAGGATTAGTGCAATTAAATGAGGAATAAATAATAAGAACAATGTTGTCATCTAATCAACATCCAAACAAAGAGTTTTAAAAGACATGGTGTTTGTTTTATGAAAAACCTTCTTTGTAGTTTTTAATTAACCATGGATCGTATCAAGTTTTTGAAGTACAATATACTCTAAGAAACTTGGTAACGAAGTTCTGATGCCAATTGTGGAAAACTAGAAGGGGGGTTGAATAGTTTTACTAATTAAAACTCGTTTTAAACTATTTAGATCGACTTATGTCAATCTATTTGGATTTGTGTTGGATGTTGATAAACAAACATATAGAAATATAAATATGTAATGAAAAGATAAAGAGTAAGAAGCACAAAACCACAACGCGAGTATTTATAGTGGTTCGGCTACAAGGACACCTTCCTTGCCTACTCCACTCCCGAGTCACCTACTCGAGTTCGTAATCATTACACAACACCGACTCCTTATGGTGGAGAAACCTTCACAACGTTGCCTACTCTTTTTCCTAGTACTAGGCTAACCACGGGTTCTTTACACCAAGGTGAACCACACCTACCACAACGTCAGCCTACCTTTTTCGGTACTAGGCTAACCACGGGTTCTTTAAACCGGGTGAACCACACCTATCACAACGTCGCCTACCCTTTATCCGGTACTAGGATAAGTACCGAGTTCCATTACAAAGGATGAACTACTACCCAATACTACACAACACCTAATTCCCAAAGGAGACCCACCCTTAATACAACATCATCAAGGATATCAATATCATTGGATCTAATACTAATCTATCTTGTACATCAAATCATACCATATCGAATGTACACATTAGACACCTTTCACTAATGTCTTGATCTTCAAAGCACCTTCAACTAATGCCTTTGACTAGATCTTCAAGGCACTTTTCACTAATGACTTTAGCCTTGACTTCTAAGCACCTTTCACTAGTACTCTTAATACGGACGATTGATACCTTTCACTAATATCTTCGTCTTGACCCTTTTAGACATCTTTCACTAATGTCTTCAACACTACACTTCTTAGGAGAAAGAAAAGAACTATCAACAAGAGGACTTCAGTAGTCTTGATGATAATGAAGCATGACAACTCATGGACTTGAGCTTGCTCGTCTTCAAAAGTTGGTGATCTCGCCTTTAAGAGGAACCTAGAGAATCACACAAAAGACAAAACTACATACATAGATCACTTAGATCTGAGGTTAGAGTTTATAACTCAAAGAGAGAATGTGTGAAAGGGTTAGAAACAATAACGAAATGGCTCACTATTTATAGAGAAAATTCTCTGTTCCCGGATCCCACGGATCCTCCCATAAGGATCCGTCTAGTGTAAAGCTAGGGATCCGTGGGGCGCTCCTCTTGCCCATGGGTATTTTGGTTATGGGTCATGGGTCATGGGTTATGGGTTGATCCATGGATATTTCTTTAGATACAATGTATCTAATGAGTGCAATGTATCTAGTCAAGTGGGTATGGGTCAATACCATGGGTTATGGATATGTTCCATGGGTTGTAGTTTTTACCCATTATAATACATACTAGTTATGTATATATTTTCTTTAGATACAATGTATCTAATGAGTGCAATGTATCTAGTCAAGTGGGTATGGGTCAATACCATGGGTTATGGATATGTTCCATGGGTTGTAGTTTTTACCCATTATAATACATACTAGTTATGTATATATTTTCCCAATATGTATACACTAGTTGTTGTACATATGTATTACTAAATCATAAAATCACTTATACTTGTTTTAGTGTTTTATGTGAAAACGTAAGTGTGTTAGAAGACTATCGGCTCAAACCATTTACGTATTTTATTTGTTTCGTTAAAATGATTTTATGTTTGTTATCAACAAAACATTAGAATATCGTAAAATATAAATAAACATTTTTACAGCTTATTTGTATTAACACTAACTTGTACCTAATTTTGTTCACAATATCAGTAATTGTAACTTTTTTTTGTTCTTAGGACTCAACTCCCATTGTTGAACTTTCTACAACACAAGTGAAATGAAGCAACCATGGTGTATTGCTAGTGCCCAATTTATAGATGGTTTATGCATGCTAGACATAGATGGTGGTGAGAAGAATGCGAGCATTCAAAGGATTTGTGACGATTTCAATTTACACACCGGCATGGAAAGTCAGCAGCGGGGTTATCTCGAAAATGCATTGTATCTCAACATTAAGCAATAACCTTCTTTAAATGGTGCATAAGCGGGACCACTCTTTCAGCAGGGCTCTAATTGTGAGTTAATGGATTTGGATCAAAAACTTTTGATGATAGAAAGCGGCATTCATTCGATCGAAACACACGGTTGTACTTGATGTGTTTACATTTGTCAAAGCGAGTTTCAAAAGTACAACAACCTTTAGGTCTTAAAATGATGCGGCCTTTGTTCCCGATCAATCTAAAAGTTGTGCCAATACAAGCGACTACGGCGTTAATCGATGATCCGGGTTTGTATTTACTTTTCGGTTTACCTCCAATGTTATACCAAACCCAAATAATCGTTCGTGTCTACACTTATATCATACCTTGGTCGCTCTGAGGCCACGTCGTGTCATACTCTAGGCCTTAGCGGGGATAAGGTCGTTGATGCAGACGATGCAACAAACATTGAAAATGATGATGGGCTTAAAGAAACGCAACCATGTAACCTTGGGATTCTTGTAGAAGCTTTGCCATGACCCAAAAATGTCTGCTATGGAATATGGAGGTGAAAGTCTTGAGCAACTTTAACCATTGCACTTAACGAAAAAAACACCGTGACCCCATTATTGTATGTTATCTTTCACTTACGGTTTATATATCAAGTACGTAGTATTACATATGTCCCTACTTATGTATATATATTTAAAATTCATCGAAACGGATTGTGGTAACGATTGGTGCGTCTTACATAAGCGACGATAAAGTTTGGTGATAATTACATATATGCAATGGATTGTGATAAAGAACGCAAGATGTGGTTTAGAGACAATTGGTGGGGAACTGAACCGTTAACAATATTGTTGGTGTGCGAGACGAAAGAAGGAACACCAACCAACAAAGCTCTTGAGGTATCTACATTATCGGTAAAACAACGCCAATAAATAAAAGAGTTTAATGTGTTGTTTTAACATACTATATTTTCAAATCTCGGTTCAAAGACAACAACACGCCATATGTAAATGTGGTTGGCCAATGACACACACGTGTTGGGACCTGTTTCCTCAGAGATAATTTCAACAAAAGCGTCGATAAACCATTGTGTGTTCCGTCTTTAGATTTAATGGATTTTGATGAGCAAGAAGTGAATGTGGTTGAGGAAAAATCATTTGTTGGCCTTCGATCCGGTAACAATGATGTCGCTGTGGTTAGCCAAGAAGAAACACCAACAAAGAAAGACCCTGAAGCCCTTAAATCTCAGGTTAAATCAAACAAATTGTCATTTGCAAATGTGGTAGGTCCTAATGACAAACCTCCGTTGGAAGAACTTTTCTCCCATAACAATACGAACAAAAGAAAGAGAGTAAAATTAAACGACAACATCAGTAAAAGAAATAGCATTATGAAACATTATACGAAGTTGGTGATTCGTCAATTCGTCAATGGGCTATCAAAACATCATTTCTACTCTTGCGACCGTCTTACAAGATCGCGGTGTCATTAATGAGGCTATTATCCGCTACCGGTCCGATGTAAAGCACCTTATTAAATTCTAACGAAGCGAATATTTTACATTTGTGCGCTTATTTTTCAAGTATGTTTTGAAACATCAAAACCCAAAACGTGTCGAGTTAGTTACTTCTATTCGCCCACAATTGAACCGTTTGTAGAGGTATGTTACATTTGTTAATCTATTAACATCATTATCATTTGGTTAATGTTATTCAATATATAAAATTTTGTTTTTTGTCTAGGAACTTTTACGACACCGAAATGCGAGAAGAAGAAGGTTCTTGTGCTCGATTACCTTCACAACTATTTGAAGCTTAAAAACCATTATTTTATACATTTCCTTGGGGCTCTGGTGCGTTGTTTCTTGTAGGGGTTTTGGGTAGCCTTGGCATGTGTTGAAGATTGCCGTGGGTGGCTTAATGACTTAGTGAGTAAACCTAATTTTTATCTGGTCTCCTAAACATGTTTATTATTTCGTTTTGTTACTTTGGAACCGAATGTTAACAATTTTGATTTTCTTTATATGTCCACAACACTTGGATTTATGGCTTGATTTGATGTGGTTGTTTAGACCGGTAGATGCGATTGGGCTTTGGCGGGGTGTAATTTCTGCAATCAAAACCTAGATGGCACAATGCCTACTACCACTTATTCGGATGGCACAACATACCACGTGGCTTGGCAAGATGTTGAAAAGGTCATTTTGGCATACTACCGTACATATAGCACTACCATATAAGCGACTTATAATATTATGCAATTGGTTTATATATTAGGTGTATTTTCCGTGAATGGCGAAAAACACTGGGTACTCGGTGTGCTCCATATCCGCCGGAGTTGTTTACCTTTATGACTCTCTCGGGTCAGCAGGAAGAGGTTCATGGTGGTGGCGAGGTTTGAAGAGAAAGTTCTGAGACCTGACTTAAATCGTACATAACAAAGTTTTAAGTCTTGCATAGTAAGGGCATATCACCCGGGATTATAAAATCACATACAAGTGTATTATAAAATCACATACAAGTGTCCAAAGTCCCACAACAATCGACTTGTATGGCGATTGCGAGTATGGGTGTGCATTATTTTGTACAGATTGCTCAGTAACGACCTCTCAAGTAGGCGACCCTCTTCAAACAAATAAGTTAGCTTACCATGAACGGATGCTTGAATACTTGGGAAGCACAAGGTTGAATACAAAAATGTTAGCGGTCTTTCAAGGTACTATCTTTAATGTCCGTTTGACCCATAATTATTGTCAAATGTTGAATTGTGCAATATTTTTCTTTCAACTTTTACTATAAGTACTTTTACTTGTGTTATATATTAGTTGATTATTAATTTTTTAGCTCAATGCATTTCTTTTGTTAATACCGATTGCACATACACAAAAAGGCCTATGGTTTGCAAACCAATTCTATATTGGTTATGTATACTTTATTAATATTTGGTATATAGCGAAATTAAATATTTGGTTGCCCTAAAGTACATCACGGTACATGTCCTTTAATGTCTTATTCCCAATCTCTTTCTTCAATACAAATCTTTCTTACTTTGTTTAACAAAATCTTTCTTTCTTCTTTTGGTCTATTCACTTCATATCTTTATCCCAATCTTTACGCTTTTGTTTAACAAAATGTCGACAATATCCCACCGGATGTTCAACTAGATATCATCCGTAGGCTACCTCCTAAGTCTATACTCCATTCGTCATTTTGCAAGTTATGGAAGGCTAATATAGATTGTGGAAGCTTCATCTTTAATTACGGTGTTCATTGTAATGATAAGTGTTTTTTAACGCTAACATTCGATCAGGGTCACTAAGGTTTTATGTTAGCTTTAGATGAACAACTAATCACTACGGCACTTCATACAGATTTAATGCTGTCATCTATGATCGCAATTGGCAATTCTAATGGTCTTTCGTGTTTTGTTTATGGTTCTAATCTAATGTCTGTTATTTAGAACCCGACAATCAAAAAATCACTTGCAGTATTTGTCCCGTTTTACACGCATCAAATTGAATCTCTAAAGATTTGTTTCGGTTTTGGCGTTCGTCAGGACACTCTTGACCCGACGATCTTGAAGGTCTCCTATCCTGTTTCCAAAGTGGTTTACGGTATGTTTCATCTTTTCTTTGAACTCTTTAAGGTGGACACGCCTTGAAAATTTCCACCCTCGTGAAACAATCAAATTGAAACGTAAAACTCGAGCGGTTGTGGGTCGTTTATCTATTGAATTTGGGAGTGAAAAGTTAACTAATGATGACGGTGTTATGTACAAGATTTATATGTTGATTTCTTTTGGTTTGGTAACCAACCAATTTAAAGTTATAGACATAATGCGATTTTAAAAATGAACTCCGGTTCCATTATATGTTACTGGATCTTGGAACCTCTCGGTCATTTACGGGATGATCATTGGTGAAGGTATGCCATTTTTGTGGATGGTTGTTGGGCGTGAATGGTTCTTCCATAAGATCATTTAGAAGCCTATTCGCCATCCCTAGCCTAGTTTCTGTTCATTTGCTTGGGTTTACAAAGCATCATGCTCCAATAGTGGAAGCCTACAACGGTAATCATTTGGGTCACTCTGTATTTGTTTACAACCAAGAACTTGAATTATTTGTCACCATGGGAATGTTAGGAGATGCTGGAACTTTCTACATCACCCCATACAAAGAATCTCTTCTTTTGTTAAATCACACAGAGCGTGCTGTGTATAGTATGTTTTTTTTTGTAACTTACCATTCTATTTATCTTCCTTTAAAACATTATCACTTAACTTGGTTAATGATATATGAAGGGCATTTTCAACGGTTTGTCCGTCTGAAGTTATCGATCATGCTTAATGGGAATGAGGCTTTATAGTTTTAGTCTGTTATGCGTATGGGAAGGAAGCATAGAGTGGTTACCTTTTCGTACTCATTGAAAGTTATAAATCAAGTGGTTCTATAATATGTAACCATTAAACTTATAATTATGTAGTAAGCGTAATATGTTGTAGGTTGTATATATGAAACGTTGTATGTCAACGTATTTACTATTTCCTCTGTTTATGTAATCTGGGCAACTAGCAGTTGTTTCCAAAAATCAATTAGGCAACTAAATGTTGTACGTAGGGCAACTTCGTTTCCCTATGGACCGCTTTTATAAACCGAGGAGTCCTTTTAGTCGTACAATTCGTATTCTACAATCTACTAATAACTACCAGCTAGTGACTATGCACACTTGAAAAAAAAATAGATTTAACATCCAACACTAGTACAATTTAACTAGCAGTTGTCAGTTTAATACAAGCGTGATAAACCCGCATGTGCCTATTCGGGCCGAGAATGGTATCGTGACATACACGAGCATCGAAACACGGCCATACACAACGGCATTACTGTTGTGGCATCATTTCGTTGATTTTTCTATCACTAGCGATTGTTAGTATACTACTAATAGTTGTAATTATACAACCAACTCGCTTTACTAGTAGTAGTTAAAATAAATAGCGGTTGTAAAAATAACTAGCGATTGTAAGTATAAAACCAATTCATTTTATAATTTGAGATTTTTAATTTAAGTAATCGAGCATAAAAGCGATGTAGCATTTTTTATGTTTAGAAAAGTCGCATATAGCTCAAAATAACCAACTCAAATGAATTTAACTATACACATCATTTCGTTGAGGTCTTCTATCATGGCGTGAGTAAAATTAACAAGTAGATGTTAGTATACTACTAGCAATTGTACTATGATTTTCTCTCCTTTTTGGTATTTGGTTAAGGCTTATCCACAATTATAAACACTTTGAATTTAACTAGTCGACCTTTTAATTCGCAAATACCATTTTTGTACCTTAGGGACTTTTGAATATCAATTATTTGAACAACACACAAAGTTGATATTTGCTTCCAAAATATGCAAGTTTCCATTTAAAAGCGGCTACATTATTAAAGTTTACATACATTATTCCTTGATCTTTTCAAGAAGCGATATGCCACTTCACTTATTTTATTTGTAGTCGACACGAAACAACATGTTACAAGCTAGAGTTGGTGTTAGAGGGTGTCTGCATCATCCAACATGTACAAATATCTTGTCGACGTTGTAACCACATGAAATCTACACTTTTCGTACAATCTCCAACTCGACCGGTGTTTCATTCCATTCAACATCCTCTATATCGGGCTCAAACATCACTTCATCCCATAACACAAATCAAATCCTAGGTAACTTGTGGCCCGCCTTGTCTCATAGCCAATTTTAACACAAGTCCAACAGTTTCCAAATCTTCTCTGTCTATAATATTTAGCAACCCACCCAAGTCGTTAAATGTAGTTTCAAAGTCGGACCTCATGATGCTAATTATAGTGCCACCATTTGTCAAGTTAACTTTAAATGCGGGATATGTTATTGTCGGATGAACGCACCAAACCTTTGTCCCGTCGTACCAAGCACCATCAAACTGTTTAACCTTCGGTCCTTTGGTTTGATCAATCCTCATGTTAGGTCACCATGTTTGTAACACAAGCATCAATATAAGAAATAGAGATGAAGGAGTGATCGGTTGAACACAATAACATACACACGAAATAATAAAGAAGAGTTATGCGTAGGAAATGTGATAAAATGAACAACCAACTCTCAAATGAGAGTTACAAAGGTATTTATGGGGAAGGAGCTAGGGCAACACACAAGCTCCCTTCCTTTCCTTATTGGGCTTGGGCCAAGGCTTATGGGCTTTCTACATAAGCCTTGCCTTAAGTACTAACATAAAAGCCATAATTAAGCTAACTATTACATATTGATTACTAACACTTGAAATATAATCTAGGAGTGACTCCAACAATCTCCCCCTAAGTGTTGGTAATTAATGATTAGAGTGAAAATGTTGCAGGTGCTGATGTAATAGTTGCTTTGACGTCTTCTGACATTCTTCATTCTTGTGAGAAGAAGTGTCTTGATTCCAACAATCTCTCCAGTGTAGGGATCTTGTTTACTTTGAAGTTTTTCAGCTTTGACGTCTTCCTTATCTTTGTTCTATGATCTTTGTTCTTTGTGGTGGTTGTGATAGTATGTTGTTGTCAACTACAGATCAGCTTCGTTGCTTCAGCGTCTCCACGTCTTTCTCCAACATGCTCACACGCTCATATGACAGTAAATACCAGGTGTGAAGTAGTTCTCAAGTCTTTATAACTTTGTAGATTCTTTGATTTGATGAAGAATCATTGTGACTTTGTGTTGCCTTTGAAATTTGAGAGAACTTCTTTAGTGATGTTGTTGGTATGAGCATGTGAAGAATCTGCGATCTTTTCCACCCATGAGCATCCATAAGAAAACATAAAACATAGGTTAGAAATAATCCAATGCTTACAAGTTTGAACTTGAGTGTGTTAACATCATAGTGTGGCACGTCTCTAATTCTCACAAAGGCTGTTCTGGCTGGATTCTCACAAGTGAGATAACGCGATGTCAAAGTACACCTACGAGTTCGGGTTAGTTCTTTGAGGTACACCAAAGCATCACCCATTGTCAGACCGCTTGAGACACACTAAGTGTAACCCATAAGGAGTTACCGAGTGACCTCTTTCGAGTACATTTGATGTTGATCTGGCGGAGTTTCCATTCAATCACCGAGGATCACGGTTGTGAACCTCTCATAAATGTTCTCGACAGTTGCTAAGATCATCAAGGACTCGATAATGTATCACTTGCGTTCTTGTTAAACCACAAGCGATGAATTGTCAAGTATTCCTAAGAGATCTTTTGATGAATCTCGTGGCTCTAGACTCAATAGTGCGCTTTGGCTTTCTGAGCGGAGACTAGGGAGAGGTCTCCTTCTTCATTACCAAAGAATCTCTAAGAAAGCCGATAGTTTCGTAGGGTTCCTGTGAGAATGAAACAAGCTTACATTGAGAGAAACTTGAGTGGTTAAGAGGTTTAGTGCATGCGTCACGGGTCCATGACGACTTTGATCTTCAATACAGTGTCATCTAGTGACAACCAAGAGCATATGAATTGAACCCGTGTACGCCTAAGTTGAATAATACGGAGGCTATTTCTTTTCACCCTTTTCTTTACTTTTCTTTTAATTCTTCAACTCCTTCTTTCTCGATTCTCATTTTCTCCTTTTAATAATCATACCTAAGGACTTCTAAATTCTAACTATTGGTGGTGTCCTTGGGTAGATCCCTCGACTACGGTGGATCATAGGACAGTTATTCTAACCTTAGTCATCTTATAACTCCATGACTAACCTATGTTGTCAGTAAACCATTTTTTGTACCACTAAATCTCTCAAAGTGGTTATGAGTAAAAACATTTTGTACCACCGAAAGAGTTTTATATTTTGTAGAAATACTCCCCCTCCACGCGTGCTTAAGTGTTTAGGCAATCTGCACGGTGAGAGAAAAGCGCACTTTTGAATTGATCAACTCAAGATAGGCGATTCCTGCGAGACACGGTTACATCACTAACTAGGTCGACTTGAAGTTGTAAACACTCCTTGGTGAGGAGGTTTGACTGTCAAGGTTCATGTCTACCAAGAGTTTCTCGAATGGTACATTCTACTAGGACAAGTCCTTTGCGAGATACGTTTACATCACTAACGAACTAGTTTGAAATTATTACCGTCCGGACAAGTATTTTCGAGTTACTAACGCTTTTAGAGCTCGCCAATTCATTGGTTAAGTCTTTTCACGAAGATTCAATAGCCATTCACAACATATTTCTTATCACATAATTTTCTCCCCTCAAAATGGCATATAAATGTTATTTTGACGAAATATTGATATCGAATATGTCCATTTCGAGTTTTGTGGGAAGATTTCCACGAAGACCAATTTGTGAACAAAGTTTTAAGAAAATACTCCCCTCAACAAGTGATATAAACTTTTGAGGTTTTGAAAACATAAGGGAAGTAGTTGTTCTTTTGAGCAAAACTTTGAAAATGAAAGTTTTGATAAGTTTTACTCAAAGTAAGAAGCTTCTTCCTTTTATAAGGATTGTGGCAATCGATGCGTACCAGTGGTCCTTTCATGACAAATGCAGGTTGTACACTTTTATGTGCACAAGCCATTGTCAATATATCAAACAAAATCACAATCAAGAGAGTTAAGAGAGTACCAATGATTACAGACGATCGGCCTACTTTTGAGGGCGTTGGTGAGTCGAAATCGGAAAGTTTGGTCATCCTCCCACATATCTCTCCAACCGTTGCATCTGATCCTGATGAATCAACCTTTCATCAACCCTAGTGATAAATCAACGAACATCCTTGCGATCCTTTAAAATTCCATCTCTTCGTCTGAATTTTACCGAAATCAATGTCCTTCAATTGATAAGCCAATCCATCTCGAACCATCTCTAGGGTGGTGTCATAGATTTTGTGAATTTCATGAAAGCCATGAAGCAAGTATGATGATTTTCAATTCGGTAGACAAACCCAAACTTTGGTTTATGAGCGATTTTGTCTTGAGGTTCTTGATTGATTCCGTTGAAGTGTATAATTTTGGTAGATTCGACCCGAGGTGGAGATCTTCAACACGCTCTTTGATTTGAAGCGTATGAATACAAGGAGTGCGATGTGTACTTGATCTTAATCTCGGTTGAGGTTTAGGTTGGGGCTCGGTATATCATAATCCTCACCACCAGGTGTATGTAGAGTGATTACCGGTTTTTTTCCATTGGTGGTGTGGTTTACAAACCCTTGGTTGATCGGATGGTGGTGGTTGTGTAGCTTGTTATGTAGTGGTGAAAACCGCTAACCATTTGTCGAATTATTGGATGGAGTTGCCTTCTTAACAAATTTTGTTGTTGACTTAGTTGTTTCTTTTGTTGATGGAGGTGATGATTGAGATGATGATTTGGGTTTGGTGGAAGTGTTAAATTGTGATTCAGAAGACTGTTGAGATATGTGTGTTGGATTGTCAACTATGTAGTTGTCTGATTCCTTCTTTAACTATTCCTCTTCAGCTCTAGCAGCTTCTTCAGCCTTTTTTTCGCATAATTTCCTCTTCAGCCACCAAATTATCATCATCAGTGACTCTTTCATCCTTATCATGATCGTAATCTACTTCGTCATATATTTCCACATCTTCACCATGCTATTCTTCTTGCGGTTGTTAGTTGTTGTTGTGGTTGCTTTATTTCAATAGTTGTAGTGACAAGGACACCGATCCTTCGGGTTGATTAACCGATTGGATGGGGTAAGAATTGTTTGCAATGGATCTTTCATAAGTGGAGGACTACCGCTGACCTCCTATCCCACGGGTTGATTAACCGGAAGGTTGAAGCATGGTAATCCATCCTTTTACGCTTTTAATGTCTTCGAAATTAGATTTCCTCATCCATTGAATCATACTCATCATCGGATGACTTTGTGAGCATGAATTTCAATGGATGTTGCGAAGGATGTCCACAGAATTACGCAAGATGATTCGAGCATATGAAGTTGTTGAAGACGACACGGAGATTGTTTATGCCAATTGTTTTGTCGTATCCAAAGAAGGAATGTGTTTGCCATCGAGAGCTCACTAGGGCATTGATGTTTGCTTGATTTGCGACCATTTTGTGATCTAAAAGACATTAGACAAAAAGATGACATATGGAAACACAATGTGTTTGTTTTAGTCTGATTTATTATCTAATTCCTTGTTTGATGGTAACATGTTTATGTTAGTTACAAGTCCTAAGTCACATTTGTCCAATTGTTGAAGTTGATGTGATAAGTTACGTGAACGTGTTAATTTTGAAATTTCAAAGTCCAATTTTTCACTTAACACACAACATATTAACTGTTGGATCGATATACTCTAACCAAACTAACTTAAATAGCTTGTTAAGGTTTAATAACCTCGGATAAATCCTAAGTTATTAACAATGAAACACCGAGCAAACTCTATTAAGTATGCGAATTTACTTAACAAAGCTAAGAAGAATAACTTTAACTTTGAACAATTTTATTAATAACACTAACTCGCTTATTATGCACTCTTTAACAAATCTAATAATATCGAACTTCTAAAACTCTAATAATGTCACGTACATCTAATATCAATCTAGGGTCCTTTTATAGGCTCAAGGATAAACCTAAATGATTTACAATTCTTATCCTTGTAATGTCAAGTAAACAATACTTAGAAAGTTCTAGATAAACATTACTTTCTATCTTTAATCTAATACAACCGAATTTAAACTTTGCGAGACTTGATGAATAAGCGGTACTTTGACTTTAACTTAGCAAGATTTTTTGACTTCTTGCGGATTTTGTCTTTCGTGATGATTTTGTTAATCTTTAGTACTTTAATCTTCTATATCCCAACAATCCTCCCTAACTTGAATTCTACTTGTTTGATTTCAAGTTCCTTTGTAGATTTTGCTTTAACACCTTTATCTTCAAAGAGGAATTGTGACTTTATCTTCGATTTTATCTTTGTAGTTTCTCCGCTTATATCATCATCAAAGTAGTCTTTATTTGTATAATTCTTTTCAAAGATCAATCAACAATCTTATTTCTTTTCAAAGAACATTCAAAGAAGCTCCATCTTTTCAAAGAACATAAGACAATGTACATTTAATTCGCTTAAGTTTCACTATTCTCATTACTTCCGGTGTGTAAACTCCTGAGAGGTGAATCATTGAAAATTTAATGGATTTGAGTTCTCTTTAATAAAGCCATTAACTCGAGTAGCCAAATGTTTTGATGTGTAAGATCATGGTACACCGATAACCATATGATTTTTGCAAATCATCACCATCAACAAATGATTTGTCTTTACCAAAAGTCGTACCTTTTTGGACTAGTTAGTTCTTTCATCATGGTGAACTAATTACCATATAATGGTTTTTCCACGCCCTTTACCACAAGCCATTTTCTTGTGGGCTAGCCAACTCTTCACATTATCGATATGGTGAGTTGATGACCATACAACTTATTAGCAAGTTGTTAACTAAAACGGATTTGAAATATCTTTACCGATCCGTTTGCTCATGGATTAGCCAATCCTTTTGTAACCATGGTGGATTGATAACCTATTGGTATTACCATCTCAAAACCATTTATTTCTTTTAACCTTTGTTTCAAAACATTTATTACTTAACAAAAGTTTTTCAAAATCAAGAATCGGTTTAAAACTTCAAGCAAGACTTTGAATAAAGTATCTTGTTTGATCAACGATTTTGAATAAAATCTCGATATATCAAAAATTTAATCAATTAAGATTCATACCGCTTATTCATCATCATCAAGAATTGCACCATATGATAAACAACTTGATGACCGATATGCTATTTCATTATCTTCTTCTACTTCCATTCCATGCTCCAAAGATCCTCCTCATAAGTTCGGTGTAAGAGGATATCTTCTATCGCCTAACATGTGAATCATAATTCCATCTTCTAGCTCTAGAACATGTACTCCGATTCTTCAAAGAATCTCCACTAACAATCTCCCAATTCTCTTGATTCTTCCAAATTTCAAGTGAGTTGCTTTGTTCTTTAGTTTCCCATACAACAGTGAGATCTCCAAGCAATACTAAACCAACTCCTTGTGATGGATTTTGTTCAAAGTAATCTCGCACCACATGATATAAATAAAATTAATCCACTCTATCTATGATGTGCAATAAATCCCATAGCTCGTTGAACACTCAAGCTTTCATCATCTCTATGAAACATCGATAACTTCCATCTTTGATTCTACAACTTCAAAAGCAATAATTTGAGATTTGTTCATTTTCATCTCAAAGATCATCTCAGAGAATACTCAAAATCCACTATTCTTAAGTAATTCCTTAGTTCATCATTAGTATCGATCGTAACTTAACTTTCTCTTTGATGACCGTATTTCTTCAACTTCGCTTTTCTTTTTCTTTTAAGCTCGCTTTCTATCTTTTTCTTTCCAAGCAAGATCATCTTTATAATCTTTGATGCTTTCAACACTTTTCTTATAAGCTTCCCTAACAAAGATCATACAATTCTTTCTTCTCAAAATAATTAAACCTCTGCAATCCTTTATACCCTTGACTTTTAAATAAGCCATCATTGCATTTATGTCTTTAGCTCGATTTGGTCTTCTTGGTAGAAAAGAAATGTAAATAGGCTTACTCTAATGGTTCATCGCCTTCAAAGATTCAATTCCTCTTGCAATTTCTTAGTTATTTCTCTATTTTGAGCTTCTTCAATTTCCTTAGCTTCTATCTTTAGCATTTAATTCCTCTTGAAACTTTCTAGTCGCTTCCTCATTCATAGCAACTTGAGTAGCTCTTATCTCATGCTAAAGTAGGTTTCTTTTTCTTCTTTGTCTCTACCAACTTGCCCTTACCTTTATCTTTTGGATCAATAATAGCCTGAGAAACTCTTGGTTGTTCTTCTTCTTGTACTCCTGGAATGCTAACACCTCTTGGTCTTGATAAATCATGCAAGATCTCAAAGAATGGTTTCGCATCACTTGTAGTATGTATAGGTTTTGGTGTATCGACTTCCTTTTCTGGTATAACTTGTTGAAGGACCGACTTCTTCTTCATGTAACACGCTTGAAGGACCGCTTCCTCTTCAAAATCTAATACCCTTGGAGTAATCAATTCTTGTCTGAAGTTCTTGAAAAGCAAGATTTGATCGCCAGACCTTGATCATCAATTGCTTTGAACTTGAACATCAATAACTTGCTCCTCAAGACTTTGAATAACCTGTTCTTCAGTTTCTTGTGGTTGAATATTTGTACCTTGAACTTCGGTCCTTACATGTTCAGTACTTTCAATATTAACATATTCTTCAGTACCTTGAGGTTCATTCTCCTTAACAACATCTTCTTTCAAATTCTTTTCTTCTAAATTCCTCCCCAATTGGAATGAAGATTGTTTGTGAACCTTTTGCCATTTTGTCTTCTTAAACTGCCTTTGCTCCTTCTTTTTAGATTTGACCCATAGACGATGATGTTGAACCAATGGCCAGACAAAATTCTTGAGTCTTCTAAACTTGAACTTCAACTTCTTGTCTGCTTAGCTTGAGCCTCGCTTGTTTTCTTCAATTTGACTAACTCCCTTGTCGAACATAATTATCCAATGTCAAACCTTCGGGGGTATAGTATGTGAATCATCTCCTTGAATTGGTGAATGTTCCTCCGGTTGAGAATCGTGAACATATATCATGGAGATGGAGAAGGTGAAACTGCAACATCATCTTGAACTTCAAGATTTCTGCGAGCAAGACCTTGTGATGCAAGATACCTTCTTGAGATGCAAGACTCGAGAAGCGACCTTCTCTATCTTCATCTTCTCGCAAGATCGCCTCGATAACGAACAACTTCCATCATAGAAGTAGTTAAGGAGTGTCCTTCCAAAGTGAATAAATCACTCTTCCTAGCCATGAAAGTGAAAATCTTGGCTTGTTGTACCACAACAGTAAAAGACTTGTAGGTTTAGGTACATCCGAAAGTTGTTTATCGAGGAATACTTGAACAAACCTTGGATACATCAACCATTTTGAACCATGAGTGATGTGTGAAAGCATTCCATCTAGAATTAGCTTTGAAAAATTGAAAACACGATCAAGAGCCAATCCTACTATAGCGTATGCTATGTTAGATCCAAATTGCTCCCATGATGTACTTTAGCACTAATACAATGAAGCAACACATGTACTAAAAACTTCCAAAGTGAGGACAAAATAAGGGTTTCTGAATGTTTGTTCGCTTAAGGACCCTTCATAACCAATGTGCCCAAAAGTATCCCAAATCGCTGCTTATCAAAACGAATGTACCCATCAAGATCATCAAACAATAAATCTTCACGAATAGAGGCTTCATAATCTTGACATTTTTCCAAAGAACCATAGCATGAATATATTCTTCATCATTCTCCATATGAACCCTAGCAGCTTCCCAAAATTGTTTGAATCCGAGGCTCAATAATATCCGGTTCTACTAATAGCGCATAACTAATTTGCGATCTAGTAAGAAAATCGATAATATCATGAAAGATTACATTCGCCAGTCTTGTCTAAATTCGCCACCATGTTGTGTTTGGAAACAATATTACGACTCGCCATTGATGATTATATGATCACGCTTAGAGATAGAACAAATAATATAGGTGAAAGTGAGAGAACTATGGAAAAGATTAGGAGATATCAATATGAGAGGAAATTCGAGAGTAGTTATTTATAGGTAGATTTAAAAATCACGACCATTAATAACAAAGTTACCATTGGTAGGAATTACCCTCAATATTACCGTTAGAATAGTACTTTAATAAGACAAACAACACTTTCCACGTGTGTAGTACTTTCCAAGCAGTACTTTCATAAAAGCAAAAAACAGTACTTTTCCATTCTCTTCCTTACAACAGCAAATAAACATGAATATCCTCCCTCAGCAATACATAGGACTATACTTACACTAAATAGTCCTCCCTTAAATGTAGCTCAAGAATTGATCATGCCAATACTCACCACCAAGTGAGTAAATCTAGAAACATCAAATCCTTTGGTGAGTAAATCACTACATTATCATCAGATGCACCTTGAAAACATTTATGAGCCTATGCTCATAACAATCTCGATGAAGTGGTGCCTAATCTGAATATGCTTGGTCTTGGAATGATAAACTGGATTCTTCACAATGCAAATAGTACTCTCATTATCAATATTGATAGGAGTATTCTTGAAATTGAACCCATAGTCCAAGAGTTGATTACGCATCCACAACACTGCAGCACCACATATTCTCGCTTGAGCTGATGATGTTGCTGCAATTGTTTGCTTCTTACACGCCATGAAACTAGTCTTCTTCCAAGATATTGGCATCCACCGTGGTTGATCTTGTCATAGTTATCACCGCATAATCACTATCTCAAAAAGCTTCCAAGTGAAAAGATAAATCCTTCGGATACCACAACCCCAACTTAGGTTGTTGTTTCAAATAACTAAAATTCTCTTCACTGCATTCATATGAGAGATCTTTGGTGAGACTTGATATCTTGCACATAAACAAACAACAAACATGATATCGTGCCTTGATGCGAAGATACATAAGACATCCAATCATGGATCTCAGTATAACTTGACTTCAACTGGTTGTCCATCTTCATCCTTGCCCAATGAGTTGATAGATTTAATAGAGTAGTAATGTGCTTCATTTCATCAAAATTGAACTTCTTAAGTATGTCGCTTACATACTTGTCTTGACTTATGAAAATTCCTTCCTTTGACCGCTTAACTTGAAGTCCCAAAAGAAAGTTAACTCACCCATTGAACTCATTTGAAATTCATTCGCATTAGTTGCTCAAACTCCTTGACCATAGATTGTTTGGTAGCTCCAAAGATGATATCATCTACATACACTTGAACTAGCATGATATCCTTCTTATCTCTCTTGATAAACAAGGTCTTATCTATAGCTCCTCTCCTATAACCATGTTGCAATAAAAAAGTAGAGAGCCTTTCATACCAGGCTCTAGGTACTTGATGTAAGCCATAAAGAGCTTTGACAACTTTGTAAACTTTGTTTGGATGTTTAGGATCTTCAAAACCAGGAGGTTTCTTGACATATACTTCCTCTGTAATCTTGCCATATAAAAAGGCACTCTTGACATCCATTTGATAAACCTGAAATCCCATATAAGAAGCAAAAGCAAGAAAGATTCGAATTGCTTCTATCCTTGCTACAGGAGCAAACACTTCATCATAATCAACTCCTTCTTCTTGTCTGTAGCCTTGTGCAACTAACCGTGCTTTGTTTTTGATGACATTCGCTCTTTCATCTCTCTTGACTCTGAACACCCATCTTGTACCAATGACCTTCTTACCATCAGGAAGATCACATAATACCCAAAATTCTTGAAGTCTGAATTGTAGCAGTTCTTCTTGCATAGTTTCAACCCAACTTTCTTTAGTCAATGCTTGAGCAATATTCTTGGGTTCCTCTTGAGAGATAAAACAAGTAAAGACATGTTTGATGGTTCTTATGATTCATCTGCTTTGTTTATAGACAAAGCTAAGTAAAGCATTATGAGGTTTAGTAAAACTCTTAGCTTTGTGTCTTGTCATCACTCCGTAGTAGAAGGACCAATGATTTGATCGGTGAGGATGATTCTTATGAATTCTTAAGTTTGGAGACTATGGAACTCCATAGGTATCATCCAAATTAGTGAAATCAACATCTTCATTGGAATCGAGAAAATACCTTCAACTTCAAACTCATCATTAGTATCTTCTAAGCCGTGCATAGTAGGATCATCCAAATCATCCAAAGTCTCGAAATCGGTGCGAAGATTTTGGTCAAAAGCACTCTTGTCAAAGCATCTTGTGAGTATTCTGCAGCTTTTGTTCTTTTCTTGCTTCTTCATAAGCTCTTCTTTGGTCATCGAATAAGAATGTGCTAAGACATCTTGAAGAAGCATATAATTTAGTTCATCTTGAATAGATTGATCCTCAACAGACAATGAGGATTTTGGTGCATCAGTACTCTTCTTTGGTTCCACGAAATTGGTTCTTCATTAGGAACGAGATCGGGTCTAATGTGAACTCCATGAACAACATATCGTAAATCTTCTTCATTGTGTATGCAGTTGATTTTCTTCTCTACAGTACATAGTTCATAGAAGGAGTTAGAACTTCAAGATCAAACATCCAATCGGGACCTTTACCCTTCTCGATTGTCTTGATCTTCTAAAAATTCAACATGAAGACAATCTTGAACCTTCTTAGTGACTCTATTGTACACTCAAGCCCTATCGTTGGTACAATAACCCAATAAATAACCTTCTTCCGACTTGCCATCAAACTTACCCAGTTATCAATTGTATTCAAAATAGTAAGAGGGCATCCAAAAGGCTTCATAAATCGATGTTGGGTTTGTTGCCCATCGCCAACTCATAAGGTGTCTTCATCTCGTGGCTTAGTAATCGATACTCATAAGTACATAGCAAGCAAGATTTACACTTTCACCCGAATTGAATAGGTAGTTGTGAATCGCTAGCATTGTTCGCCGCTTCAATCAAAGTCCTATTCTTTCTCTTTGCAACACCATTCTTGTGGTGTTCTTGCACATCTTGAACTCCTCTTAATTCCTTTGTTTGCACAAAATTCATCCATAAGCTTGTTCTTGAATTCGGCCCATTGTCACATCTAATACCTCTAACCTTGAGTCTCAATTGGTTTTCAAGTGCTATTATGAGAGTATGAATAACATCAAAAGTATCATCTTTAAATCCCAAGAAAAATACCCAACTGAATCTATCGCAATCATCCTTACAACTAAGCAGTACTTTTTCTTGTTTAAACTTGCTACTGAACAGTCCAAACAAATCCATGTGTATCGCTCAAAGGTTCTCTAATAGTCCTCTCCTCAAGCTTCTTGCATGAAGCTTTGTGTTGTTTACCCTTTTTGCACGCCAAACATGAGTGATCATTCTTGTAAGTCTTTGAAGGTAAACCTCGACTAAATTTCCTTTGACCGGTTTGTTGATATTCTTGAAATTGACATGGCCTAATCTTCTATGCCAGCGATGCTTCTTTAGATGTTGCTTTGCCACCAAACATGTGGCTCTCCCATAAGAATGAAGACTCTTCATATCTAGACTATACACATCATTAGTTCTTGGTACTCTAAGGACTACCAAATTATCATCAACAGTTTTGAATTCAGGGGAAAGGATGAGACCTTCCGTGTCGTTGAATACCACAAGGTGCTTTTTATCACAGATTTGAGAGATTGACAATAGGTTGAACTTGAGCTCCTTCACATATCTAACATTCTCAAAATCTATACGCCCGCTTTGATGGTTCCTTTCCATAATTCTTCCTCCATTAGGATCATTCCTAAATGCAACTCTTCCTCCACTAATAGATCTAAAATCGAATGTAATCTCCTTGTCTCCTGTCATACTTCAAGAGCAACCACTATCTACAATCAAATGATCTTTAAGCTCCTCTTTTGGGTTGCCTGCACAAAGATTTAGAGAGTTAGTTTCTTTTAGGAACCCAAGCCATTCTTGACTTGTGTTCCTTGTGGAGTTACAAACTCAAATTCTTTGAGTATGTAATTCCCACTATTTTTAAAACATGATCCGAATTATCTTTTGATTTTTAGCATGTGGATTTTCAAAACTTTCTGGATTTTCAACGAACTCTCTTTTGCAAATTCATTCTCTTTTCTTGTATCACAAAAACATCGATTCACTTTTGTTGAAAGTATTGTTTGTCCTCGTGAAGATTTCTCTTTTAACCCATTCGATTTTAACACTTGGTTCCCGTGATCTAGATCCCCATGTGAATTGTAGTACCTTCTAGGTTGATAATAATGAGATCTCCTAGGTTCCTGTTCCAGTAGTGTTAGCGATTACCTTGTTTGAATTGAGCAAGACTTTGGGAAGGTACCGCTTGTGAAAATCCGTGGTTTAGAAAAGGTCTTCTCGTGGGTACCTATGGTCCAGTGAGAAATTGTTGTGATTAACCCTATTTGAATTATTCCGCATGGTTTGTTCTCTCTAGGTTTCGGTTGTGCACTGTTCTTTGGAAATTTTCTAAGGTATTCGAGTGATGTTCACAATCCTTGATTAAATGAGTAGGACTAAAGCACACAAAACACGCTTTTGACCCATACTCCCAAAGTGACTTCTTCTATGTCTATGACCAAAACTATTTTGCCTTCTAAGTGAATGATTTAACTGTTTTGACCAAAGTTATCCCAAAAGGTTTAGCAAGATCTGTTTTGAAAAGGTTTTCTGAAGGTCTTGCTTGGAGCGAGACTTTCATTGAAGGTACTTGCTGACTTTGAACATTGTTTTCAACAGCTTCTTTTGGGGTTTCGACCTAGATTGACCAATAAGCTTTTTCCTAAACTCTAGACCTGCTACACAAAAACGTGAAACATCGTGTCTTATGGGTTGATGACTACCATGGGATGTGGGACAACATGATAACCCTTGTCTTTCTTATATTCCTCGAGGTGGTTCACAAATTGAATCCTCATTACTAGATGTGTCTACATAATTAATGAGTTCATCATCACTAGTGTTTATATCCTCTAGGTCATCACCGATTGATTCTCTTCTATGTTATCAAAGTCCATACCAAAACCTAAGCCGCTTCTAATGTAAGCTCTTCTCTATTTTTGAACATAAGTAACATGTGACATACCGATTCTTTCCGGGCATCAAACTTTGCTAACAAATCATCTCTTTCCTTAGTCAAATTCTCAATTTCACAATTTTACAATTTAGTTTCCATTCACTTAGTTTTAACCGGTAATCCTTTGTTCATACTTTTCACCCAAGCCATTTCATTATTTTCACGTGTTAATATTTTGGCTTCCATTGACTCTAAAGTTATTTGATAACCACTACCTCGCACCTAGCCCTAACACAATTATCTCTTTCAATCACATAACCGGCAAGTAATTTTGATAAAAATCATGACAATTTGAGCATACCTCGAGAGATAGGGGTGAACTTGGTGAAGTAGCCACCATTGCAAGTAGAACAAGATCATCTTCACTCCATGCTCCAATCAAATCCTCCAAAACCATCTCTCGATTCCAAAGCAAAGATGATCGATTCCTCATCAAAGGCAATGCTCGGTCAATTCTTCTCAATCGTCAACTACTTCTTCCATCGCTACCATACAATAGGTTACTTGGTTCATCATCAAACTCAAAGACTCGGTCAACCTCGATAAATTCTCTTGAGCAACCAAAGCCTTTGTTTCGTAATAGGAATTTCTTTCAACTCTAGCTTTGGTTTCTCGATCATCCTGCTTGCTTGATATTTAGCAAACCCGCATTCTCTTGCAAAATGTCCAGTATTTTGACAATTGAAGCACTTAATCTTGGATTTGTCAAAAGTTATTCCCTGTTTTGGCTTGAAGTCAATTCCTCTTCTTGTCTTCTTCATGAACTTCTTTATCCTTGCAGTGATCATAGCAACTTGCCACCGATATCAATTTCTTCAAGAGCATCCTCTTCAACTGTGAGAGATCTTCTTCATAAGTGATGGTAAAAAGCTTGTCAGGCAAAGAAAGAGCATACAACTTCATCCGAGTGGATGGTTGCCGAACAATGGGGGTAGAATAGGTACAAGATTTTGAGCAACAAGATTTGAGTGGGAGAAGCGATACTTTTGGAGGAAGTACTACCCTCTTTCGAGATGATAGAAAAGCAACACTGTGAGATTTGGGCCGGTTTGACCATTCATCTCATGCTCATACACCTTCGTATGATTGTAGAGATCATCAAAGTCCATAACATCCAAACCCAGTTGTCCTCGATCATTGTAGCTATCACATGCCATGTTGATGGCGAGACTTAAGAACTTGAGATTAGCATCTTCAACTGAAACTTGTGCTTTGTATAGCTCCAACATGCTAAGAAGGTTCTCAAATCATTATAAGCGACATCAAGGTTTTCTTTCTCCAAAAGTGAATGTTTCAAACTGTTGCTTTAACAGATTACATGCATCTTTTGAAGCATCATTACCTCCAAACCTTGTTTTGAGAGCAGCCCGAGTTTCTTAGCATCTTTAGCATCATGGAACTTGAGAAGATGACCATCTCGAATGGCGCATAAGAGAATGTTGAGTGCCTTCTCTTGATTCCTTAATGTTGTTTGTTGGTAAGATCGCCTTAGGTGCTTTGGGATGTCCAGAACATCAATAGTTTCGGAACTTCTTCATTACCATTGACAATTATATTCCACAGTGGTTGGTGCGTGATTGCAATATACTTGCCTCATCTTCATGCTCTATAGATCGTATTCGCCTTCGATGACAGAATCCTCATTGAGGTGATGGAAGGTGGTGGAACGTAATCACGACATCTTTAGGTTTTAGGGTTTCTTCTTAGTCAGAGTTTCCACACAAGCTCTGATACCACTTGTTGGATCGATGTACTCTAACCAAACTAACTTAAATAGCTTGTTAAGGTTTAATAACCTCGGATAAATCCTAAGTTATTAACAATGAAACACTGAGCAAAGTCTATTAAGTATGCGGAATTTACTTAACAAAGCTAAGAAGAATAACTTTAACTTTGAACAATTTTATTAATAACTCTAACTCTGCTTATTATGCAGACTCTTTAACAACTCTAATAATATCGAACTTCTCTAAAACTCTAATAATGTCACATACATCTAATATCAATCTAGGGGTACTTTTATAGGCTCAAGGATAACCCTAAACGATTTACAATTCTTATCCTTGTATGTCAAGTAAACAATACTTAGAAAGTTCTAGATAAACATTACTTTCTATCTTTAATCTAATACAACCGACTTTAAACTTTGGTTAAGATTGATGAATAAGCAATACTTTGACTTTAACTTAGCAAGATTTCTTTGACTTCTTGCAATACTTTGTCTTTCTGCAGTACTTTGTTAATCTTTAGTACTTTAATCTTCTATATCCCAACATTAACTTTTAAGCTTATATGAAACATCAGATATTTGTGACTTATGCGTAACATTTAACAAGTAACAAATGCGTAACACGCCAAAATGTAGTGAACAGTGGGTTATGAGTACCAAGGATCCTTATGCGTAAGAAAGGAGATTATGCGTAAGAGTAAGCTAAAGCGTAAGACCAAGCTTATGCGTAAGAGTTTCTTACATGTAAGGCAAGTTCAAAGGCTTTAGGCTTACGCGTAGGAATAAGCTAGATGCTACGCGTAAAGTTTACTCGTAAGAGTAAAGCTTATGCGTAACAAGCCTTGTTTATGAATATCTTTCCAAGATACGCGTAATCCACTGTAGACCTCTAATGCGTAAGAGTTACGCGTAAGATTTCTCTTAGGCGTTACCTTTACGCATAAAAGTAATCCTTAAGCGTAACGGTTTGAACACCTAAAGATTCTGACATTATGAATAGTTAACCAGTTAAATATAAACATGAAAACTTGATTGCGTTATTCCAAACATTTTTTAGATCACAAAGCAAGTACAAGAACATATCAGATACACACAGAAAGACTTAGGCGTAAAATTACTTAAACCCTACACCCTTAATCTACGCGTAAGAGATATGGCTACACAAATCAAACAAGAATGTTCCTAGAAGTGTCCTAGATGATATATGAGTGCAATGGAACAAGATATAACACATTTCCACCACAGAATCTGAAGATTCATGGGATATGAACCCTAAAAACCTAAAAACCTAAATTCTTATAGTTTAGATGTTTCTGGGCTAATTTAAAGGTTCAAATCATGCATATATACTTATTCTAACACTTTCTTGACCACCTAATAACATATCACAGAATAGAAAAAAACCTAAATGAGCGCAAGAACCCTATAATTCAAATTAATGAAATTTAAGATTCTGGATGGTTTTGGATGATTGAAACAAGTTTAATAGACACTAAGAAAGGTTTTAACATAACTCATTTCAATCCAAATACTTTTATGCATAAACACCCAATACGTTCGAGTGGACAATTTTCCAAAATCAGTTTAAAGAGTTTTAACCGTTGGATTTGAAAGATTTTTTGAAATCCTTGTTTAGAATCTTGATCAAAACAATTTAGAACTTACATATTATGAACAACTTGAACGGATTTTGAAGATTTGATTTGGGCCGTTTGATCTTGGTGGTTTAGGAGTAAATGCACATGAAGTGGTGCATAGAATGTGTAAGGTTCCAACCAAGATCCTTTAACACCCATTTTGGTTACACAAAACATATTTAGGCAAGAAACATAGCGATACTCCCCCTCGACTTTTGAAATAATGAATTTTGAAAAACATTTGAGTTCGAGGAGAGTATTTGACAAGATACATATCTACCATTTTAGAAGAAACAACATATTTTGGTAACATGCAAGTACAAGGTTTTATGAAACTGAAAAATATTTACTTTCTCCCCCTCAACACTTGTTTGGGAAAATTGTGAAAAGTTTGATAGAACAAAGTGTTGACTGAAGATTTGTACTTGCGATGTTTGAAAGAAATTTAGATAGAAGAATATTTTTGGATTTTATCAGATTTTATATTTTTGTATTTTGTTTTTGAAAAATTTATTTAAAAAAAAGGTTTTGGTGTTTGACTAGTTTTAAGATTGTTTTAAAAGTTCGTCCAGTTCCTCTAGAGTTAAACACCTCATACCGATCCGGTAGACAAACTCAGTAAACCTAGCAGGAGCTAAGTCTTTGGTGAGAAGATCTGCCAGTTGGTATTCAGTTCCCACAAAGTATAATTCAACGGTACCATTTTTCACATGCTCCTTGATGAAATGATATCGAAGATCGATGTGGTTAGACTTCGAATGTTGGACTGAGTTGCACGAGATTGCAATAGCACTTCGATTGTCGCAAAGACATCGATTACATCAAATACGTAACCATAGTCTTTGAGTTGTGTTCGCATCCAAATGACTTGAGCACAACACCGAAATGGCTACATATTACGCTTCGATTAAGACGGTGATGTACAATCCGCTTCTTCGATTGCCATGACACCGCTTAATCACCAAGAAATTGTAGAGCTCAAGTACTTTTCCAAGAATCTAAGCAACTGCGTGATCGGCGTCTCTAAAAGCTATTAGTTCAAAACCGAATCCTTCGGATACCGGATCCCCAAATTAATGGTTCCCTTGATGTATCCGAGGATTCTTTTAGCCTCGAGAGGTGAGTTTCGGTTGGTCGCGATCGATAACGAGAGCAAAGATATACAACAAATATAATGTCAGCCCATTGGTCTGTTAGATACATGAGAGACCCAATAATACTTGGTATTTGGTAGGGTCAACCAATTTCCCATGCAAATCAGCATCCAGTTTCTTAGTATGTGCCATTGGTGTGGCATAGGTATCACAAGTTTGCATTCCATGTTTGTTAAAGATTACAAGAGCATATTTGGACTGACTCAAGAAAATACCATGGGGTGATTGATGAACTTGCAGTCCTAGAAAGAACGTAAGTTCACCCATCATGGACATTTCAAAATGTTTTTTCATAAGTTTTGAAAAAGTGTTTGAGTACTTTAGATGTGTTGACCCAAAAATGATGTCATCCACATAAATTTGAACGATTAAAATATGTGCCCCGTGATATTGTATGAATAGTGTTGGGTCGACCGATCCTTTAGAGAAATTATTGGCAATAAGAAAGGATGATAACTTATCATACCACGCCCGAGGGGCTTGTTTGAGACCGTAGAGAGCCTTGTTCAGTTTGTAGACGTGATTAGGGAACTCTAAATCAAAAATCCTTCCGTGACTAACATAGACTGTTTTTCGCTTTTCCATTTAGAAAAGCGGTTTTGACGTCCATCCGAAAGACCGTGATGTTCATGTGAGCCGCGAATGCCGTAAAGATCCGAACAACCTCAAGTCTAGCAACAAAAGTGCGAATGATTCCTCGTAATCAATCCTTCTTCTTGTCTATAACCCTTAGCCACCGTGACGTGACTTATTTCGATAACCGTACCTTCACAGATCCAATTTGTTTTTCCAAATCCATTTCGGACCAATAACATAGACCCTCGTTGGTTTTTCAACCAATTCCATACTTCAAGACGTTTAAACCGATTAAGTTCTTCTTGCATGGATTCAATCCAGTTCTCGTAAGTCATTGCTTCTTTTATGTTTTTGGGTTCAGATTGACAAATGGTAAGAGCATAAATGCAATGTTCACCGTCAGTCTGAAGGCATTGTCTAGTTATAACTGGTTGATTTGGGTTTCCAATGATGTTCACAAGAGGATGGTCTTTAGTCCAACGATGTGTGGAGGGTTAATGTTGATATACATTCTGTAGATTTGGAGGATTCAAATGGCTTGTAGATGATTCCGCAACATCAGAAGTGGCAGTTTCATTTGCAAAAGGATTGAAGAACGCATTTGGATTAAAATCTGCAGGTTGTGGTACTTCTTGGTTCAGAATATCACTAGTCGGTTCGACGTCATTGGATGCGGTTTGTTCGGTTATTATTGTAGAGTTAATTGAGGTACTTCTTCAACAGCTTGTTGTTGTTTCGTGTATCGGTATTGGATTATTATCGGGTTGAGCATCGGAAACATTTGATACATCAAGAGCGTTGATCAATATCATCACTAAATGTAGGAGCAAATAGTCGCTCCATTTGTTGACGAGTGTTTGGAGGCTTAGTTCACCGATGATGGGGTTTGGGGAAGTTTAGACGGTTATGTCCGGTTCCAAGTCATTATGCTCGAAGCTATTGTGAATATAAACAGAGAAATGATGTAATAAGTATGAAACCGATTAGTTTCCCATTGAAGTAGTTTCAATCGCCTTCCCCTAAACCGACAACCGCCTTTAGCAGATTTGAAACTTTGATGAAGTCGACATTTCCTCTAACTTTTGAAGTTTTCGATTCACTCGGAATTTGTAGATGAGCGAGAAACCACACAAAGTAACCGACTTATTGTGGAAAATCAGTTCGAGGGTAACATACAAGAAATCAACAAGATCTTCTCTCGAATGTAGATGCTTCACACCAAACAAACCACAAAAGATGAAATGAAATGACTTCCCCATGAATGTTGCGGTCTATCAGAATAATAATTACCTGTGAGTATGCAATTTCTCGATAAAATGACCTTGTGTGAGTCATCATAACATCATATTTAGGTAACTTCACACACGATAACCCTGAGAAAGTGAGACAATAACACCAAAGTGAGACGTTTGAACCATAGATCGTCTCATTTATTCCCCCTAATTGAAGAAATCCAATAAGACATAGGGTTTTCTCAAACGCATCAAGGAAACAATGAACACCTACACTATCTTCCCCCCGATGTTTTCAATGAATCAGAATCATACACCACGTATGTTGATGATGAATTGGAGACAGCGAAACCATGTATAAGGAGTCAGCGAAACCATGTATGTCCAATTAATCGAAAAAATGTGAAGTACCATAAATATCTCGAGAGAATCAACTTATGATAAAACTTCACTGTTCATTAAGTTGATCATCAGCTGTGTCATTTTTGTTAGAAACATTTTGATCTTCTGTTATCGGAGATTCGATTAGTGGTGCATCTACAATAACGGTTGTTGTTGTAGATTTAGGTGTATCAGAAATTAGAGTATTATCAGGTTGTGCAGCGGAAACATTCGATACATCTGAAACATGACTTTTGACAGAATCTTTAACTAGAGGAGCAAGCAATGTTTCTATTTCATGATGATTAAGTACAATGGTGGAGCAGCTGATGGATCGTTAAATTATCAACGGTGAGAAACGGGTCCTAAGTCAGACATTAGAAGCCATTGTCGTTGTACACAGAAGGAGGGCAAATAGAAAAACTCGGATCCTCAAGTGTAACGGGTTCCGATGTTAGAAGCATAAAGATGTAGTGTCAATAATCTTCTTGACACCTGAACATGCTATGTTGATGATTTCCTTTCCTTCCTCAGGGATGGATGTTGTGGGTATCACACTTGTTTCGGTGAAACTACTTAGTATCTTACCTGTAGGAATCCACCTAAGACCAACAGTTTTGAAAACTCTATCCGTTGGTATCCATCTAAGGTTAGATCTAGGGGATGTTGAAACTTGTTTTAGGAAGAGTCTGCGTCCTATATTGATCCATCTATTAGGTTTCTGAAATTTTACTTTTAGATCAACGGGTTTATTTCTAACTGTTTGTTGAGTATTCTTAGGTTTTGGTTTGCTACTACAAGTAGTGTTCAAGAATACACTAGAAGGTGATACACCGGTCGTGAACCTAAGATTCCATCCTTTTGGAGTAGTGCCCTTTTCTAGATCATAGTTCTTGTGCAAGTCATTTGTATCATTGATAAGGTTTTAAAAGGTACCATTTTGAGGGGTCGTTTAAGTCCTTATTTGATCACTTTTTGTATCCGTTATTGCTTAATATCGTTCCTTTTCACTTTTTAGGTCTCTTGAAGGCAAAATGCTGGAATGGCACTTATTTGGACGAAAAGGCGCAAATATACGAAGAAAATGGCCAAAGTCGAATCGAGACACTCAAAGCTCACCGAAATGTAAGGCGGCGGCGTCAGTGTTAATTGCGACGCCGTCGGAGGATTTTTGTGACGATACAGAAGCCAAAACCCTATTTTCAAGTGACGACGTCGGGCTTTAAAAGAGTAGGCCGTTGCTACTCGGGCGGCCTAGATGCGATCCAGATGACGCCATAGATCGAAGGGACGGCGTCACTACCATCGGTGAAGCCGTCACAAGTCGATCAAGTCACAACATGCGCCAAGTAGCCGATCATCGCTTTGGCCATAACTTTTGCATACGAACTCGGATTTAGGTGATTCAAAGCCCACGCCACCGTAACGAGAAAATCTACAACCGGTGAAAAAGTCATCGCGACGCCATCACTCTTTTGGTGTGACGCCGTCACCCTTTGCCGACGTAAAATCGCCTATAAATAGAACATTATAACTTCACTTTTGGAGGCTCTAAACCCTAACTCCGATTCCGGGTTTAGATAGGTGTTTTCCAAAGAACTTTGAAGGTTTCAAGCACTCCAAAAACATCTTGTAATGGTTTGTTGATTATATCTTAATCCATATATTCAATTTATCATTATGTCTATCCTATGTTTAATTGATTGTGTGTATGCTTGCATGTTCTCCATGTCCGGCTAATTTATTTGTGTGTTTGCTTAGGGAGTATGAAACTTAATTATTGAATATTGATTGGTTGTTTCTTATCTTAGTTGATTAATGATCTAGTAATGCGATAGGTCATTCGTTGTGTACTTAATGCTTGATTCATCTTTGTGAACCTTAGAATATAATTACCTGAGTAGTTGTAAGCTAAACCATCCAAAGAGTGCCTTAGAGTAAGAGTTTATTATCCCTAGTGGGTTTTGTAGACGAGACCCTTTGGTAAGTTCAAAGAGTTAGGGAGAAACGCATACCCTACAACTTTAGACACACAACGCGATTAAGAATAAGGACGTGACAATTCAACCATCAATAGGAGATAATTAAGGAGTAATAAAACCTAAGTAAATACATCTTTAAACTATCATACGAGCACACAACAATAAACATAGACTATCCTTAGCTTAGTTAATTAGATAAGTAGCGTAATCGGTAGAAATACCAACCCCCAAATCCAAACCCCGAGATTCGCACCTTTCCATTTCATAAAATATAAAATACAAAAATAATCATCCTCACCTTTAGACTTAAATCGACATACACTTCACCCTAACGACACTATTCCCATAGAGAACGATATCAATCCCGTGGCTTACCCTAATTACTACACTACAACGATTAGGTTCACCGCCTAGGTGTTATAAAACTTGCTCAAGAAAAGGAAGTTCCTTTGACCCCGAACGACGCGTGTAGCGTTATCAAGTTTTTAGCGCACGCGGGAATAGTTATTGTTTAGGCTTGATTTATATCTCGTTTAGGTCTACTCACAAGATTCCTATCAAGTGAGATTTTTTATTTTTTATTAACTTCCTTGTAGTCTATCCCCCTTCTTTGTGTTTGTGTTCGTAAAACCATTTTCATTTGTCACTATGGCAAGTGAAGTAGCATTTGAATCATTAACAAATGAGGAACAATTGAATTTCACAAGTTGGTTTGGTTTTTATTGTTCTAATGAATTTGTGAGTGAACTTAGAGATATCCAAAAGAAGAGGGGTGTAAGATTGGATGGATTTGATATATTTTGTGTTTGTGTGGCTTCTATTCAACGATCGTTGTCAAGATCAACTCCTTTTAGTGACACCATCTTTAGAATTTTTCAGAAAAACCTCCTATGCATAAACCTTCGCTTGTTACAACTTGAGGAAATGGATAAGAAGGATTTATCTAACCTTAGGAATCATGATCAAAAGACCTAGTTTTTAAGAACATGAAACCTAAACCCAAACAAGATTGTGAGATGGTTGAAGCTAAAATACCTAGTTGCATGTGTGGGATAGATTTCAAACATTTAGGAGATCTAGATATAATGGAGAAAAAGGTGGAAACTCCAAGCCCACAAGCCCTACCATCACTTGAGGAACACACATCACCTATAACTTACCCGGAAGAAGTAAAAGAGACTATAGGAGCCCCGATTGATAGAACCTTTGGACCAA